>BSQZ01000003.1:6360000-6387500 GCA_033239005.1 Lamellibrachia satsuma
GCCATTAAATGATTCCAAAAAAGAGAGACCTTAATTTTGATGAACGGCTAAACGAATGTGGCTTAACAACCCTAGAGACAATGAGATTAAGGGGAGACAAAAGTGAAGTTTTTTATATTGAATGGGTAAGAAAATATTCATAGATATAACTTTGTCTTACTCAAAAAGATAGTAGAACTACACATGATGTAACATTAGTAAAGGATCATGATGTAGATTGGATATCAGGATTCACTCGTTCTCACAGAGGACAATACAATAATGGAACAAATTATCTAAAGATTGTGTAAATGCTAGTCGCGTATTTGAATTGTATGGCATTGTTGTCACATCTTATTACATCTGGTTAGATAACAATAATTAACAGTCATATATGTGAATGAGTTTTACATATATGTGTATAATGTATCTAACTAATACACTTTAAGAGAAAAGAACAATTATATGGAAATTGCATTTTTAGCAGAAAGCGAATTTCAACTCTCAACAGAAAGATATTTCGTACTGTTTCTTAATAGAAAGCGAAGTTAAACTTTCACTACAGGGACTTTTCACATTATTTCTTAATACAAAGCGAAGTTCAACTTTCACTAGAGAGACATTTCATACTATTTCTTACTAATTTGATCTTTGATAAATTGCCTTGACAAAAATAATGTGTTTTGTTGTATAATATTATCCTTACCGAGAGCCAAATTATAATGTATTGTGTAATTCACTCTTGTGATATTATTGTGTATTATTGTTGCGTTTAAAGAAAATGGTGGAGTATTCTAAGGCTCTCAACGTTTGACATCTTGTAAGGATAAATATGTTTCAAGTGAAATCGTGTTTCATTGTTATTACACAAAATGTACAAATCATATGTCGTTAAATTGTAAATACCGGTCTGGTGTAACAAAACAATTGTCTGATCTATTGACGCACGCAACGAATGCTCGGCAAGAATAAGGAATGCAGTGCACTAGAACACGATTTCCAAACACTAATAATCGCACAGTCATCAAACATATGTAAAGCAATCAGCTCATCAAGTGTCCAAGGTATATACAAAAATATGTAAAATGTACTGATCATAATCATATGGCTTTGCGTGAAAGGGCATTCTTCCATTGTATAATTAATCTAATGCATAATAATAATGTGTGTACCTTGTTATGAAGTGATATGATTGTGTCTTTTCCATTGCTGCGACATTTTGTTTCATAACTTACAAAGTAATATATACCTTCGTGTAGAAAAGAATGCCCGACAGATAACACATAATTAAATATTGAAAAGAGTAGGTGAACATTGATGAAAAAACAGTAATATGGCCCCATGGCTTTTTGTTCATCATTGCCCTTGATCTTGTTCCAATATATGTTTCTGTTGTTTGTGTGGATGGTGTTGCCAGTCACACAGACGTTGACCATTTGTAACTTGGCCCCGTCTTCATTGAGCCAACTTTGCACGACCACCCAACGAAAAGCAGCCACTTTAACGTACATGTGTTCACTTTAATACATAATATAGTAATATCGCAGCAGTAAAACGTGCAATGTGTCCCACCCTTAATCATATTAATGATGGATTTATTGACGTAAATGTCACGAGTAAATGCTGGAGTAGCTTCTTCGTGTTAGGTGATGTGGCCAAGTTGTTGAACGGCGCGTGCCATTTCAAAACGAATTATCTCTAAGTAGCTTTATTTACCGACGTTGGGCTTCAAGGTGGTAATCGACTCATAATTGCGAAACCCAATCAAACCTACAAGATATACACTACGAAATGCTAGCTTGTTTGTGCAACGTTTATTTGCAGTTTTGTTGTGTGTGACATCATCCGACAAACTTTTAAGTTATGAAATATTTGGTCAAACATCATTTGTCGTGAAATTGGAAAGACTTAAATAAAAAAAATAAAAAACTCGTAGGGTCGTGTGTGGTGTGGTCAGCGAGAGGATGAGAGTAACGCCCATGATCGGCTTTGACCCGGCAAAGTGTTTGGTATCCATCATTTTAATCGTTTCTAGGATTAGCGACCAAAGTTGATTATTTCGACCAATTAAAACAAATATTTTTGGTTTATTAAATCGACTGCGTATATTACTTAAACTGTTCACACACTTCATATATGGACATCAAAGAACCGGATTCGTGATACGCAACATAATTTGGATGGAATTTTACGTAGTCGAATGTAAATTGCAGCTAATATTAAACTCCTCTGTGTTAACGTCCGTCATACACATCGTCGCCGAATATATAATACGCAGAACAGCAAATATGCGTCAAAGTCTTAACAAGCGTCAAAGATTTAACAAGTCGGAAGATTGTTGTTATTAAAACCAACGACTTCCTACGAAATCATGTATTCGGCACGAAATCAGATATCTTTGTTTTATGTATATTGCTGTCGCCAAAAATATTGCAACTGCTCTTGTTAGTAAAATACTATTGTAATTCCCTTGGTCACACTATTGATCCCAAGGACATCGTAGAACTTCAACGTGTGCTACATATTTCGGCAATGATGGTGTGTGTGTGTGCGTGTGCGTGTGCGCGTGCGCATGCGTGTGCGTGTGCGTGTGCGTGTGTGTGTGTGCATGCATGTATGCATGAGCTGAGCTGGTTTTCATCACACAAGTAATAAACATATCTCATTACTTTTTAAGAGGCATTGCCCACGGCACGTGGTGTTCATCATTGTTATGTTCTTAGAACATTACTTTTTACTCTTTACAGTACTCCACTCAGTTCAGTCATTCTTGCAACTGGATCATGTGTGTAAGTATTTACATATCCCACAATTGAATGACATCTGCAATTTTTCCGACCATTTAACTAATCATTTTGTAAACCTTTATTTACCTTTCTAAACGCATATGTGTCATCCGCAAATTTCAGTACGTTGTTCGATATATTAACGTCCAAGTCATTTATACATATGTATATATATATATATATATATATATATATATATTAATAATAATACAACTCATAATACTGATTTTTGTGGTGTATGCATATATATATATATATATATATATATATATATATATATATATATATATATATATTTCCAGTTTGAAACCTCCCCATCTACTTACTACTAAACGCTGCCATCTGACAGTCAGCCATTTTTCTATGTAGTCGAATAAGACATCCCTTGTGGCACGTTGTCGAAAGCTTTCTTAAAATGTAATTATATAATAATATATACTGGTTTCCTCTCTTTTATCCAGTTATTGATTTCTTCCACAAAATATAACATATTCATTACAGATGGCCATGCTTTTAGGAATCCATGTTGAAATGGATTTAACAATTTATGCCTAACAAGGAAGTCCACGATAAGATATTTAATTAACCCTTTTTAATAATATACAACTCACTGATGATAAACTCACTGGTCTGTAATAATCTGATTTATTTCTCGAACCCTTTTAAAAAAAGTATGATGTTTGTTTCCTTCCATTCAAAAGGATCCACTACCTATTTTAATGACAAACACTCTTGCAAGTGCTTATTTGTTCTACTCTTTTCATTAGTAATTTTTTTTTGTGGAATTCCATCCTCTCCATATGATCTTTCATTACATTTATTTTTTTAGCAACCATTTCTGGAGTTACAATTAACTGCCCTAAATAGTCCGGTATAGCCACCTGAAATTTAACATCTGGAACTTGTAATGAACTAATATCCACTCTTTTAAACACTGAACTTAAGTATCCATTTAAATCTTCCTTCATTAAAAACGTTATGATGTTGTATTTCCAGCTCTGTCTTCAGTGGTCCAACCTTTTCTCTTACGCTTTGTTTATTCGTGATATATGCACAAAGAATATTGCTGTCATTTGTTATGTTATATGCACATTTATTATCATATATTATTTTAATTTTTCTACTAGGTTTCTTTGACAAGTGTTTCTTTCTATACAGTTTTTCTTGTTTTTTTTCAAGGGCACAAATCGATCAACGATACACTCAATGTCATAGTTTAGAATGTTTCAACATTCAATAGTCAGTCTTATTCCCCTGTTATTCTAAGTATTCTAGTATTGTCCCATATATTTATATATAAACCTTTGAGAAACTTCTCTTGTATTTTTTATTTTGACATTCTGATTTTGTTTTGATGCCAAAATGTATTTGATTATGATCACTGTTACTCAATGTTTTATACATTTTGAAATTATCACGTAACTCATTTTGTGAAGACGAACTATACATAATACATTCTCTCGCCTGGTTGGTTCTAGCATGTGTTGAAAATGGAAGCTATTCTGTATTAAACATAAACTGTTGGCCCTCATCCCCTGTACTCTCTAGGTATTTCCATTTTATGCGTCCGTGGTTAAATTATCCCTTTACTCCCCTATTTTGTATTTTTGTGTTCCTCTTGCTTAAGTTTGTACTTATTAAGCTAATCCAATAGTCAATGTTGAATTTCCTGTAACTATATTGCTACAAGCAGCTTCATCGCAATATCCTTCCCTTCCTAATTTTATTTCGTAAGCCTTAAAATATACTTTAATATGTAAAATTATTTCACAATCTGCATACAGTGTATCCAGATAGTTAAGGAAATATGTATTTTATGGCGCTTTCTGCATGATTTCAATATTGCCAGTAATTATACGAATTGGTATCCGACACAACCAAGCCTTCATTCGCGTCACTGTATATATTATCTTAGCCGACCAATGAGGTCGCAACCGTCACGTCTTATTCTGTCTAAGTTCTTAGGTCCCCGATCATTATCGTATCTGCATGTGCACCTGTGAAGTTGTATCGTGGAACGGAAGGCTAACAAGTGTTCAGGCGTCGTTCGCGTCACTCTACATGACATACGCGTGGAACTAAAGGTTGCCGGAAGTTCGGAGGTAGTTCGTGTCACACTGAGTCACACCAACAACTAATCGAGCCAGTGTATTTCTATGTGAGTGTTTATATTTGTCGCCGGAAGATCAACACAGAACAATTTGTCTAAACGATTTGACGATTGACTTTGAATCAAACAGATGTTCTGCACAGTGAAGCACTAAGCGTCAAATCCGTTTCTTGAACTGTTGCCCTATACTGGGTGTCGAAACCAATACGTGAGGTTGATGAGCTGCAAGCCCCCAATATGGATTCAGTTAACACTTCAATCTGGACCAATGATTCAAGATTTCTGCTGAATGTCTTAAATTACAGTTCAAATTTGACGAAGAACAACGCAACACAACGAAATGTTTCTAATAGCATTTTTATATTCCTATTATGTGGATTAGGTTTGCCAGGCAACCTGTTTGTAATTGCAGTTTATATGTTCAAGATGACAAGTTCGACGAGAGTGTACATGTTTACACTGGCCGTCGCTGATTCGGTCGTCTGCATTTCCGGAATCGCTTTAACATTGGCAACACATGATTTCGTGACAAAGAAGGTTTTTGAAAAGAGCATCGGTCTGTCAGCCACCTTCTCGGTTTTGTTACTCGTGTTTGTGTCGATCGAGCGTCTTATCGCTGTCAGACGTCCGCACTCTTTCAGCATGGACCCAAAGCGAGCGAAGAAGGCTGTAATTATTATTTTGATACCTGCAACACTAATCAGAATAGTGATAGACATCTCGTATGTTATGAGATATACACGGTTTGTGGACGTGTTTGAAATATGTGTGCTCTTTTGTAGTGCATTGATAATGATCACTTGCTACATTCTAATGGCGATAGAACTGTTGAAAAAAGTCCGCGCTTCTCTGACCCAAGTCGGAGTCCAAAGCGTGACACGTTCAACTGTCCTGAGAACTTCAAAATCAGTAATCTCAACAATCGCTGACTCTGAACATTCCTGTAATCCAGGACCTTCAAATCTTCCTACCATGGCTGAAGCCAATGGGCAGAGTGGCGCAAACAAATCAGCGCCAGTGACCGCTACACAAAAAAAAACTACGAAGCATACTAAAACATTCAAGAGTGTGTTGCTGCTATTCATTATTTCGATAACCTTTATAGCCTGCTGGCTGCCATTGTGGATATCTAACATGGGTGTTGCCATCCCACCGGAATGGATCGCATTATTTATTCTAAACTCTGTTGTCAATCCGTTCATCTACGGCGTCGCCAGCGCCATGTTCCGGGAAGACGTGCGACAGTTCTACCGCCAGACACGCGTCAAACTGTCCGGTTGTTGCCAATGAACATATGCCTTGATGCGTGTTATCAGAGTCATTGAGATGGAGTCAGCGAACTTGTATCAGTAGTCTCAACCGTCGCCGACCCTTACGTTCCTGTAATCCAGAACCTTCAAATGTGCTCATCATGGCTCAACCAACTGTGCATCAACCAATAATTTTAAAATAATTGTTCAGTGGTTCATTACTACGAGAGCTTTCTTAGCATGCTGGCTGACAGTGCGGTTGCATAATATGGGTGTTTCCATTTCACCGGTCGAGAGGCGAATATTAATTTTTAAATATGTTGTCAATCTACAGCGTCGATAGCGCCGTGTTCTGGGAAGAGGTACTGCAGTTATATAGACAGACACTGTTGGCATATTGCCATTGACATATGCCATGATACGTAGTATCCGATTACAGATGTTGGCGTCATGATGATGTACTGTGTTTAAAATTGTGAAATCACTTAGTGATTTGTGACATAATAAGGATTTTTTATGATATTCCATATAGTCAATTGACAGAGGTTATCCACATTGTCTCATTGTGTGTTATGTAATATATATGTATATTTATATTTCGCTAAAATATGCGACATTTGTGTTAGTAAGATAGAAAATCAAATGAAGTCACCTTACAATCGATATTCTTGTAATTACAATTGATGTTTTATGTCGTATGGTAATCGTTTAAAAAAAAATAGTAAGCAGTTAGAAAGGTGAAGGAGTGTTACAAACAATATATATATATATATATATATATATATATATATATATATATATATATATATATATATATATATATATATATATATATATATATATATATATATATATATATATATATATATATATATATATATATATATATATATATATATATATATATATTTATATATATATATATATATTTGTGTATATATATATATATATATATATTTCATTACACAAATGCATATTATATATTTTATTAATTTTATAATGTGTTTGTGAATATTTATGTTTTATTAGTTTAAAAGATTGCCACTCAGCTAAATCCCAGATGGAAACTGGGCAATGACATCAATGGGTTTATGAGAGTCCAACAATTAACAATTATTCCTTTTGTGTATCCCACCATGATGATATATTATTTGTTAATGTTGAGTGTATCTGATAAAATGGTAGAGTGTGCTGCGATACTGTAAGTTATTTGATTTATTATCAAATGACCTACATTATCGCAGGGTGTTTCAAATGAAATTGTGTTCCAAAGTTATTACGCAACAGCTAAATATCATCTGACGTTGATTTTTTTATAACTATAGCCACTCGTACTTTATGTATGTAGACCCTATTTTGTCTACTCGTTCTTACATCGAATAATAGGAAAGAAGAAGACAATTACAGTGAACGCAAACATTACACACTTTCAATATTGTGATGCTGTTGCGTTGTTTCTATGGATTTGACCATTTGATAGATACTTCTGTTCACCTGGTTTAGTCCGGTTGTTTTCTTGCGAATTAATGATGTAGAAAATTTCTGCGCTTGTTGTCATGACATATGTGTCGATATTTTAACAATAGTGAGTGAAAAGCTATAAAAGAAAAAAATTAAAAGGCAACAGGCTCGTGATTTGTATCCATAGTGATAGTCAATATTTAGTTGTGTAGAAACTCGCTATTTTACGAGGAAAGTTTTGTCATAAGCGTAACCTTCGGAGACAAATCGATGCCAATGCTTATTTCTGCACGCACGCCCGAATTGCCGGACACAATGAATAGTCAATTTCAAAATGCTATGTGTATTAATGTATTGATATCGTCAATGATCCCGTTTAAAACACGCTACATGCGGAAAACTGGACGTTCTCTGAAACATTGATCTGTACGTAATACTCGACGTTTTACACAGCAAAAACCGACGAGTGGATGTTTAGCTTAAACCGTTTCTGTTCTAAGAGCGGACGTTATTAGCAAGTACAGCCATTGCAGTAAGAAGTGTCTATATTATGAAGTTTGTACGATTAGCCACGGTTCTTTTTTAATAGCGTTCGAAATGGGGCACTGAGTTTGTTACATTCGAACCCTTGTTCACACGATATTGTGGTTATGTACCGTCTATTAACTTCAATAAAAATTATTCTACAAAACGTTAATAGCTTTCTTGGAATTACAATGTTGCACACTGTTACAATGTCAGATGGTTATAGATATATTCAGCTTTCAAAAATATTCAGTTAATATTTTCATAAACCCATACTTCACACTTACATTCAAAATTGGATATGTAAGAGAATCAAACAGTGTTAAGTGAATATTACCAGGAAGCTTTAGTCCCCTACCTGTAGAAAGTAAACTAAACATATATCGATTTGCCTGATCATATTAATATCTGATTACTTTAAATAATCATAACCGTAATTACGTGGAGTAAGTATTGCTGTGTCTGCTTATGTTGTCCGCATACACTTCTGTTACTAGCAAAATTGCCCGTCCCCAGGACGGGATAACTTTGTAGTTTATACGTGACAATCACGATAACAATGTTTACCAAATGGATCAGATCAATATGCCATTAATACGCTCAAGATTTTTTAGGGGAATGTCAAACGTATAGCCAGAAACCACCGCGTCACGCACGTGATGCAATACACAAATACAAAAATGACACAACGATCTAGGCAAATTAGTTAAATGGTCTGAAAAAGGACAGATGTTGTTAAATTCTTGTAAACGAAATGGCCTACACACACGATGTGGGAACTTGGATATACGCTGTAAAATGGGAGATATTGTTGTAGGTATAGGGAAAGTACTTAGGATAACAGTATGTGCTAATATGAAAGTTTCCGTGCGGTTTTGTATTTTCAAAGGTTAATGCAATTATCGGATTGATTAGGAGAACTACAACATATAAGGAAAAACAGTTTATTATGCCTATGTATAAAACACTAGTTAGACCTCATTTAGAACACTGTACAAGTTTGTAGGATATATATATATATATATATATATATATATATATATATATATATATATATATATATTTGAAGAACGGCTACACGAATGTGGCTTAACAATCTTAGAGACAAGGAGGTTCAGAGGAGGCAAAATTGAAGTTTTTTGATATTGAATGGGTACAGATATATTGTTAGAAATAGCTTTGTCTTACTAAAAAAATGGTACAACTACTCATGATGTAACATTAGTAAAATATCAGTCAGTGTAGATTGGGTATCAGGAAATATTCGTTCTCACAGAGGATGTTAAATTATTGAAACAAATTATCCAAAGATTGTGTAAATGCTAGTCGTTTGGATATGTTTATAAACAAGGCTGACACAAATCTCAGGACAAAAAGAAAACATGTTATGTTGGACTCTCGATAAGTCATTGTCCCTTTGCAGTCTGCACATTTTAATGTTAAGACAGTGTTGTTAAGTCTTGTTACATCTGGTTAGATAACATATATGTGTATAATGTATCTAACTAATACACTTGAAGATAACAAAATAAAATAAAAATAAATTGCATTTTTAACTGAAAGCGAAGTTAAACTTTCACCAAAGAGATATTTCATACTGTTTCTTAATAGAGGGCAAAGTTCAACTTTCATTCGATATATGTTTCATACTGTTTCTTAATAGAAGGCGAAGTTCAACTTTAATTAGAAAGACATTTCATACTGTTTCTTTATAGAAAGCGAAGTTCAACTTTCACTAGATAAATATTTCATACTGTTTCTTGGTTGTACTGATTTGATCTTTGATAGATTGCCTTGTCAAAAATGTGTTTTGTTATCTAATATTGTCCTCACCGAAAGTCCATAATTATAATTTATTGTGTAATCCAACCTTGTGATATTATTGTATTTTATTGTTGTATTTAAATAAAATGGCGGAGTTTGCCACAGCACTCACAGTTTGACATCCTGTGAGGATAAGTATGTTTCAAGTGAAATCGTGTTTCATTATTATTACGAAATCTTCACATCATCTGATGTCAAATTGTAAATACAGGTCTGGAGTATAAATTGTCTGATCTATTGAAGCACGCAACGAATGCTCGACATAAAAAAGAATGCAGTGCACTAGAACACGATTCAATTTTCAAACACTAACTCATCGCACAATCATCAAACATATGCAAAGCAATCAGCTCATCAATTGTCCAAGGTAGATTTTAAAAATATGTAAAATATACTGATCATAATCATATGGCTTTGCGTGAAAGAGCATTGCAAATGCAGACCAATAATTTGTGTACCTTGATAAGATTGTGTCGTTTCCATTTGACATTTTGTTTAATAACTTACAAAGTAATATATACCATCATGTAGACAAGAATTGCTGACTGTTAACATATAATTAAATATTGACAACAGTAGGTGAACATTTATGAAAAACAAAACACACATTAACATGGCCCCATGGCTTTATGTTCATCGCTGCCCTTGTTCTTGTTCCAATATATGTTTCTGTTGTTTGTGTGGATGGTGTTGCCAGTCACACAGACGTTGACCATTGGTAGCATGGCCCCGTCTTAATTGAGCTAAGTTTGCACGAACACCCAACGAAATCCGTGACAAAGTAGTCACCTTAGCTCACATATGTTCACTTTATTATACAATGTAGCAACATAGCAGCAGTAAAACGTGCACTGTGTCCCATCCTTAATCAAATTAATGATGGATTTATTGACGTAAATGTCACGAGTAAATGCTGGAGTAGCTTCATCGTGTTAGGCGATGTGACCAAGTTGTAAAACGGCGCGTGTCATTTCACAACGAATTAACTCTAAGTAGCTTGATTTACCGACGTTGGGCTTCAAGGTGGTAATCGACTCTTAGTTGCGAAACCCAATTTTGCGAATAATCGAACCTACCTGATCTCCACTACGAAATGCTAGCTCATTTGTGCAACTGTTACATGCAGTTTTTTTGTGTGAAAGCATCCAACAAACTTTTAAGTTATGAAATGTTTGGTCAAACATCATTAGCCGTGAAAATGGAAATACTGCCAATTAAAAAACCTTGTCGTATGATTGTTTCTGGTTGAAGACTCGTGCTGTCGTGCAGTAATTCAATAAAAATAGTTATCTTATCACAGGAGGCTGGGATATCGTTATTGGACTACTTAGACACACATATCCGTTGTTCTATCAAACTTTAAAATGATGTCGGTATTAATTACCTTTTACATTAAAGGTACCTTTTCATCGATAGTGCCCGCACAGGGACCGGCTTCAACACAACGGTAATACATTGCGTAACCCAGTCCGTAGGAATACTCAACGCGTTTCAAGTCTTACTCCCTGGCAGAATCCCTCTTCTAAGATCCTCTTGGAAATTATCAATCTCTTCTTGCACGAAGTCATCCTGTGTCAAAGACATTCGGTAGCAAAATATCAGTCAACGCTATATATATATATATATATATATATATATATATATATATATATATATATATATATATATATATATATATATATATATATATATATATATATATATATATATATATTTGTATGTGTGTGTGTGTGTGTGTGTGTGTGTGTGTGTGTGTGTGTGTGTGTGTGTGTGTGTGTGTGTGTGTGTGTGTGTGTGTGTGAGTGTGACATATTCAAATCATGAGGAAGTGTCATGTGAAAAAAAATTTGCTATAGTAGTTTTTTCAGTAAATCTTAATATAGATGTTTTATGAGATAATTAAATATATAACTCTATAGAGCCTTATTAGAGGCAATTAATACAATGTCATATGTAACCGTTTTCTGAAGTATGATGCGAAAAGAAATAAACTAGTAAACAATCTGTAAGATAATATGTACGTCAGGAGCACGTGCTCGAACAAACGCCATCGAGCTGTAAACCAAGTTATGCTGATTGGGAGGCGGTAGATAGCTTCGCTTAGCAAGGCTCCGTGAGTTGGCGCCACCATTTGTCGCTCTCACAACCGTCGTGTGTCAAACATTCCTTCCAATTGTGACATAATCCGAATGTTTACCCTAAATCCGGTCAAAACAAAGAGCGGTGCCCGGAATATGCACTCCTGGGTCCGCTCCTGACTCTTCTGCAAAACAAATGGACGAAAATTTACTATCTTTGACTGTTGCACAATACGTCATGGGTACATATTTAAGGAGCGCTGCAACTGTTGCATTGTACGCTCTCTTATGGGTATGGAATTAACTATTACACTCTCAATATGTAGTATGATTTAAAATCACTCAATACATTCGGTTTACGTATCCGACGCTATTGATATCTGCGCTTCGTGCTGTCGTTCAGTAAATCATTTTAGTTAGCTGATCGCAGTTGATTAGTATATCATTATAGGTCTACCTAGGGACACATGTCCATTGTTCTATTAACATTGGAAGTGGTTTCAGCATTTGTCACTGTCATTGGCTTTTAACCTATTGATATTTCAGTTCGCATTTCATCGATAGTGCCCGCCCAAGGGCCAATATTAACATAACTGCAATATATGCAATTCGTGATAACAGGTGGCGCCTCTGGTGCATAATTTAACACTGACATAAAGACGAAATCGCGTGAAATTTTCGCTATTTCTGTTTCGCTATTTTTAGCTATTTATATGTTAACCACAATGGGCCTACAATAAATGTGTAAAACAAGTGTAGATAGCGCCAATGCTTCGTGAACCTAGAGCTAGAATTAGTGGCACACGATACACAGGGACTACGAAGACTCTCATTATAGAAACTATGTTCCAGGTATTTGTAGCAGTTCGCGCCCTTGACAAAGTTTGGAGAGCGCCAATCAGCAGACACACCAAACTAAAGAGTTTCAGGACGACAGTCGAACCGACATAAATATATACATATATACATACGTACATACATACATACACACACACACACACACATATATATATATATATATATATATATATATATATATATATATATATATATATATATATATATATATATATATATATATATATATATATATATATATATATATATATATATATATATATATATATATGTATATACATGCATACATGCATACACTAAGTTCTGATAGGCGAGCCTCAAAAATCCCAGGGACGGCCGGTATTGGTTAACTCAGTAACAGAAAGTGCCACGGTTCAGTAAGGTAATCCGTCAAGGGTACTGATGTAGTCAGAACCCATGGCGTACACTAATAATTATCTTCCTATGTTTCTGAGAAGAAATCAACGTCACAAGTGCCATAATCTGTCGTCTGCTGTGATAGCGGGATGTGTATCTTTTTAATTTCAGATTTGCAACAGGAAGTTGTTTTAACCAATAGTTATACAAACTATTGAATTCTGCGAATATTCGACATACTTACATTAGTCATGAATTCGCAGCAAAATTATACATCGACAATAGAAATGCTTAATTCTACTAAGCGACTCGTACGTATTACCGACGCAAGTAAACATTAATATTCAACAGACGAATATATTAATTAACTTACGTGAATTTGACATCCTCAAAAATCACAGCATTATACTGATCCATATACTGCAATTTAATTTAACATCCTACTAAAACTTAACGCAACATCTCTAGGTAAGGGTTTAACTGAAAACACCTATTATTCTGAGTGTGAATATTGGACGTACGTACATTAGTCATAAGCATGCCATGCACGAAATACACGATCGACGACTGCCACAATAAATTAAATTACAAAGTATCTGCATTCCATATGAACTGGCTTCGTACATTTACCAGCGAATTATGCAACCAATATAATCTACCACAATATCAAACTCAACGAGTTTTCATGAGATAACCGAATCCCCAATCTCCCCACCAGTGGCGCCACTCATCATTTCATAATTGCCATTAAC
Organism: Lamellibrachia satsuma; assembly: GCA_033239005.1. Classification (NCBI taxonomy): domain Eukaryota; kingdom Metazoa; phylum Annelida; class Polychaeta; order Sabellida; family Siboglinidae; genus Lamellibrachia; species Lamellibrachia satsuma. The sequence continues at coordinate 6,373,981 of BSQZ01000003.1, forward strand.
TTACATTTGATGTGCAAATTCTGCACATCTTTGTTTCAATCGTTAAACTCATAAATTATTTAAATAAATATATATCAGCTTCAATTGCATACAATTGTGGATAGTGTTTGCATTGAAACACAATAACATTCGTTTTTGTTTAAAACAATATTACGTTGCTCGAGCGCCCAGTTGCAATGACGTAACTCAGCCAACCAATCGCTTCTACCACTGCGCAACTGTCCGTTTTAAATTTATAATCAAATTGTGGCATAGGTGATTTGCTCTAGTGGCCCCACTGTTGGAAACAATGGTGCGTTGGAATGCTCTGGTACTTCTCGTGAATACGAGTTAATGATATGTAAATAAAGTTCACGACCGCCGTGAATTCGTCAGTACGAACCGCCAACTGTTGCTCCGTTTTTTTAAATTTCGAGTTCTTGACTGGTGATTACGAGTTGACAGGGGTCGTGAACACAACACGTGAACTGGTAAACCTGAGCGCACTCGAACGCAGCATAGTTAGTTACTTTAATTCCCGAACGATCGCCAGGTGACGACACAAGGTTAATGCAAACGAAATCAACTCACAAACGATCACTAGGTTGTGCTACTAGTCATACTAGTATAGGCACCAACTGTAAAGGCCTATTAGCATATGTCTTTATAGTTGGTGCCTATACTAGTATGACTAGTAGCGCCACCTAGTGATCGTTTGTGAGTTGATTTCGTTTGCATTAACCTTGTGTCGTCACACAAACGTGTGAAAAAATCCACAAAACACGTTGAAACCTCAAAACACATTCATTGCATGCATACAGTAATATAACAATGGTTAGTATCACCCGTATATATAACAACCTTAATACTTATGCACATTTAGTACAATTTCTCTACTGATGACTTGATAAGCATTTGCAAACATTTGTCGGAATGCTTTTAGACCGAGATTATTACAAGACCGTTTTGTCGTTTGTGTGTTTGTAGTGAAATATATATATATATATAATATGAATATATATATATATATATATATATATATATATATATATATATATATATATATATATATATACACTGTCTTTAAAATGGTGTCTATATATATATATATATATATATATATATATATATATATATATATATATATATATATATATATATATATATATAGACACCATTTTTAAAGACCGTGTTTCTCCAGATAATTTCTTAGCAATACGCCACTTGAATAGATGGAATACCATGAGTATTTTTGACTTGGCATTTGTCATGGATGGCAATCTTGTTATTAGACATTGCTAATTCTAAATTAAAATAAGCAACACGTGTTATTGTTTTATGCCGGATCAAAGATAAATGATCCGCAATGTTTTCTTCTAAATACACACCACACATTAGTGCAAACGATTCGAGTAGAACACTTTGATTACCACGTGCTTCTATAGACGCTGCAGCAGGTGAGCATACGTAAGTACATATTTATTTCAAATAGACTGGTTCTGTGCAGAGTATTGTTATATAAAGAACAACTGTGTATTTTTCTTATCATACCATACAACCGCATAGCAATATTAAGTATATGTACAGTTGCCGTTTCTAGCATGCCACATATGTTGTCTTCACGAAATTGCAAGAAACTTGTGCAATCAAATGCAGCAGCAGCAGCAGCAGCAGCAGCAGCAGCAGCAGCAGCAGCAGCAGCAGCAGCAGCAGCAGCAGCAGCAGCAGCAGCAGCAGCAGCAGCAGCAGCAGCAGCAGCAGCAGCAGCAGCAGCAGCAGCAGCAGCAGCAGCAGCAGCAGCAGCAGCAGCAGCAGCAGCAGCAGCAGCAGCAGCAGCAGCAGCAGCAGCAGCAGCAGCAGCAGCAGCAGCAGCAGCAGCAGCAGCAGCAGCAGCAGCAGCAGCAGCAGCAGCAGCAGCAGCAGCAGCAGCAGCAGCAGCAGCAGCAGAGGCAGCAGCTGTAGCAGCACCAGCAGAAGCAGCATCAGTAACAGAAACAATTATAAAATAGCTAAACATTTATATTGGTTTTCCTCAATCTTCTACGTCTAACATCATACTGGCGTGAGTAACTCACAGTTAGTTAGCCGACGATATGTTTATATGTAAGAAGAATGACGAATGACGTCGGTAAATGATTTATCGCTATATGACTAATTACTGAAACATAATCGTGTTTTATTATCATTTCACACGGAAAGGATAATTACGACTGCCAACATATTTTAACCTTTAACCTTTAACCATTTAACCTTTAACCTTTTAACCTTCTCACATTTGAGTTAGCATATCGTGAAGAGTGCATTGTGAGAGCCTGCATCAACACAACACAACATATCGTTATAAATAATATATTAACTTAAGAAAAGGTTGGCTTGTTGTATTTCAAATAACCCCGTTGAGATAAGCATTCTGCAAATAAGCAACAACACAAAATGTATTTTTGTAAGATAAAAAAACATATATTTTAGATCTACATCTAACATAAAAAAACATATATTTTAATGTGTACCAATGTTATGTATATGTTAGATTGGTTGGCTTTCACGTGTATTTGCTTTTTCCACAGTACCCAAATTACAGTGGAAATAAACCGGTTGTAGATTACACCAACCTACAAGCACACACGAAGACGAACGCACGCACGCATGCACGCACGTACGCACGCACGCACGCACGCACACGCACGCACACTCATGCACACGCACATGCGCGCATACATACGTATACACACGCACACGCACGCGCGCACTCACGTACCCACCGTGACATTTTAGTAGTATGCTAAATGCAAACAGTTCAGTCATCACTAAACACTATTGGAAAAAACATCCAAAACAATAAACCCGTCAAACACCCGTTACTGCTAAGAGTCACATAAAAAGACAGTCGTCGTAGAGGGAAACGACTCTGTCGAAAAGGATGGTCTTTGGAGACTAGACGTGTTGCAGTGGGGCTCCGAGTTTTTGGGTTCATTTGATGAAATGAAAGGCGAAAGGTGAATTGTTTTGGGAACAAGCTCAACAGTAATTGATGGCGGCTTGGTGACGATCAGAGTGAGTGTGTTTGGACAAATGGTCGTTGGGAATTTTTACTGAAACTATTCGGTAGGGCAACGCTTTGAAACTCTGTTGTTTCCGCTTCGGTGCCTGATTCGTGGCAGACACTGTGCAACGATATTGCGTAACATCCGTCGTCAACTGCGAAGGGCAATAATAATTATCTGAATGCGCGGAAAACTGAAGGGAAACAACTGCCGTATTTTCTTCAATGAGGATTTAACGGCTCGGCGTTCTGAGCTCGCCTTCCACACTAGAACTCTGCGGAAAAAAGGCAAACTTACTGATACCTGGTCTTACAAAGGTATGATCCTTGTGAACGATCTCCAAAACAAGATTGCCCTTATCTAAAAAAAATCGGACTTGGACCAATATTAAAGACCCAGTGACAGAATCCGTGTTTGACGCCTGCGTTGCGTAACTCTTGCGGACATTCCTGAAACACCGCTGCGTCAAATGACGTAAGCATTGTCTGGTACTTGCACACCTTCAAGTAGCGTGAACCTACGTATCCAATTTCCATGACACTTTGAGAGTATTATTATTATTTCGTTATATACAACATTAGTGCATTTTATTAATATAACCTATCCATGTTATATGGATAGACTATTTATAATAGAATATAATTTTATTTTTTAGACTAAATACAATTACAGAAATATATTTAGTTATGTTGATGTGTAGTTGGTACATGCCAAATCATGGTAGTAGGTTATTGTATTACTATTGTTTTTTTCTATATCAAGACTATAACCAACCTAAGCCTATGTGCACATATCATTTAATGGGCAGGTGCAATTGTTAATTATTTGCAGCCCTATCTCAACATTGTATTGTGACTTGTTTTGTTAACATTAATCCCGGTACCTCGATCACCTCTGTGGTACGCATTTTTCTTTTTATTATATTTGTCATGTTTTTGTTAATCCCAAATAATAGTGTTCGTATCAGTATTTATATGTACTATTCTAATATTCCTACACAGGCAATTGCGGTGATTCGCAGCACAACATACATGCTGACTCTATATTGTATCTTAAATGTTATAAGTATATTATATAGCAGACAATCGGTTTTATTTGCATATTTAAAAAAAATTACGTGTCCAAATAATGGATGGTGATGAATCATTTATTAATTTTCAAAGAGGTACTAACCGCAATTCTTTATTTAATATATTACAGTTAAATGAAACACTTGATGAGGATATTCAACCAATACGTCATTCCCCTTATTATGATCTTGATAATTTAAAGTTACTGGCAGAAAGCCACAACAAACGTTTTAATATACTGAGCACAAAACAGAATCAATTTATGCTAAACATTGTGAAATAGAAGCCGTTCTGGAAGAACTTAACCTGATAAACTTTAAATTTAGCTTAATATGTTTTCAAGAATGCTGGCTTTCCGAGAATGATGATATGTGTCAGTTACAACTTCAGGGATATCAGTGCATTAAATAAGACAACACATATAATAATAAAGATGGGCAGGTCATGTATTTAAGCAAAACATTTAACTACAAAGTAATTTTGTCTCTTAATCAGTATGACAATTGGGAAGGTCAATTTATTAAAGTAACTGGTAGTGGGCTTTCTAAAGATATAATAATTGGTAACATTTACAAGCCCCCAAGAGTCCTTAACGAAAATTATAAACAATTCCTTTCCGAATTCACATCTATCATTTCGTCATTTGCCAGAACAAACTCAGATGTTATTATTGCAGGATACTTCAATATCAACCCTTTGAAAATAAACGAAAGAGAAATATTCGCTGACATTTTTGATACTTTAATATCATATAGCTTTTACACCCACATCACACTTCCTGCTAGGCTCTCCAAACATAATGGAACCCTAATTGCAAGTTAGGGTATATCTTTGGCATTTGTAATATACAAACATATCTATATTAATTTGTTCACTCAGTAATTATGCATTAATATTCTATAGGGATTTTCTTTTTTATCATTTAAATAATGGGTGAACTTAATCGAAAGGGTGACTCCTACGACAGCGATTAATTTTTAGTCTTAGTAGGAGTCTCCCTTCCCTTATATGACATTATCTTTTATTTTTAGTCAGTACTATATATTCTTACCATTTCCTTTTCTCATGTCGACTTAGATATAATACATTGTATGGTTTTTGTGTATTTGGGATGAACAAATATTTCCTGTTTTCCAGTTTATTAACTGCTTCTCTCTGCTTTATAACTGTACTCGACATTTACCCGGAATTCGTACTAACAATACGTGTGAACAGATGCCAAATTTTTTTCACATAAATCACCAAAAAAAAAGAACGGTGACGACTCCCATGTTCAAACAATATACTTAACACCAAAAAAACAAGAAGTCTCAAATAAGTGATTTCAAAGAAACTAGTACTGTTTGCATTCTAGCAAGACAACGCTATTCTCTGATGTAAAAACGTTAAATACGACACATTGTCTGAGGAGTGCATTGTTTACGAAATAAACGGTAGAAGACGTGTGCGTATTTATCACTCCGCTGTCGCCGTTGTCCGCTGTGAGCTGAAATCGTATATTTTAATAATAATGATAATTTTTAATAATAATGACAATATTGATGATGATGACGATACTAATAGTTATAATGATGATAATAATACCAATGTTGATAGCGATATCAATAAACCAATAATAACAACAATAACAATAATAGCGATAACAACAGTAATGTCAATAATAGTTGTAGCAACATTAGTAACAATAATCACAATAATAGCAACACAATTTAAAAAATTGCCATCTCAAACAACACGTTCCATATGACAAGTGTACAAGGAAGCCATTAAGCTTATCAAGAGTCCTACAATTTTATCGTCTATCTTATCAGATATTTGTCAATTTTAGTTTAAACATATTCACACTGCTAGCATTAACACAATCGTTTAGTAGTTTGTTCCATTAATGTATCATCCTATGTGAGAAAGAGCACTTCCTCATGTCCAACCAACACTGTTCCTTAACTAATGCTGCTTTCTGACCTGTGGTTATAATGCCTTCTTTATGTTTGAAGAACACATTCCTATCAGCATCCTCATAACCGTTCACTATTTTAAACACTTCTATTTGGTCTCCGTTTAGTCTCCTGGTATGTTGTCAAACCCACAATGTAATAAGCGGCCTTCATAACGAAGGTATCTCAATTCTGGAATAATTTTAGTTGTTCTTCATTGTATTCTTTCTAGCTTGTTTATGTTCTGCTTATGACACGGCGTCCATGCGGGTATGCAATATTTCAAATGTGCTCTTAATATTGCTTTGTACAGGGGTACAATTAGCTGAGTCTCCTTAAACGTGATAATTCTATTAGCTAGCCCTACACTTTTATTTCCTTTCGACGCAGCGATCCCACATTGCTCTAAAACTTTCATGTCAGCACTAAATGTTACTGCTAAGTCCGTTTCTTGTGTGATTCTAAAGTACAAAATCCCCCACTGTATATTCTTCGTCCATGTTTCCATGTCCTATGTGAATGCATTTACACTTCCCAAAATTTAATAACATTTGCCATTTTTCTGACCATTTTACTAATTTATCTAGATCATCCAGTAAACTTTGTTTATCCGTATCATTAGTAATCTTTCTGAATACGTTTCTGTCATCTGCAAATGTCAGTGCTTTTATTAGATACTACGTCATCTTCCAAATCATTTATATATATATATATATATATATATATATATATATATATATATATATATATATATATATATATATATATATATTATATATATATATATATATATATATATATATATATATATATATATATATATATATATATATATATTAAAACAGTATGGATGAGTATTGAAATGAAACCACCTGGCAGAGAACAAAACAAAATAGTCAAACTTGGAAACAACATGTTGAGGCCTTCGCCCAACCACGGGACAATACGGCTGATATATAGATAGACATATAGATGGGGCCAAATACAGATCCCTCTGGTAACCCACTCAATACAAATCTCACCATCTACTATTACTCTCTGTCTACTATTTGTAAGCCAAGTTTCTATCCAGTTGATTACATTATTACCTATCCCATGAACTTTTTTAGTAACATTAATAAATGTGGCACTTTATCGACAGCTTTCTGAAAATCGAAGTAGACAACATCCACCTGTGAGTCGTCATCTACCCACTTTGTAATTTCTTCAAAAAACATAAGAGATTGGTTAGACATGACTTTGCTTTTAGGAATCCATGTTAAGATGTATTTATTAATTTACGTTTTACAAGGAATTCCACCATGTGGTGTATAATTAATTATTTCAGTAATTTACATACAGGTGATGTTAAACTCACGGGTCTGTATATAGGGGCGTAATGTTTGCTTATATCCATTCTGAAGGAACTATTCCTTCTTCTAGTGGCAAGTTAATCACTTTTGGAAGTGGTGTACTAATTTGCTCAATAATTTCCTTAAGCAGTTATGGTGGTATCCCATCTACTCCAGGTGATTTATTATCTTTCATATTCCTAATTTTCTTTATTATCATTTCAGGAGGTACAAGTAACTCCCATAAATGTTCTCATATATCGCCGTCAAATTTGGCAACACTAGAAATAATAACAATAATAGCAATGATAACAACAGCAATAACAGCAATGCCAATAATAACAATACTAGCAATACTTGCAATAATAATTGAATAACAATAATAGCGATACTTACAATAATAGCAATACTAATAGTAATAATAGTAGCAACAATAAAAAATTACAATAATAGCATTTACAACACTAGCATCAACAAACCAATAATATAAAGCGATATTAATAATAGAAACTGTAACAAAACGACCAAGCCCAACCTTTGTGGAAACCAACACACTATAAATATGACCGTGATGATTGACGATCTGAGACAAATTGTCGCTGATACGTTGTCGAGTCGTGAAGTGTAAGCCGGGTTATAGGGCAGCGATGCTGTTCCAGGAGAATGTTGCTTTGATTCATCAGCATGGCGACAGAAAGAGTATCCTGATCAGAAAGACTCGATTGAATTTCTCATTGTCTAAAGCGAGTCATGGTCACCGGTGTTGTCAGCACAACTGCAGCCACACCAGTAATAACTAGAGTCGTCTTGTCTCGCTGAGCAAGTACGGACGTGTATCAACAGCAATAACAAGCTCGGACGGCCAAGACACACACCAGACGATCCGTCGAAACAGTGGCCGATATAACAAATACATGGATGGTGATAAAGATTGCTAGGACGTGAGTTAGCTTATATTAGAACTTGGTTAATATGTTCCTAGTGAAAGCTGATATATGTGACATTCAGCAGAAGACAAGCCCCTTTAATGATTTCCCTACGTCACAACTTACGGCTTGTTCGCAGCAGTTCAACGAAATGCATCGGTATCAACACCGATCATGTTGCACCAGTTCAAGAAATGTGCCGTATTTTGGAACTTACATTAAAAGCCGTTGGTACCTTCTATCTGGTGTATATGTAAAACATACTGCGCAGTGGGTAAATGTCAGTCAATTCCTAACTCCTCGATATCATGAATGAATGAATGAATGACGTTCAATATATATATACATATATATATATATATATATATATATATATATATATATATATATATATATATATATATATATATATATATATATATATATATATATATATATATATATATATTTCGACGTAAACTACCTCCCTTTTCCTTTCCCCACTGCAGAACACATGCTCTGACAGAGAAGTCACAAACTGCCAATGAACAGTATATAGTATATATGTGTCAATCCAAATTACACAATATATCCAGGAACCGTTGTTAACACAATGGCTGTTCGCACACATTAATGTATTCGCTCGACCGACTACGCAACAGTTCCAGTCATGTTTTCTAGCACCAGTAATAGCTAACATCCGCTTAATAAAATGTCGTACTAACAGTTTTGTCTAAACGATACCAGCTAACAAAATCCGCGATTCCAACAGAAATCGGCATGCAGTCAGAGAAGTTAATCATAGTCGATGACTAACCAATTAGAAAAGACCGCAAACACAACATAAATGTGTTTTGAGATGAATGATGAAAGTATCATGGACTTAAAACAACGAACACATTCTAAAAACGGCTAACGTTAAGGGCATATGATGTGCACAATTTGGAAAATACAAGTGTAAGTTATAGTCCACGGATTGAGTTGAAAACACACGGCACCCGATGATGATGCTGATAATGACGACGATTATGGTGTATTTGTTAAAGTTGCTGAAACATACACGTTTGAATAAAGGAATACGCACTGCATGTTATGTTTATAAGAGTAAATATGTGACTTAAACGACGATCTATCATCTGGGAACCTTCAGCTCCGCTCCATGATTCCACTAGGAAGAGTAAGCCTAAATGTTTGACGATTAGAAGCGCAACGAGCCGAGTCAACGAATATGACCCAAGGTCGTCAACTATACATGCCTATTATATTAAACACACCTGTTTCGTAATTGCTTCGTATAACGCCTATTATTGTCCTCAACCGTGTTAAGAAATACGACTGTTCCACTATCACTGTGCAGCTAATTTAACATGATTAATTGGCCATTGGTAATTTCAGCAATGTATCAGTCACCTGTTATGAATTGGTGTGGTTACAAAACATAGTGTACACATTCAACCACTGTATAGCATCACCACTTTTCGCTGACATTCATCACTGGGTGTCTGTAGCCAACAAATGTGAACAGTGTGTATGTTGTTGCCGGGGCTGCTACACGTGACATCTGTAGAGCAATGACTAGCCGCACACACCTTGCACGTTAAACAAACGACCCATGTCACTCACGATACAACCATTCATCAAGCACCAGATCATTTAAGTAAAAAAAACTACTTTATTACAACAAGTCCAATTGGTACACCTGCGGCTGCCACAAGAGTCAACTAATGAAAGAACGTTGGTCTTTACTAAAGTGTAGCACCAACCTCAGAATGCAACCACCTGGTGCGAGTCAGGAATGGACAATCTGGAAGACTATGAACCGCGTACGAATCGGGGATGGGTAGGTCATGCGTTAACATGCGAAAGTGGCACAGTAGCAACGACGTTGTAAGCTGCAACTGCGAAGAGATTCAGAATATCTGCTGCATTGTCGCCTTCTAGATGAACTCAGCTTCCCGACAAATCTCGCAGCAACATCCGATTCATCAATCGCCTGCGCGCGGATTTAATATACACGGATTGAGTGATTACCGACTTGCTGTCTGCGTTGGCTGCTCAACACACAAACCACTTGATTTATTGTTGCGAAAACCAGCAACATTTACATCTTCGTCTTAATCCCCTGCAGAGTGAGGGCCTCAACACTTAGACTGTGCACTCTCGACGAATCGTCTCCATTCATCGCTAACGTAATAATACTAATAATAATAAACTTTATTTATTCACTCACATCCAGATTAAGACCCTGTTAAGGAATGTTTGTGTTTGACAATAACATGCTAAATACATACACATACCATTGTTAGTTAAACTATATCAACATTTTCAATAGTTGCATTAAAAAAGAAGTATAAAACACATTTAAATTTGACAGATAAATACAATATTAAATATTAATGAATAAATAACTCCAACAAGATAAACTTAGTAGACATTAAAAATAATACATAGTATGATAACACGTGTGTGTGAGATATAAAAATAGATATTAAACGCAAGCTCAAAATAGTGATTGTTAAGTTATCCTGTTTAACTCGATACTATTAACACATCACTTCGCACTGTTCCTCCATCTTAATGTTGGTCTTCCTCTTCTCCTTCTGCTCCCATCTTCTGCGTTCCATGTTCTTTTTCTCAAATGTTTCTCACTCATTCTATGTATGTGTCTTTCCGCTGCTGTAATTAATTAAATAAAAACGCGAATTTGTATTAAGTTAATTCTGAATTTTCACATTGAGTTTTGTTTTAGGGAATGTTTTTGTCTACATCGCGTGTGACACGACACCATTCCATCTAAGAAACTCCGATAATTCTTCTTAGTTGGGTTAAATGAATTGGCTCGTCTCAATAAGATACACGACGCACGAGGAGCAATTCACGAACATTATACGGATCTTCATAAAATACTTGCTGTAAATAATTACTGCAGCATGACAGTCGTGCATATCTGAACTAAAATTGGCTTGTCGAAAATTATGAGGTACTGGTGATATCAGTTGACACAAAAACTGTGATAAATAGTGACTGGTGTGAGACACATACATAAGATGGAGTATTGTTTCAGTGTCCGTTGCGGACACTGACACAATACTCCGTGTCATGTTACGTCTGTCACATATAGACAACTTATTAATACCGCCTCTGTGTGAACCGATATTCACACCTTATAACTTTCGACTTAGCAAGAACAATACTAATTAGACAGGTTTAACTAAATTGTAGTAAATACCCACAGCAATTGTGTCAAGTATGCTCAGATTCGCAACCTTGACATTTGTCTGAGTCGTGTATCTGGTATTGAGTGTGACTAAAAGACGTATGTCTGGGTTTTTAATCAACACGCCGCGCCAACGAAAAGGGCAAATGTTCACCACTAAACCATTCGTAGCATGTCAACGATACACACACGCACACGCACGCACGCACGCGCACACACACACACACACACACACACACACACACACACACACACACACACACACACACACACACACACACACACACACACACACACACACACACACACACACACACACACACACACACACACACACACACACACACACACACACACACAAACAAACACACACAAACACACACAAACACACACACACACACACACACACACACAAACACTCATATGCTATATTAAGCAACGACGAAAAATGTGCGTTTGACAGGATAGAATATATCATTGTGATCTTCAGTTACGTCTCTATCTGCGCGCTGGAAGCTTGCACTTGTCATTATTTTAGTCCTGTGGCTCCGTGTCATCTGTTTGCGTTCATTTCGTTGTATGCCTGTCGTCACGTATTTGTTTTCTGTGATGGGAACGTGGATCTGAAGGTTGACTTAAATTCATTCGCCATTTCCAGTTTGTCTGTACATAAAGGAAGCGTGGCGCTGAACGCTGATAATTCTTATGGACATTCAAGTTACATCGCGTGTAATCAACAACAAATCGAACGCGTGTTTCACTATTCAACATCAACATCAATAGTGACGATTTTAGTAAATCGGTTTGTATATTTTGCTTGAGCCTTTCGAACTATACATTAAGGGTAGCATGCGCCTCGAAACGTGATATCCATATTGATCGTGCACAGTTTCATGTTTGCTACGTGTATTGGTGTTTTGTTTCGTCGCAGGAAGGCTCACACGTTATCCGTGGTAAGTGCCACCATTTGGTTGGGGCAGCTTCGATTCGAACGGAAGCCACCTTTTTTCGGGGAATGCTTCGATGATTAGGGTTAGCTCCAGAAGCTCTCGCCCCAAATGATTATATACTGTGCAAAGGACTGATATACTGACCTGAAATGACGAAAGTGAGCATGTAACGATGAGGTGTTTTTGAAATATCAAGCAAAGCATATTACATCACAGTAATGGCATACCATTATTTGCCCTATTTAATTAAGTGTGCTGATAAAGCATTTTGGTATTTTTGTGACATTGATTATTGGGTGATTTGTTCTCTTGTCCATATTACAGCACAATAATGGTACACCATTATCTGCACTATTTAAATAAGTGTGTTTAAAAAAATATTATTATTTTTGTGACATTGATTATTTGGTGACTTAATGTCATTTGCTCCCTTTTGTCATTTTATAAGTTATTGACATAGACACAATTACGTGACTTGACGAAGCAAGTGCAACCAAATCACCCTTGAATAACTCCCCGTAAAAAGCAACGAGGCAGGTTTAATGTGACAGAATTTAGTTATGAATTTTCGTAATCAATATACATTTTAAGAATTAAGTAATGCTTTTTTATTTGGTAATGCTCGAAGTTCGGGCACTTGACCATTTCCAGTTTGTTCGCCTATAAATTACTGTTAGTTAGCCGTTACTCTCTGTTGTTGCGCAATAATTCGTATATCATAATTTCATTACTTTTTCTCTCAGTTTTGGTATATAACTTTGCCTCGCAGGTTTGGAAGAACATGTAATTAGGCAGAACAATAATGTTTCAGCTGCAGTATAAACTGACTGAGACAGAACACCATCCCAATCTTTAATATTTGTTTTATCTGATAAAGGAATGTTCACAGTGACACATTCTCATTTTGAAAGTTGAATTTCGTATAAAGTATCGAAAACATAAGCTTAAGGCTGAATTATTTTGACAATATAGTATCAACATTCCTATTGAACTAAGATGTTATTGCAGGTGTCCCTGGCTGTACAAAACACCATTTTGGAATTGGTCTTATACATCAACAATGCCAAACAGACAGCTGAAATCACTCTCA
>BSQZ01000003.1:6392500-6580000 GCA_033239005.1 Lamellibrachia satsuma
TTCATTGCCTTATGATGGAAGACCACAATATAAAGGTGTGGCGAAAGATGCTTATGCGTCCAGCTCCGAGGTGGTGTCAGTGTCCGAAGAGACGTGAAGACTGCCTCTCTTTGACAGTCTCCTTAGCACTGTAACTGCATGTAGTGCTGAAGGCGAAGATGGAGCCAGTGCTGCGACTGCACGAGCTCATCGCTGGCCAGTGAACTTCTCAAGGCAGATCGGAGGCTGGCCATCCACCCATCTCCGCTCGTTCATCTTCAACAGCTTCTTCTTTTCACGGGTTTGTTGACTCTGCTCCTTCTGAAGGATGTTATAGCATCAAGTCTTGGTTGGAGACTATTGCTGATTATGCAGAAGTTTGCTATTTACATGTATAATGCAAGAAAACTCAGATATGTTCCCAAAACAAAGCGTGTGTCAAATACTGATAATGTAGTGTATTGACCTAATTTGGCGTCGGGTAGAAGCCTCTGCGCATACAGAAATAACTAGGGACGTTCTGTAAAAAACAAAACGGCCTGTTCGTGATTATGTTTCTAATTCATCAGATTGAATTACATGTTGTTTCTTTCTGGTGTATAACACCATATATATTAATGTGCTTTCAGAGAGTTGTGTTGTATTTTATGATAGTGCGGCTTTTCGCGGAGCGTCCGTGACGTTCTTTTCCTGACATCTCATATCGACTTTATTTACACAAAATACATAGGAATTAGGTAAATTATTTTGGGAGAAAATCACGAAAATCAAAAGTCGCTGTCAAACTACATCGCAAACACTAATTGGAATTGTAGCACATTTTCTGTTGATCGTGTAACGATTTATGTTGGCATTGCTGGATGTGTTGGCGTATACAGCCAAGTAGCAAACGTGTTTATACAACACGAAAAAATTAACTTGCATTTACAACCACATTTCCATATTGTGTATTGTGTTGTGAAACATAGTGTGCCAAACGTAAAAATGTATATCGTTGAATGTACAACGTGACCATTGCTGAGATAAATAATTGTGGTTTGTTGCAGCAACGAACAGGCCATCAACATGGACTTAAAGAACACATCAAATTGGACTGACGGTTCAGGTCTTCTGCTGAATGACTCAAACGAAACATTTCATTCGCATGAGATTCACATCCCAACAGAGAATACGAACTATCTTAATAACTTAATACTGATCGTGTATGCTCTAGGATTGCCAGGCAATTTGCTGATAATTGCGGTTTATATCCGAAAGATGACAACGTCGACACGAGTGTATATGTTTGCGCTGGCTGTCGGTGATTCAGCTGTGTGCGTCTGTGGAATCATTGTCAGTACAAAGCTGATACACTTCTTGATAAGATTTATTACATTTTGCATATTTGATGTGGCTATCACTTTCACGATGTATATTCTCGTGTTTGTGTCGATTGAGCGTCTAATAGCGGTTAAGCGTCCTCACTCGTTCAACATGAAAGCTCAGCGAGCGAAGAAGGCTATAATTGGTATGGTTGTGTCTGCTGTTGTATATACGACAGTGAGGACAGTGGCACAACTAAATAAGTATGGACATTTCGTACGACTCGCTGATTTATCTGTTTTATGTGTGAGTGTCTTGGTAATGACGACTTGCTACACTTTGATATCGGCCACAATGGTGAAAAGGGCAAAAACCTCCCGGAACTGCGTCGCTGTCGTAAACCTGACAGATTCATCCGAGCCAGGACCATCTCATGGGTTTCAGCAACGCAACATAACCACGACAACCGAGGACCTTGTCTGTGAACATAATCCAGAACCTTCGAACAAAACTGATACCAATCGAGTAGAACCGATAATAACAAGACAATGTGATGAAGTTGTGCTTCCCGAAAATGCGGGATCTCTGCGTGTTTCCGTGGTTGTCAAAGAAACGCTGCATGAGCAGTGTGGCCCTACTGCCATTGCTAGTCAAACAACGTCAAAGCCCGATTCTAGTAACAACCAAACAGCTGCCATAAAAACGAAGACCTACAAAAATTTGCTTCTCCTGTTCATAATCACGGTCCTCTTCATCGTATTTTGGTTACCACACTGGGTAGCTAATTTGGGCGTTTCCATTCCAGAGGAACTGCGGCGAATATTTATGTTAAACTCTGTTGTCAATCCGTTCATCTACGGCATCGCCAGCGCCATGTTCCGGGAAGACGTGCGACAGTTCTACCGCCAGAAACGTGTCAAGTTGCGTACTTGTTTTCATTAAGCATCTACTTCATTCGATCTGTCGGACAACATATGAATTGATGCATTTGTTAAAGATACATTTCGTGGAACCGTTATGGGTACCAATAAAGAAGAATTATGTCATAAAGTTAAGTCACAGGCTATTTTTGAAATGTATTGTTTCTTAGGTAGAGCAGATGATTCAACTGAACATATTTTAAGAATACTATTAGCAATTGTTTAGTTGTAGCATTAGGTTTTTGATAACATTCAGAGGTACATTATCACAAGTTTTACGATGACATGGGAAGTGTTTTGTTGTGCTCTTTCGCGTGGAATTCCCACATTAATTCACATTATGAAATATGTGTGTATATATTAAATAACAAAACCACTTCGGGAAAAAGGAGCTACCGTAACCCTTTTAATTGTGAATATATTGAACACGTTGGTGATATATTGCTATCTTGCTTAACTAATACGTATTGGCGGCGTCGTGTTGTCTTAAAATCATTGACTCTTATCATTGTTCGCTGAGCAATATCACTACATATTGTTCATGTAACAAGAGCTATTGTTACTTGACTACTAACAATGTGTTGTTTTGTAGCAAGTAACATATAACAAGGGCTATAGTTACTTGACTACTAACAATTTGTTGTTTTGCTTGTACAAACCAAAATATGCTATCTAAACTGGAACACCCTGACGATCAAAGTACTATGTTATCTAAGTTGATATTATTAATATGTTCATATGTATGCCGGTATGGATCGTGTTGCATTGTGTTTGTAGTGATGTTGTATTTAATAAAATGTTGATCCAGGAACATATGCGATATATGTAACGGTGAAATTGTTGAAATGTGTGCATGCATGTTTGAAACAGCGCGCTTTCGAGGCGCGGCGTTTGTTTGATAGAGCGTCAGACTTTCGGTCGAGGGGAAATATGATATATTGCTTATGTGAATGCATGAAAACATGCGCAGCGAATCAATGCAAATAATACGTGGTTAATGCGACGCTCATATTCATACGCTGCCTTCAAATTGGCATCGACGAACATTGCAATGTAATTTTTTCCACGAAAATTTCCATCAGTGTGAATGAAAGAATGGAAGTAATGCCGGCAGCATGAGTTATAAGAGTAGTACGAGTTGTAGGAGTAATAGGAGTAATAGGAGTAGAAGGATACATTGGAGTAGAAAGAGTAGTTGGAGTAAAATGAGTAGTAAGAGCAGTATGAGTAGTAGGAGCAGAAGGAGTAGTAGGAGGAGAATGAGTAGTATGATAAGTAGGAGTTGAATGAGTAGCTGGAATAGAAGGAGTAGTAGGAGTTGTAGGAATAGTAAGATTAGATTTAGGATTATAAGAGTAGAAGGAGTAGAATGAGTAGTATAATTATTATGAGTAATAAGAGTAGTATGAGTAGTTGGAGTAGTATGTTTAGTAGGAGGAATAGTAGGAGTAGTAAGAGTAGTATGAGTAGTACGGTAGTAAGATGAGCAGTAGGAGTAACAGGAGTACAATGAGAAGTAGTAAGAGTAGTAGGAGGAGTAGGAGTAGAATGAGTAGTAGGGAGTAGGAGTAGAATGAGTAGTAGGAGTAGTAGGAGTAGAAGGAGTAGTAGGAGTACTAGGAGTAGAAGGAGTAGCAGGAATAGTAGGATAGAAGGAGTAGTAGGAGTAGAAGGAGTATTATGAGTAGTAGGAGTAAAAGGAGTAGTATGAGTAGTAGGAGCAGAAGGAGTAGTAGGAGTAGTAGGAGTAGAAGGAGTAGTAGGAGTAGTAGGAGTAGAAGGAGTAGCAGGAATAGTAGGATAGAAGGAGTAGTAGGAGTAGAAGGAGTATTATGAGTAGTAGGAGTAAAAGGAGTAGTATGAGTAGTAGGAGTAGAAGGAGTAGTAGGAGTAGTAGGAGTAGAAGGAATAGTATGAGTGGTAGGAGTAAAAGAAGTAGTATGAGTAGTAGGAGTAGAAGGAGTAGTAGGTATAGCAGGAGTAGTAGGAGTAGTAGGAATATTATGAGTAGGAGGAGTAGTAAGAGTAGGATGAGTAGTATGAACAGTGAGAGTAGTATGAGTAGGATGAGTAGTAGGAGTAATATGAGTAGTAGGAATATCATGAGTAGTATGAGTAGTAGAAGTAATAGGAGTAGCAATATTAATAGCAGTAGTAGTAGTAGTTGTAGTAGTTGTAGTAGTAGTAGTAGGAATAGTATGAGTAGGAGGAGTAGTAGGAGTAGGATGAATAATATGAGTAGTATGAGTAGTATGAGTAGTAGGAGGAGTAGGAGTAGAAGTAGTAATAGGAGTAGTCCGAGTAGTAGGAGTAGTAGGAGTAGGACGAATTGTATGAGTAGTATGAGTAGTATAAGTAGTATAAGTAGTATGAGTAGTATGAGTAGTATGAGTAGTAGGAGTAGTATGAGTAGGACGAATAGTATGAGTAGCATGAGTAGAATTAGTAAGAGGAGTAGTACGAGTAGTTGGAGTAGCTTGAGTAGTAGGAGTAGTAGGAGTAGTAGTAGTAGTAGGAGTAGAAGGAGAAATATGAGTGGTAGAAGTAGTATGAATAGTAGGTGTAGCAGTAAGAGTATTATGAGTAGAATGAGTAGTAGGAGGAGTAGTAGGAGTATTATGAGTAGTAATAGTAGTACGAGTTGAACGAGTAGTAGGGGAAGTACAATTATTATTAATAGTAAGAGTAACATGAGTAGTAGGAGTAGAAGGATTAGTTGGATTATTATTAATATTAAAAATAGTAGCAGTATTAGTGTGGGTAGTAGTAGGAGTAGTATGAATAGTAGGAATGGTAGGAGTAGTAGGAGTAGTTAGAGTAGTAGGCGTAGTAGGAATAGTAGGAGTAGTAGGCATAGTAGGAGAAGTAAGAGTAATATGAGTAATATGAGTAGTAGGAATAGTATGAGTAGGAGTAGGATGAATAGTATTAGTAGTATGAGTAGCTTGAATAGTAAAAGTAGTAGGGGTAGTATGAGTAGTCGGAGTAGTAGGAGTAGTACGAGTTGTATGAGTAGGAGTAGTAGTAGGAGTAGTGGGAGTAGTAGGGGTAGTAAAAGTAATACGAGTAGTTTGAGTATAAGTAGTAGGAGTAGTATGTGTTGTAGGAGTAGTATGGTTATTAGGAATAGTATAAGTAGGAGTAGTAATATGTGTAATAGGAGTATTATGAATAGTAGGAATAGTAGGATTAGAAGGATTAGTAGGAATATTATAAGAAGGAGGTGTAATATGAGTAGTATATTTAGTAGGAGTAGATTGAGTAGTAGGAATAGTAGGAGTAGTAGGAGTAATAGGAATAGTATGAGTAGGAGGAGTAGTAGGAGTAGAATGAATAGTAGTAGTGTGAGTAGTATGAGAAGTATGAGTTGTATGAGCAGGATGAGTATTATGAGTAGTAGGAGTAGTAGGAATAATATGAGTAGGGGGAGTAGTAGGAGGACGATGAATATTAGGAGTAATATGAGTTAGAGGAGTAATAGGAGTAGTTGGAGTATTAGGTATAGTAGCAGTAGGAGGATTAGTAGGAATATCATGAGTAGGAGGAGTAAGATGACTAGTAGGATAGTGTGAGTAGTATGAGTAATATGAGTAGTATGAATAGGATGAGTAGTATGAGCAATAGGAGTAGTAGGAGTAGTATATTTAGTATGAGTAGGAGGAGTAGTAGGAATAGTTAGAGTAGCTTGAATATTAGGAGTTGTAGGAGTAGTACGGATAGTAAAAGTAGTATGAGTAGTATGAAGAGAAGTAGTAGGGGTTGTAGGAGTATTATAAATAGTAGAAGTAGTAGGAGTAGCTTGAGTAGTAGGAATAGAAGGATTAGTAGGAATAGTATGAATAGGAGGAGTAGTATGAGTAGTATGAGTAGGATTAATAGCATGAGTAGTATGAGTAGTATGGGTAGGAGGAGTAGTAAGAGTAGTATGAGTAGTATGGATAGGTGGAGTAGTAGGAGTGGTATAAGTAGTATGAGTAGTAGGTGTAGTAGGAGCAGCAGAAGTAGAAGGAGTAGTTGTATGGGTTGTAGGAGTAGAAGGAATAATATGAGTGGTAGGAGTAATGTGAGTAATAGGTGTAGCAGTAGGTGTATTATGAGTAGAATGAGTAGTAATAAGAGTAGTAGG
Source organism: Lamellibrachia satsuma (assembly GCA_033239005.1). NCBI lineage: Eukaryota > Metazoa > Annelida > Polychaeta > Sabellida > Siboglinidae > Lamellibrachia > Lamellibrachia satsuma. The sequence goes on from BSQZ01000003.1 coordinate 6,398,828, forward strand.
GGTACTAAGAGTAGTAATAGTAGTACGGGTAGAAAGAGTAATAGGGGACGTACAATTATTAGGAGTAGTACGTGTAATAAAAGTAGTAGGATTAGTTGAGTTATTATTAGTAGTAAGAATAGTAGGAGTATTAGTGTGGGTAATATGAAGAGTAACAGGAGTAATATGAAGAGTAGTCTGGGTAGGAGGAGTAGTATATAAGATAAGATAATAAAAGTAGATAATATAAGACATTTCTCTACTGTCTAAATAATGAAATTGAAAATTTGTCTCGTGTAAAAATATACATAACTGTAATATAAACATACAACCATTATATGAAAGCGGTAGATAAGTAGACAGGGACACAAATTAATAATAATAATAATAGTAATAATAATACATAATAATACACAAATAAATGAATGAATAGACATGATATACATTATATCACATTACTTGTTTTGCTAGGAACGATAAGTGACACTGTTTAGCAGGCATCATGAGTTTTTAATGGACAATGGCACAAATGAGTAGTTGTATATATTATGCCTGCACGGAGGAGTTCTGTAGCGTCTGCCAAATGGCAGGAGCTGAAATATTATGTATGTAAAACATGTTTGGTGTAATAAATAATCTTACCTGACTGTCTTCTTAATGTATGTTAAAAAATCTCCTGAAGGGAGATCATGGGAGATGCGGAAACTGTTATTTTCATGACATTTCTAATCAAGCGAGAAAGCTGTGATTTCAACTGATCATACATATTGCCAAACCAAGAAATAATCCCATAGCGGAGTATGCTTTCAATAATGGAGCGATAAAAAGAAGAAGTATTTTTCATCGACACTAAAAGCACTCAGTCTTCAGAAAAAAAACAACCGCTGGTGGAATTTGGAGCGCACACTGTGACTATGGACATTCCCCCTGGAAACCTAGGTATTTGTACTGACATATCTGGGCAATGTCTTCACCATGGACAACAACAGGCAAGTGATCGGCACCAATAAATTTAACATAAAAAAATCATCTCTTGAGTCTTACTGACATCCTGTTTGTGGTGGTTGTTGTCACACAAATGTACACAGCTTTCAATTTCAGAAGTGTACATACTGATGTCAGAATCAACATGTAATAGACTAAGAATAGCCGAGTCATCGGAACATTTGATTATGTAGTTGTTAGTATTGCTACTAGTACAGTCATCTGTATACAAAATGTACAAAATCGGCGAACTGACACAACCTTGGGGTGCATCTGTTCTTGTTACAGAGTTTGGGAAAGAGTCTGATTTACTTTAACAAGCTGCACTCTGTCTGTTAGAAGAGAATGATATCATTTGATGATATATGAATTGGCATTCATTTGTTTCAGCTTAGGGAGCAGGGTGTGAGGTTGGATAATGTAGAACGAAGAGCTAAAACCTATAAACAATAGTCTAGAATAAGCCTTGGGGTTGTCTAAGTATTTACAAATTAAATGGACAAGAGTTTTGACAGAGTCGTCGGTTCCTCTGCCCTGCCTATAGGCAAATATAGCAGGAGTAGAAGGAGTAGAATGGGGGAGCAGTACTATGAGTAGAATGAGCAGTAGCAATTGTAGTTGTAGTAGCAAAAGTGGAAATAATAACAATAGTTGCATCAGTAGTAGTAGTAGTAGTAGTAGTAGTAGTAGTAGTAGCAGTCGTGTCGTCTACGTGGACTTTCTCTGCTCGTATGGAAATATTTGTCACGCATATAGGAAACACAACGTGCAACAGCGTGCTAGTTGACATTATGACGGCCGATAACAAGCTTTATTTTCGGTAATTAGACGACGTCACGTACACGGAACAGCGATGGAATATTTCGTTGCGTGTAAATTATGACTTAACAAAACTAGTTATGTTCCGAATTAGATGAAGCGTCACATGAAAAGCGAATGTAGATATCGATTGGGTGATACCAGGTGGCGTGTTGAGTCTACTTAAAGCAGCCTCCGATTTGTTTAGAGCATAGATCGGTTAACTTGCAAACGTGAATAGCTTCGAAGCAATATTTCGCATTAAACCCGTTTAAGTTAGGCTCGGCGTGTTTCGAAATGAATTAACTGTTTGCTCTAAATCATAAAAGTATATATCCTGCAAAGGTACACATACAATTATCTTGCTTCATCTTCTTCCCACTACCTATGTATAACTCTCCTTTCGCTATCTCCAGGCTCATATTAAACATTATATATATATATATATATATATATATATATATATATATATATATATATATATATATATATATATATATATATATATATATATATATATATATATATATATATATATATATATATATATATATATATATATATATATTGGTTTCAACGTCTTGCTGCCGCTCATTTTTCGTGCTCAACGATCACGCCAACGCTTGTTATTACACGACACCATACCGGTTAACTAGCCAGCTAGATATGTGAGTAATTCAATTTAGTAGCCACACTGATTATAGGCCTTACGTGATTGCATGTAAGTCTTCCTATATTTGCTCGTTCCACTATGCGTTGCACTAAAAGCTGCGCCAATCAAATTGCTTACATAGAAGTACATTGTACACTGACTTAAGACTGACTTAAGACGATCAACAGAAGTATTGCTTCGAAATCGGTGTGTAGTTTTTGAGTGAATATTTCGAACGATACAGCGTTCGTGATCTTATGCATGTTATCGCTGGCATTGCGGATCGCGTTGGCTTATACCGCAACCGTGTTACTGCGCCATTACATCAAACGGCTGATTTACAGCACCTGTGACTAAGACAAACCCTGATTACATAGACAATTATTGTGTGGCGTACAATTGCGGGAAACATTGAGTGATTTGTACTTTGATACAGATGCACTCTTCAGTGAAGTGTAATGCGTCAAATAATATATATTCGTGAACTGGTGCCAAGTTGTTGAACAACTGCGGAAAAGCCACCAACATGGACGTAAGCAACACGTCAAATTGGACCAACGGTTCACGCCTTCTGCTGAATGACTCAAACGACACGTTAGATTTGCACAAAAACTTCCACACCAACCAAACGAATAATCTTAATATTGCAACGCTGATCGTGTCAGTGCTAGGATTGCCGGGCAATGCACTGGTAATCGCGGTTTATGTTCGAAAGATGACAACGTCGACTAGAGTGTATATGTTTGCACTGGCTGTCAGTGATTCGTCCGTCTGTTTTGTCGGAATCATCTTATCTTTGATGAGACACCCCGTAGCCAGGTATATCACGTTTTTCATATTTAACGTGTCCGTTATATTCTCCCTGTTTCTACTTGAGTTTGTGGCTATCGAACGTCTAATAGCGGTCAGATATCCACACTCGTTCAACATGAAAGCAAAGCGAGCGAAGATCGCTATACTCATCATAGCAGTGGGCGCCATTTTATACATAATAATTGGGAGTTTGGCGCGCCTATTTAATTATAAACAATATGTTCGTGTCGGTGATCTATGTGCTATATCTGTGAGCGTCATGATAATGACTACTTGCTACATTGTGATGGCAGCAACGCTACTGAAAAAGATAAGTACCTCGCGGAACCGCATTGCTGTTGTCCCACTGACAGGCTCATCTGAACCGGGGCCTTCATCTGTGGTCCAGAAAGATAGAGTAACCACATCAGCGAAAGACCTTGTTCTTGAACATAATCCAAGAGCTTCCATGAGAACCGATAAAACAATAAAAATAGTAACAATTAGACCCTGCGAGGAAGTTGTGCGTCATGAAAATCCTGGAACTTCACGTGTTTCCACAGTTGTCAAGGAAACTGCGCGTGGGCAGAGAGGTCCGAGTACCATTTCATCAACGTCCGTTTCTGCTACCACCAAATCCACTGCGGCACAAACAAAGATGTACAAAAATATGTTATTGTTGTTCATAATCACGGTCGTCTTCGGTGTGTGTTGGATGCCACACTGGCTGTTGGGCGTGGGTATTGCAGTTTCTGTAGGACTGCGGCGAATATTCATGTTAAACTCTGTTGTCAATCCGTTCATCTACGGCGTCGCCAGCGCCATGTTCCGGGAAGACGTGCGAAAGTTCTGCCGCCAGACACGTATCAAACTGGAAGCTTGTTACCACTGATCATCTACTATGACTGAGTGGTTGGACAGCACATTAACTCATAACGTGTTTCTAACTAACAATTCTCCAAATGACTGTGGAACCAACAAGAACTTTCTAGAGATATTGTGTTGCTTAGTTCAATCGCTTGATGAAATTGAGAATACTTTAAGAGTATTTATTAGCAATTGTTTAGTTGCAGCCTTCATTATATTTATTATAAAATAATAGCAAATTATCACATGTTAGATTATCAACTGCACATTTCTTACCTAGGCCGCTTTTTCGATGTAATCCCTGCATTATTTTTAAATGTGCATTAATTAAATATCAGAACTACAATCGGAACATGAATGACAAAGTATATGTATATTACACATGTAGGTGCTATGTTGTGTTTCTTGCTTAACTAATAGGCGTTGGTGTTTTAAGAATATATGTTGTCGTGTTATTTTGATGTCATTGAGTGTTTGTAACGTTCGCTGAACAATATTAAGAAAATGTTACATGTAACAAGGGCTGTTGGCGTATAACTATTAACAAAGTTGTTGTGCAAGTGTGTGAAATAACTACTGTGTGCATTTTGTCACATCGTATAGACGGTTGTAGCCTGTAAACCGAAATTATTGGTAAGATGAGATTCAAACTGCTTATTGATGTTCTCACTCAACCATTTCGCATTCTGCAAAATACATCATCTAGACACGAACATCATAACAAACCAACGATCTAATTTGTATGTATTGATGTATTATTGTGAGCAAATGTTGCCTTTTGTTTGTAGTGTTGTGGAATTTAATAAACTGTTGTTCTAAACATATTTGTTTGAAATTGTTCAATTATTTGAATATGTGGTTATCACAACGCCGTTGAGTCGTAAAGTCCCTCGTTATATGATAGGCGTACAGCGGTATAGTTTGTATCGGCAATTGTCTTTTGTAAGAGCGAAATACGTTGTTCATGCACTATAATACCATTCATTCGTGTCCATTAACTGCTTCCATTACTCACTAGTGCTGACGATGACTTCTTGCTAGACACGTATAATACGTTGTGCAGTAATGTAACATCCTCTCGAAATAATTCCTCTGACCCTCGCCTGTCCAAAGTGTCACTTGTGATATCAAACAATTTCATCCAGTCTGTCATACAATGTTGCACCACTGCGTGGTCTGTACACGAATAACAGTGGAGTGGAGATGCTGGTAATGGCTGAACGGTTGATATTCCCTGTATGGATACGCTAATGACTTGGCAGTAGGAGCAGACAGTGAGTCAGTCCTTCAAGAGCGGTTGGTAGATTGCAAGGAAATAATTGGCAAACATGGATTGAGAGTAAGTCTAGAAAAGACAGAGGTGCTTTGGGTCGGGCAGCTGAAAGACCTTAACATCAGACTGGATTGGAAGAAACTGAACCAATGAGACAGCTTTGTACATCTGGGTGGAGCTGCCTGTGGGAACGGTGACACGGAGGCGGAAATTCGCAGGATAATACAAGCTGGGGCAAGCACGTGGAGGAAAGTGGAAGGGGTGATGGGAGATAGAAACATGCATCGAAAGCTAAAAGGAAAGGTTCTTAGCTGATGCATAACATCAATATACCCATACAGCAATGGTAATGACAGAAAAACAAAAAGATAGACTGCACGTTTGCGAGAATAACTGGGTGAGTGCGGAGTGAAAATAATCGACAGACGAAGAATGGAGGAACTGTGGCAGGAAGTTGGTGTGTGAGAGAGAGTCGCTCAAGGAAGCTAGTAAGAGGCCGGGTAAAGTGGGCTGTACATGTGGAAAGAATAGAAGGGGTACGATTGACGAAGAGAGCGGACGCGCTTGGAGTAGAGGGTAGAAGGAGAAGAGGAAGACCGAGACTGAGATTGGAGGACTGCGTGAAGAGAAATTTTATGGGAGTAGGAGGGGAGTGGAGAATGAGGGCGATGGATAAAGGGGAGTGGAGAAGATTAATGGAGACGCTAGCAAAACGGGTCTAGTTATGAAAAAGAAGAATTCAGCTTTCTTACGAAATGAGACATTTTTTTAAACTTTGCATTGGTTCTGTCAATACCGCCTTCCCTTATTACGTCGCTTTAGTTTAGGTCGACAAGATTTTTTATGCGCTTATTGGTCGCGCTGATAAACATGTCAGCCAACCAATGTATTGGGGAGATTAAACATTTGTTTAGCCGGCCAGGCTCCCCACGGGGATGACGATCCAAGCTTACATCCATAGGGACTGTTTCAGTCCTAGGTGTAAGTGGCTTCGGCACATGGTTTATTTGGCTTGGGTTGACAGCCAAAATCATCTTATACATTGTTACGTTGCATAAAGAATTATCCTCGAAAAGGACGGATATTACGTTGACGACCTTACCACGAAATGACTACGATTTAGGAATTGTGATTATACTTCTGATCCTTCTGACCCTGCCCTCACTCATGTGTGGAGATATTCACCCACATTCTGGACCAGCCCAAAATAGTTTTATTGCTCGCTTCACTAACATTAGAGGCCTACGGACCAACTGTGACTTCTAGGAGCACGACCTTCTTACAACACGTCCGCATATGTTCTGCGTCTCAGAAAGCTTCTTAAATAACAAGATACCCAATGAAATATTTGCCATACCTGGTTACTCCTTCTTCAGACGTGATCGACCTAATGACTCAAGTTGGGGGTGGTCTCAATGTATTCTACAATGATTCTATTACATGCATCCGAATGTATGAGCTTGAATATCCTTAATTTGAAATGATATGCCTCAAATTACAACTTCCAGGGCGACTGGTGTTCATATTCTGCATATACAGGCCTCCATTTGCTGAAGACTCAATGTATAATGCTATCACAGAGAAAATTGATGCTATAAAATAACTCCATCCAAAATATGAAGTTATTATTCTTGGAGACATGAATGCCCACCATGATGAATGGCTTTGTGGTAGAAAGACAAATGCTCACGGTGACTCGGCATTCGAGTTTGTTGTACTCAACAACCTTCACCAACGTGTGGACTTACCAACAAAGACTGGCAAGGATGGTGAATGCTAAAAACTAGATATATTTCTCATTACTTCCCCAGGAAATCAAGTAGTTACTGTCAGAACCCGTCTGGGATCATCCGACCACAGTGTTGTCTCAACCCTGGCCAACTACAAACTTCCAATACCCAGCAGGGCAAGCAAACATAAAGTTTTGCTTTATGACAAAACAGACTGGGATGGTATGCGGCCATTCCTGGCTAGCGTAGAATGGACTGCACTCTCAAAAGGACACAGTGCAGATTTAGCCTGGTCTTGTCTTAAAGCCAACTCAACTTATGCCATGGACTTCAATGTACCAGCTAAGAAGACCAGTCAACGCTACCCAGATAAACCATGCTTTAACGAGTTTTGTCATGAGGCTGTCCAATACAAACATAAAGCTTATCAAAAATTGCAAAAACGACGTACACAGTGCATATTTAGCGTGGTATTGTCTTAAATTCCCAGCTAAATGGTGATGGCAAAGCTCCTCCAAAACCAACAAACTGCATAAAACAAACGCAACTCTCGCCTCCCTCAAATTCCGTCCGAAATTTGTTCTAAACACTAATTCACATATAATGATACACGTATAGGTCCATATAGTCAGCTGACCAAATAATGCAAACAAAAGCAGGTTAAACATAAACCATATATACAGTATACTTACACAAGGTCATTTTGTAAATAAAGTGACTTTACCTATTGTCTCATCCTTGATTTCCATCTGATGTCAGTATCAAGTACAGCAGTTATCAGTGCGTTTCTATATATATATATATATATATATATATATATATATATATATATATATATATATATATATATATATATATATATATATATATATATATATATATATATATATATATATATATATATATATATATATATATATATATATATATATATACATATAAACACATTGTTTGGCCTTGCCACATCATGTACCTTATCAGTATACTCACTCCAACTTGGGCAATACTTAGACGCACAACGATTGTCTATATTTACATATTTATCAAAAACATAATCTCTAACATTGCACATAATATACTGCATACTAATATATGTCATCGTACAATATTAAATTTTACCATCCTGGCTAACTTAATCCCGTGGTAGGCAATTTACTATTATTGGTAATGTCTACCCTGGCATGCATTGCAAAGACACATCGATACAAAGAGGAAAATGATACGCAGTATTTAGAGAAAGCCATACTGTCATATATGTTATAATATCATGGGCATATCTTGGTCCAGTGGTCCAGCCATGAAGTAGTATTCCATGTCTCACTACATAATTAAGATGTTCATTAAATCCTTCATTACCTAATCATCGACGGTTCCATCATAACCTCCACAGTGTGCACAATTGGGCAACATGAGTAGAAAAGTTGTTGAAAAGTGGATGATAATATGATTAATCAAACTTTTCAATTACATTTCACTTATATGCTCAGTGGATAAAGTTAATGTGAAATATAATAAAAAAAAAAAAACGCCGACTCACAGATGACACTATTTCTGTGACAAACCGGTGACATATTTTTTGACAAGGAAGTTTTGACAGGGAAATTTTGACAGTTTTCAATAAGAAAGCTCGTGGGGAGCGCAAACAACCTCAACCGAAGTTGTGTCATCGAGTGCACTAATATGAAGGTTAGGGGTGTTCGTATTTTGGTTAGATACATGATAAAAATTCTCAACATTTAATAGAACACGTTTTCTGAAAAAAAACTTGACCTTCGTGATGCCGTAAACCAGCGAACCCAATGACTTGACAATATGCTGTGAAATAGACGCTGTGAAAAATTTAAGCCATCATTTTTAAATATTATTTGTCTGTGGAAAACTGGATATCTACGACTACGTACAATTGGAGTCAAGATAATACGCTGTTAAGTAAATTTGACTGTTTATAGTAGATATGTTTTGCTTAATGAGCGGTCTAATCTCCTCATTAATTAGGAACGTTTCTAAGAGCGCTTCAATGAGCGTTTGTATGATTTATTCTTGGTGAAAAGCAATATTCTGTTTGGGTCATAGTTAGAGAGAGAGAGAGAGAGAGAGAGAGAGAGAGAGAGAGAGAGAGAGAGAGAGAGAGAGAGAGAGAGAGAGAGAGAGAGAGAGAGAGAGAGAGAGAGAGAGAGAGAGAGAGAGAGAGAGAGAGAGAGAGAGATCAGTTGTTGCAACTCGTTTCACGTTTCACGATGATTGCAACTTGCCTTAAAATTGGTAGTCATGCCGTTAGGTATCGCATTGCGATGTCCGTCAATCACTTTTCTGTATTAATATGAAGCGGACCACCGAATATCTACATACGTCCTGCTGATAGTCACGTTAATGTACACGGTTGATGCTTGGACCGAACGGCCGATCGATACGGACGAACTTGTTAAATCGGTAGGTACATTTGATCGAGTCTTTCGAACGATATTTTACCATAGGTGTCAACCTCAGCTCATGGAAAAGTGGGAAAGTGTGTAAACCCCAATTTACGAGCTCACAACATATATGCGCATGCAAGCGCATATATGGGTGTTTCTGGTTCTCCCCGCCGATAACGTTTTGGCAATGTCATTTTCAAAACCGTCTTGCTAAAATCGTCCGATATTCCCAATGGCAAGTGGCTCTTAGCAACAAAGTTAGGCAACATGGTTTCTGGTGCTGTTATCCTGTCAAACTCGGTGCCGGCGGCGATATACCGTGCGATACATGCATGTAATTGACTAAGAATAGCCGAGTAATCAGAACATTTGATTATGTAATTGTTAGTACTGCTACTGGTACAGTCATTTCTATACAGAATGTACAAAATCGGCGAACTGACACAACCTTGGGGTGCACAGGTTCTTGTTACCAGAGTTTGGGAAATAATCTGATTTTCTTTATCAAGCTGCACTCTGTCTGTTAGAAAAGAATGATACCACTTGATGATATATGGATTGGTATTTATTTGATTCAGCTAAGTGAGCAGGGTGTGAGGTTGGATAATGTAGAACGACTAGCTAAAACCTATAAACAATAGTCTAGCATAAGCCTTGGTTTGTCTAAGTATTTACAAATTAAATGGCCAAGAGTGCTGACAGAGTCGTCTGTTTCTCTGCCCTGCCTATAGGCAAATATAGCAGGAGTAGAAGGAGTAGAATGAGTAGTATGTGTAGTAGAAATAGTAGGAGTAGCAGTACAATGAGTAGTAGGAGCAGTAGCAGTAGTAGTTGTAGTGGCAAAAGTGGAAATAGTAACAATAGTTGCATCAGTAGCAGTAGTAGTAGTAGCAGTCGTGTCGTCTACGTGGACTTTCTCTGCTCGCATGGAAATATTGGTCACGCATAGAGGAAACACAACGTGCAACATTAGTCACAGAAAAGGAAGAATGACACAGGATCTGACCAGTCAGCGTGCTAGTTGACATTATGACGTCCCATATCAAGCTTTATTTTCGGTAAGTAGACGACGTCATGTACATGGAACAGCGATGGAATATTGATCAAAGTTCGTTGCGTGTAAATTATGACTTAATAAAACTAGTTATGTTCCGAATTAGATGAAGCGTCACATGAAAAGCTAATGTAGATATCGATTGGGTGATACCAGTTGGCGTGTTGAGTCTACTTAAAGCAGCCTCCGATTTGTTTAGAGCATAGATCGGTTAATTGCAAACGTGAATAGCTTCGAAACAATATTTCGCATTAAACCCGTTTAAGTTAGGCTCGGCGTGTTTCGAAATGAATTAACGGTTTGCTCTAAATAATAAAAGTATATATCCTGCAAAGGTACACATACAACTATCTTGCTTCATCTTCTTCCCACTACGTATGTATAACTCTCCTTTCGCTATCTCCAGGCTCATATTGAACATTATATATATATATATATATATATATATATATATATATATATATATATATATATATATATATATATATATATATATATATATATATATATATATATATATATATATATATATATATATATATATATATATATATATATATATATATATATATATATATATATATATATATATATATATATATATATATATATATATATATATATATATATATATATATATATATATATATATATATATATATATATATATATATATATATATATATATATATATATATATATATATATATATATATATATATATATATATATATATATATATATATATATATATATATATATATATATATATATATATATATATATATATATATATATATATATATTATATATATATATATATATATATATATATATATATATATATATATATATATATATATATATATATATATATATATATATATATATATATATATATATATATATATATATATATATATATATATATATATATATATTTTATATATATATATATATATATATATATATATATATATATATATATATATATATATATATATATATTTTATTATATACATATAGTATATATGATATACATACATATATATATATATATATATATATATATATATATATAATATATATATATATATATATATATTATATATATATATATATATATATATATTATATATATATTATATATATATATATATATATATATATATATATATATATATATATATATATTACACACATTGGTTTCAACGTCTTGTGGACGCTCATTTTTCGTGTTCAACGATCACGAAAACATTGTTATTGCACGACACCAGACCGATTAACTAGCCAGCTAGATATGTGAGTCATTCAATTTTGTAGCCACACTGATTAGAGGCCTTACGTTATTGCATGTAAGTCTTCCTATAATTGCTCGTTCCACTATGTGTTGCACTAAAAGCTGCGCCAATCAAATTGCTTACATAGAAGTACATTGTATACTGACTTAAGGCGTCGTCGCCATTGATCTCATTGTGCTCAATGGGAGATTAGACCGAACGTCTTGCAGAAACGCAGTGGCCATTCCAATGATATATAATTTTACCAACAGGAAATCGAGCTGGAAGATCAACAGAAGTATTGCTTCGAAATCGGTGTGTACTTTTTGAGTGAATATTTCGAACGATACAGCGTTCGTGATCTTATGCATGTTATCGCTGGCATTGCGGATCGCGTTGGTTTATACCATAGCCGTGTTACTACGCCATTACATCGAACGGTTGATTTACAGCTCATGTGACCAAGACAAACCCTGATTACATAGACAATTATTGTTTTGCGAACAATTGCGGGACACATTGAGTGATTTGCACTTTGATACAGATGCACTCTTCAGTGAAGTGTAAAGCGTCAAATAATATATATTCGTGAACTGGTGCCAAGTTGTTGAACAACTGCGGAAAAGCCACCAACATGGACGTAAGCAACACGTCAAATTGGACCAACGGTTCACGCCTTCTGCTGAATGACTCAAACGACACGTTAGATTTGCACAAAAACTTCCACACCAACCAAACGAATAATCTTAATATTGCAACGCTGATCGTGTCAGTGCTAGGATTGCCGGGCAATGCACTGGTAATCGCGGTTTATGTTCGAAAGATGACAACGTCGACTAGAGTGTATATGTTTGCACTGGCTGTCAGTGATTCGTCCGTCTGTTTTGGCGGAATCATCTTATCTTTGATGAGACACCCCGTAGCCAAGTATATCACGTTTTTCATATTTAACGTGTCGGTTATATTCTCCCTGTTTCTACTTGCGTTTGTGGCTATCGAACGTCTAATAGCGGTCAGATATCCACACTCGTTCAACATGAAAGCAAAGCGAGCGAAGATCGCTATACTCATCATAGCAGTGGGCGCCATTTTATACATAATAATTGGGAGTTTGGCGCGCCTATTTAATTATAAACAATATGTTCGTGTCGGTGATCTATGTGCTATATCTGTGAGCGTCATGATAATGACTACTTGCTACATTGTGATGGCAGCAATGCTACTGAAAAAGACAAGTATCTCGCGGAACCGCATTGCTGTTGTCACACTGACAGGCTCATCTGAGCCTTCATCTGTGGTCCAGAAAGATAGAGTAACCACATCAGCGAAGGACCTTGTTCTTGTACATAATCCAACAGCTTCCATGAGAACCAATAAAACAATAAAAATAGCAACAATCAGACCCTGCGAGGAAGTTGTGCGTCATGAAAATCCTGGAACTTCACGTGTTTCCACTGCTGTCAAGGAAACTGCGCGTGGGCAGAGTGGCCCTAGCGCCATTTCGCCAACGTCCGTTTCTGCTACCACCAAATCCACTGCGGCACAAACAAAGATGTACAAAAATATGTTGTTGTTGTTCATAATCACGGTCGTCTTCGGTGTGTGTTGGATGCCACACTGGCTGTATAGCGTGGGTATTGCAGTTTCTGTAGGACTGCGGCGAATATTCATGTTAAACTCTGTTGTCAATCCGTTCATCTACGGCGTCGCCAGCGCCATGTTCCGGGAAGACGTGCGACAGTTCTGCCGCCAGACACGTATCAAACTGGAAGCTTGTTACCACTGATCATCTACTATGACTGAGTGGTTGGACAGCACATTAACTCATAACGTGTTTCTAACTAACAATTCTCAAGATGACTGTGGAACCAACAAGAACTTTCTAGAGATATTGTGTTGCTTAGTTCAACCGCTTGATGAAATTGAGAATATTTTAAGAGTATTTATTAGCAATTGTTTAGTTGCAGCCTTCATTATATTTATTATAAAATAATAGCAAATTATCACATGTTAGATTATCAACTGCACATTTCTTACCTAGGCCGCTTTTTCGATGTAATCCCTGCATTATTTTTAAATGTGCATTAATTAAATATCAGAACTACAATCGGAACATGAATGACAAAGTATATGTATATTACACATGTAGGTGCTATGTTGTGTTTCTTGCTTAAATAATAGGCGTTGGTGTTTTAAGAATATATGTTGTCGTGTTATTTTGATGTCATTGAGTGTTTGTAACGTTCGCTGAACAATATTAAGAAAATGTTACATGTAACAAGGGCTGTTGGCGTATAACTATTAACAAAGTTGTTGTGCAAGTGTGTGAAATAACTACTGTGTGCATTTTGTCACATCGTATAGACGGTTGTAGCCTGTAAACCGAAATTATTGGTAAGATGAGATTCAAGCTGCTTATTGATGTTTCCAATCAATCATTTCGCATTCTGCAAAATACATCATCTAGACACGAACATCACAACAAACGAACGATCTAATTTGTATGTATTGATGTATTATTGTGATCAAATGTTGCCTTTTATGTGTAGTGTTGTGGAATTTAATAAACTGTTGTTCTAAACATATTTGTTTGAAATTGTTCAATTATTTGAATATGTGGTTACCACAACGCCGTTGAGTCGTACAATCCCTCGTTATATGATAGGCGTACAGCGGTATAGTTTGTATTGGCAATTGCCTTTTGTAAGAGCGAAATACGTTGTTCATGCACTATAATACCATTCATTCGTGTCCATTAACTGCTTCCATTACTCACTAGTGCTGACGATGACTTCTTGCTAGACACGTATTATACATTGTTCAGTAATGTAATATCCTCTCGAAATAATTCCTCTGACCCTCGTCTGTTCAAAGTGTTACTTGTGATATCAAACAGTCTCCTCCAGTCTGTCATACAATGTTGCACCACTGCGTGGTCTCTGCACGAATAACAGTGGAGTGGAGATGCTGGTAATGGCTGAACGGTTGATATTCCCTGTATGGATACGCTAATGACTTGGCAGTAGGAGCAGACAGTGAGTCAGTCCTTCAAGAGCGGTTGGTAGATTGCAAGGAAATAATTGGCAAACATGGATTGAAAGTAAGTCTAGAAAAGACAGAGGTGCTTTACGTCGGGCAGCTGAAAGACCTTAACATCAGACTGGATTGGAAGAAACTGAACCAATGAGACAGCTTTGTACATCTGGGTGGAGCTGTCTGTGGGGACGGTGACACGGAGGCGGAAATTCGCAGGATAATACAAGCTGGGGCGAGCGCGTGGAGGAAAGAGGAAGGGGTGATGGGAGATAGAAACATGCATCGAAAGCTAAAAGGAAAGGTTCTTAGCTCATGCATAACATCAATATACCCATACGGCAATGATAATGACAGAAAAACAAAAAGATAGACTGCACGTTTGCGAGAATAATTGGGTGAGAAGAAGTGCGGGAGTGAAAATAATCGACAGACGAAGAATGGAGGAGCTGTGGCAGGAAGTTGGTGTGTGAGAGAGAGTCGCTCAAGGAAGCTAGTAAGAGGCCGGGTAAAGTGGGCTGTACATGTGGAAAGAATAGAAGGGGTACGATTGACGAAGAGAGCGGACGCGCTTGGAGTAGAGGGTAGAAGGAGAAGAGGAAGACCGAGACTGAGATTGGAGGACTGCGTGAAGAGAAATTTTATGGGAGTGGGAGGGGAGTGGAGAATGAGGGCGATGGATAAAGGGGAGTGGAGAAGATTAATGGAGACGCTAGCAAAACGGGACTAGTTATGAAAAAGAAGAATTCAGCTTTCTTGCCAAATGAGACATTTTTTTAGACTTTGCATTGGTTCTGTGAATACCGCCTTCCCTTATTATGTCGCTTTAGTTTAGGTCGACAAAATTTTTTATGCGCTTATTGGTCGCGCTGATAAACATGTCAGCCAACCAATGTATTGGGGAGATTAAACATTTGTTTAGCCGGCCAGGCTCCCCACGGGGATGACGATCCAAGCTTACATCCATAGGGACTGTTTCAGTCCTAGGTGTAAGTGGCTTCGGCACATGGTTTATTTGGCTTGGGTTGACAGCCAAAATCATTTTATACATTGTTACGTTGCATAAAGAATTATCCTCGAAAAGGACGGATATTACGTTGACGACCTTACCACGAAATGACTACGATTTAGGAATTGTGATTATACTTCTGATCCTTCTGACCCTGCCCTCACTCATGTGTGGAGATATTCACCCACATTCTGGACCAGCCCAAAATAGTTTTATTGCTCGCTTCACTAACATTAGAGGCCTACGGACCAACTGTGACTTCTAGGAGCACGACCTTCTTACAACACGTCCGCATATGTTCTGCGTCTCAGAAAGCTTCTTAAATAGCAAGATACCCAATGAAATATTTGCCATACCTGGTTACTCCTTCTTCAGACGTGATCGACCTAATGACTCAAGTTGGGGGTGGTCTCAATGTATTCTACAATGATTCTATTACATGCATCCGAATGTATGAGCTTGAATATCCTTAATTTGAAATGATATGCCTCAAATTACAACTTCCAGGGCGACTGGTGTTCATATTCTGCATATACAGGCCTCCATTTGCTGAAGACTCAATGTATAATGCTATCACAGAGAAAATTGATGCTACAAAAGAACTCCATCCAAAATATGAAGTTATTATTCTTGGAGACATGAATGCCCACCATGATGAATGGCTTTGTGGTAGAAAGACAAATGCTCACGGTGACTCGGCATTCGAGTTTGTTGTACTCAACAACCTTCACCAACGTGTGGACTTACCAACAAAGACTGGCAAGGATGGTGAATGCTAAAAACTAGATATATTTCTCACTACTTCCCCAGGAAATCAAGTAGTTACTGTCAGAACCCGTCTGGGATCATCCGACCACAGTGTTGTCTCAACCCTGGCCAACTACAAACTTCCAATACCCAGCAGGGCAAGCAAACATAAAGTGTTGCTTTATGACAAAACAGACTGGGATGGTATGCGGCCATTCCTGGCTAGCGTAAAATGGACTGCACTCTCAAAAGGACACAGTGCAGATTTAGCCTGGTCTTGTCTTAAAGCCAACTCAACTTATGCCATGGACTTCAATGTACCAGCTAAGAAGACCAGCCAAAGCTACCCAGATAAACCATGGTTTAACGAGTTTTGTCATGAGGCTGTCCAATACAAACATAAAGCTTATCAAAAATTGCAAAAACGACGTACACAGTGCATATTTAGCGTGGTCTTGTCTTAAATTCCCAGCTAAATGGTGATGGCAAAGCTCCTCCAAAACCAACAAACTGCATAAAACAAACGCAACTCTCGCCTCCCTCAAATTCCGTCCGAAATTTGTTCTAAACACTAATTCACATATAATGATACACGTATAGGTCCATATAGTCAGCTAACCAAATAATGCAAACAAAAGCAGGTTAAACATAAACCATATATACAGTATACTTACACAAGGTCATTTTGTAAATAAAGTGACTTTACCTATTGTCTCATCCTTGATTTCCATCTGATGTCAGTATCAAGCACAGCAGTTATCAGTGCGTTTCTATATATATATATATATATATATATATATATATATATATATATATATATATATATATATATATATATATATATATATATATATATATATATATATATATATAATATATATATATATATATATATATATATACATCATATAACACATTTTTATCACATCATACTTTCATATACTCACTCCCAACTTGGGCAATACTTAGACGCACAACGATTGTCTATATTTACATATTTATCAAAAACATAATCTCTAACATTGCACATAATATACTGCATACTAATATATGTCATCGTACAATATTAAATTTTACCATCCTGGCTAACTTAATCCCGTGGTAGGCAATTTACTATTATTGGTAATGTCTACCCTGGCATGCATTGCAAAGACACATCGATACAAAGAGGAAAATGATACGCAGTATTTAGAGAAAGCCATACTGTCATATATGTTATAATATCATGGGCATATCTTGGTCCAGTGGTCCAGCCATGAAGTAGTATTCCATGTCTCACTACATAATTAAGATGTTCATTAAATCCTTCATTACCTAATCATCGACGGTTCCATCATAACCTCCACAGTGTGCACAATTGGGCAACATGAGTAGAAAAGTTGTTGAAAAGTGGATGATAATATGATTAATCAAACTTTTCAATTACATTTCACTTATATGCTCAGTGGATGAAGTTAATGTGAAATATAATTTAAAAAAAACGCCGACTCACAGATAACACTATTTCTGTGACAAACCGGTGACATATTTTTTGACAAGGAAGTTTTGACAGGGAAATTTTGACAGTTTTCAATAAGAAAGCTCGTGGGGAGCGCAAACAACCTCAACCGAAGTTGTGTCATCGAGTGCACTAATATGAAGGTTAGGGGTGTACGTATTTTGGTTAGATACATGATAAAAATTCTCAACATTTAATAGAACACGTTTTCTGAAAAAAAACTTGACCTTCGTGATGCCGTAAACCAGCGAACCCAATGACTTGCCAACATGCTGTGAAATAGACGCTGTGAACAATTTAAGCCATCATTTTTAAATATTATTTGTCTGTGGAAAACTGGATATCTACGACTACGTACAATTGGAGTCAAGATAATACGCTGTTAAGTAAATTTGACTGTTTATAGTAGATATGTTTTGCTTAATGAGCGGTCTAATCTCCTCATTAATTAGGAACGTTTCTAAGAGCGCTTCAATGAGCGTTTGTATGATTTATTCTTGGTGAAAAGCAATATTCTGTTTGGGTCATAGTTAGAGAGAGAGAGAGAGAGAGAGAGAGAGAGAGAGAGAGAGAGAGAGAGAGAGAGAGAGAGAGAGAGAGAGAGAGAGAGAGAGAGAGAGAGAGAGAGAGAGAGAGATCAGTTGTTGCAACTCGTTTCACGTTTCACGATGATTGCAACTTGCCTTAAAATTGGTAGTCATGCCGTTAGGTATCGCATTGCGATGTCCGTCAATCACTTTTCTGTATTAATATGAAGCGGACCACCGAATATCTACATACGTCCTGCTGATAGTCACGTTAATGTACACGGTTGATGCTTGGACCGAACGGCCGATCGATACGGACGAACTTGTTAAATCGGTAGGTACATTTGATCGAGTCTTTCGAACGATATTTTACCATAGGTATCAACCTCAGCTCATGGAAAAGTGGGAAAGTGTGTAAACCCCAATTTACGAGCTCACAACATATATGCGCATGCAAGCGCATATATGGGTGTTTCTGGTTCTCCCCGCCGAAAACGTTTTGGCAATGTCATTTTCAAAACCGTCTTGCTAAAATCGTCCGATATTCCCAATGGCAAGTGGCTCTTAGCAACAAAGTTAGGCAACTTGGTTTCTGGTGCTGTTATCCTGTCAATCTCGGTGCCGGCGGCGATATACCGTGCGATACATGCATGTAATTGACTAAGAATAGCCGAGTAATCAGAACATTTGATTATGTAGTTGTTAGTACTGCTACTGGTACAGTCATTTCTATACAGAATGTACAAAATCGGCGAACTGACACAACCTTGGGGTGCACAGGTTCTTGTTACCAGAGTTTGGGAAATAATCTGATTTTCTTTATCAAGCTGCACTCTGTCTGTTAGAAAAGAATGATACCACTTGATGATATATGGATTGGTATTTATTTGATTCAGCTAAGTGAGCAGGGTGTGAGGTTGGATAATGTAGAACGACTAGCTAAAACTTATAAACAATAGTCTAGCATAAGCCTTGGGTTTGTCTAAGTATTTACAAATTAAATGGCCAAGAGTGCTGACAGAGTCGTCGGTTCCTCTGCCCAGCCTATAGTCAAATATAGCAGGAGTAGAAGGAGTAGAATGAGTAGTATGAGTAGTAGAAATAGTAGGAGTAGCAGTACAATGGGTAGTAGGAGCAGTAGCAGTAGTAGTTGTAGTGGCAAAAGTGGAAATAGTAACAATAGTTGCATCAGTAGCAGTAGTAGTAGTAGCAGTCGTGTCGTCTACGTGGACTTTCTCTGCTCGCATGGAAATATTGGTCACGCATAGAGGAAACACAACGTGCAACATTAGTCACAGAAAAGGAAGAATGACACCGGATCTGACCAGTCAGCGTGCTAGTTGACATTATGACGACCGATAAAAAGCTTTATTTTCGGTAAGTAGACGACGTCATGTACACGGAACAGCGATGGAATATTGATCAAAGTTCGTTGCGTGTAAATTATGACTTAAGAAAACTAGTTATGTTCCGAATTAGATGAAGCGTGACATGAAAAGCTAATGTAGATATCGATTGGGTGATACCAGGTGGCGTGTTGAGTCTACTTAAAGCAGCCTCCGATTTGTTTAGAGCATAGGTCGGTTAACTTGTAAACGTGAATAGCTTCGAAACAATATTCCGCATTACACCCGTTTAACCGTCTCGAGTGCTTCGATATTAATTAACGGTTTGCTCTAAATAATAAATGTATAAATCCTGCAAAGGTAAGCATGCCACATGCCAAAACCAGGCTCTTCTCGACAATTTTACAAAACCATTTTATTACAGATACAAATAGAGGGGATACACAGCTTTAAAATGACACCAACAGGAACAGTGTATCTTACTCTTGGGCCAAGATATTACACTTTTCGTGTACACATTCTTGGAATAACAGTTTTGAGAAAATCAGCTTTGAAAAACAGCATTGAAAAAATGCTTCTCGCATAGCAACCATGCACTTACAATGCTCCAAATGGAATGAAATTTTGTATTTTCCTCCAGTAGGGGTGTATAAATAAGATGCGCAAGTATAAAGTGGAAAAACGTAATGTTTACTGAATGCCACCTCATTTACTACCAGGTTTGGTATTCCCGGAGACTACCGGCCGCGAGCACTGGGAGCCGAACCCCTAAAGTAAATCCCTGAAATATCTGAAAATAAAACATTATTTACACATTACATATATAATAACACTACACAATGTCAGTTTCCCCAATTTGGAAAATTCTCTCCCACTGGTGCTGAGCCAACCAGTGCAGGCTCAATATGGTCTTCCCCTGCCCCGGGCCCTGCAGAGGCGACTTCAACGGGCGCGACGCGGCTTTCGAAGTAATCTTCAATCACGGCAGCTATAAATTGCTGTCCTCGAGATTGCACCCCATCGCACGATCCAACTCGGTAGCTAAATAAGCTTCTTTCGATGCCATAATAACCTTCATAGTGTGCACAATTGGTCAACGTGATTAGAAAAGTTGTTCAAAAGTTGTTGACAATAAGATCAATCGAAAATTGTTCAATTATATTTGAATTACATGCTCACTGGGTGTAGTGAATAAATGTAATTTTTAAAAAGACGCTGTCTCACAGAGGAAAATATTTCTGTGATACACCGGTAAAGTATTGTTTTGACAGGAGAGAAGTTTTGACAGTTTTCAATAAGAAAGCTCGCGGGGAGCGCAAACACCCTCAACCGAAGTTTTACGAACAAACTTGACCTTCGTGATGCCGTAGAACAGCGCACACAACGGTAGCTAAATAAGCTTCTTTCGATGCCATAATGCAGTTCTTTAACGAATCGAAGACGAAAACAGCGGGCGAAACTGGCGAACAAAGACAAAGGAATGTGTAAACAAGCCGACTGCGCATGCGCGCTTACGTTTTCGACCAATCAGCGAGCGTTTCGCAACTTCCATAGCAACAACAACAGTTTTTGCTGGATAAATTATGTATAATAGGAGCTGTTCCATTGTTCTAGAGTAAGAAATTCCCAACTACACGTGTAGATAACGTCATAAGCTTTCCAGCCATGTATAACATGTGGGGTTTCCCACTTGTAAGCGAGCGAAGACAGTCGATCAAAAACGCGTAAAAATGGCTTTGTTTCACACTTCTCAACCGCGACGCTAATCAGGGGCTTCAATAAAGTGCTAAATATTACTAGTTTGAACAATCTTTCAGCTTATTTAAATGGATTTATGGAAAGATGGAAAATTTCGCTGATCGATTCCGTCGTTAACCCATTTTCGACAATTCGAACGGGCACCTTGCGTTTTAGGCTCCTGCGCCGAACAAAATCTAGCGAGAAGCGCCTGGTTTTGGCGTGGCGCATCACCCATCATCTTGCATCATCTCCTTCCCCCTTCTCATGAATAACTATCCTTTCGCTATATCCAGGTTCATATTAAACATTATATATATATATATATATATATATATATATATATATATATATATATATATATATATATATATATATATATATATATATATATATATATATGTACACACACATTGGTTTCAACGTCTTGCTGCCGCTCATTTTTCGTGCTCAACGATCACGCCAACGCTTGTTATTACACGACACCATACCGGTTAACTAGCCAGCTAGATATGTGAGTAATTCAATTTAGTAGCCACACTGATTATAGGCCTTACGTGATTGCATGTAAGTCTTCCTATATTTGCTCGTTCCACTATGTGTTGCACTAAAAGCTGCGCCAATCAAATTGCTTACATAGAAGTACATTGTACACTGACTTAAGACGTCTAGTCGTCGCCATTCATCTCATTGTGCTCAATGGGAGGTTAGACCGAACGTCTGGCAGAAACGCAGTGGCCATTCCAATGAAATATAATTTTACCAACAGGAAATCGAGGTGCAAGATCAACAGAAGTATTGCTTCGAAGTCCGTGTGTACTTTTTGAGTGAATATTTCGAAAGATACAGCGTTCGTGATCTTATGCATGGTGTCGCTGGCACTGCGGATCGCGTTGGCTTATACCGTAGCCGTGTTACTACGCCATTACATCGAACGGTTGATTTACAGCTCATGTGACCAAGACAAACCCTGATTACATAGACAATTATTGTTTTGCGAACAATTGCGGGACACATTGAGTGATTTGCACTTTGATACAGATGCACTCTTCAGTGAAGTGTAAAGCGTCAAATAATATATATTCGTGAACTGGTGCCAAGTTGTTGAACAACTGCGGAAAAGCCACCAACATGGACGTAAGCAACACGTCAAATTGGACCAACGGTTCACGCCTTCTGCTGAATGACTCAAACGACACGTTAGATTTGCACAAAAACTTCCACACCAACCAAACGAATAATCTTAATATTGCAACGCTGATCGTGTCAGTGCTAGGATTGCCGGGCAATGCACTGGTAATCGCGGTTTATGTTCGAAAGATGACAACGTCGACTAGAGTGTATATGTTTGCACTGGCTGTCAGTGATTCGTCCGTCTGTTTTGGCGGAATCATCTTATCTTTGATGAGACACCCCGTAGCCAAGTATATCACGTTTTTCATATTTAACGTGTCGGTTATATTCTCCCTGTTTCTACTTGCGTTTGTGGCTATCGAACGTCTAATAGCGGTCAGATATCCACACTCGTTCAACATGAAAGCAAAGCGAGCGAAGATCGCTATACTCATCATAGCAGTGGGCGCCATTTTATACATAATAATTGGGAGTTTGGCGCGCCTATTTAATTATAAACAATATGTTCGTGTCGGTGATCTATGTGCTATATCTGTGAGCGTCATGATAATGACTACTTGCTACATTGTGATGGCAGCAACGCTACTGAAAAAGATAAGTACCTCGCGGAACCGCATTGCTGTTGTCCCACTGACAGGCTCATCTGAACCGGGGCCTTCATCTGTGGTCCAGAAAGATAGAGTAACCACATCAGCGAAAGACCTTGTTCTTGAACATAATCCAAGAGCTTCCATGAGAACCGATAAAACAATAAAAATAGTAACAATTAGACCCTGCGAGGAAGTTGTGCGTCATGAAAATCCTGGAACTTCACGTGTTTCCACAGTTGTCAAGGAAACTGCGCGTGGGCAGAGAGGTCCGAGTACCATTTCATCAACGTCCGTTTCTGCTACCACCAAATCCACTGCGGCACAAACAAAGATGTACAAAAATATGTTATTGTTGTTCATAATCACGGTCGTCTTCGGTGTGTGTTGGATGCCACACTGGCTGTTGGGCGTGGGTATTGCAGTTTCTGTAGGACTGCGGCGAATATTCATGTTAAACTCTGTTGTCAATCCGTTCATCTACGGCGTCGCCAGCGCCATGTTCCGGGAAGACGTGCGACAGTTCTGCCGCCAGACACGTATCAAACTGGAAGCTTGTTACCACTGATCATCTACTATGACTGAGTGGTTGGACAGCACATTAACTCATAACGTGTTTCTAACTAACAATTCTCAAGATGACTGTGGAACCAACAAGAACTTTCTAGAGATATTGTGTTGCTTAGTTCAATCGCTTGATGAAATTGAGAATATTTTAAGAGTATTTATTAGCAATTGTTTAGTTGCAGCCTTCATTATATTTATTATAAAATAATAGCAAATTATCACATGTTAGATTAGCAACTGCACCTTTCTTACCTAGGCCGCTTTTTCGATGTAATCCCTGCATTATTTTTAAATGTGCATTAATTAAATATCAGAACTACAATCGGAACATGAATGACAAAGTATATGTATATTACACATGTAGGTGTTATGTTGTGTTTCTTGCTGAACTAATAGGCGTTGGTGTTTTAAGAATATACGTTGTCGTGTTATTTTGATGTCATTGAGTGTTTGTAACGTTCACTGAACAATATTAAGAAAATGTTACATGTAACAAGGGCTGTTGGCGTATAACTATTAACAAAGTTGTTGTGCAAGTGTGTGAAATAACTACTGTGTGCATTTTGTCACATCGTATAAACGGTTGTAGCCTGTAAACCGAAATTATTGGTAAGATGAGATTCAAACTGCTTATTGATGTTCTCACTCAACCATTTCGCATTCTGCAAAATACATCATCTAGACACGAACATCATAACAATCCAACGATCTAATTTGTATGTATTGATGTATTATTGTGAGCAAATGTTGCCTTTTGTTTGTAGTGTTTTGGAATTTAATAAACTGTTGTTCTAAACATATTTGTTTGAAATTGTTCAATTATTTGAATATGTGGTTACCACAACGCCGTTGAGTCGTACAGTCCCTCGTTATATGATAGGCGTACAGCGGTATAGTTTGTATCGGCAATTGTCTTTTGTAAGAGCGAAATACGTTGTTCATGCACTATAATACCATTCATTCGTATCCATTAACTGCTTCCATTACTCACTAGTGCTGACGATGACTTCTTGCTAGACACGTATAATACGTTGTGCAGTAATGTAACATCCTCTCGAAATAATTCCTCTGACCCTCGCCTTTCCAAAGTGTCACTTGTGATATCAAACAGTTTCATCCAGTCTGTCATACAATGTTGCACCACTGCGTGGTCTGTACACGAATAACAGTGGAGTGGAGATGCTGGTAATGGCTGAACGGTTGATACTCCCTGTATGGATATGCTAATGACTTGGCAGTAGGAGCAGACAGTGAGTCAGTCCTTCAAGAGCGGTTGGTAGATTGCAAGGAAATAATGGGCAAACATGGATTGAAAGTAAGTCTAGAAAAGACAGAGGTGCTTTACGTCGGGCAGCTGAAAGACCTTAACATCAGACTGGATTGGAAGAAACTGAACCAATGAGACAGCTTTGTACATCTGGGTGGAGCTGTATGTGGGGACGGTGACACGGAGGCGGAAATTCGCAGGATAATACAAGCTGGGGCGAGCGCGTGGAGGAAAGTGGAAGGGGTGATGGGAGATAGAAACATGCATCGAAAGCTAAAAGGAAAGGTTCTTAGCTCATGCATAACATCAATATACCCATACGGCAATGATAATGACAGAAAAACAAAAAGATAGACTGCACGTTTGCGAGAATAATTGGGTGAGAAGAAGTGCGGGAGTGAAACTAATCGACAGACGAAGAATGGAGGAGCTGTGGCAGGAAGTTGGTGTGTGAGAGAGAGTCGCTCAAGGAAGCTGGTAAGAGGCCGGGTAAAGTGGGCTGTACATGTGGAAAGAATAGAAGGGGTACGATTGACGAAGAGAGCGGACGCGCTTGGAGTAGAGGGTAGAAGGAGAAGAGGAAACCGAGACTGAGATTGGAGGACTGCATGAAGAGAAATTTTATGGGAGTGGGAGGGGAGTGGAGAATGAGGGCGATGGATAAAGAGGAGTGGAGAAGATTAATGGAGACGCTAGCAAAACGGGACTAGTTATGATGAAGAAGAATTCAGCTTTCTTGCCAAATGATATTACGTCGCTTTAGTTTAGGTCGACAAGATTTTTTATGCGCTTATTGGTCGCGCTGATAAACATGTCATCCAACCAATGTATTGGGAAGATTAAACATTTGTTTAGCCGGCCAGGCTCCCCACGGGGATGACGATCCAAGCTTACATCCATAGGGACTGTTTCAGTCCTAGGTGTAAGTGGCTTCGGCACATGGTTTATTTGGCTTGGGTTGACAGCCAAAATCATCTTATACATTGTTACGTTGCATAAAGAGTTATCCTCGAAAAGGACGGATATTACGTTGACGAGCTTACCACGAAATGACTACGATTTAGGAATTGTGATTGTACTTCTGATACTTCTGACCCTGCCCTCACTCATGTGTGGAGATATTCACCCAAATTCTGGACCAGCCCAAAATAGTTTTATTGCTCGCTTCACTAACATTAGAGGCCTACGGACCAACTGTGACTTCTAGGAGCACGACCTTCTTACAACACGTCCACATATGTTCTGCGTCTCAGAAAGCTTCTTAAATAGCAAGATACCCAATGAAATATTTGCCATACCTGGTTACTCCTTCTTCAGACGTGATCGACCTAATGACTCAAGTTGGGGGTGGTCTCAATGTATTATACAATGATTCTATTACATGCATCCGAATGTATGAGCTTGAATATCCTCAATTTGAAATGATATGCCTCAAATTACAACTTCCAGGGCGACTGGTGTTCATATTCTGCATATACAGGCCTCCATTTGCTGAAGACTCAATGTATAATGCTATCACAGAGAAAATTTATGCTATAAAAGAACTCCATCCAAAATATGAAGTTATTATTCTTGGAGACATGAATGCCCACCATGATGAATGGCTTTGTGGTAGAAAGACAAATGCTCACGGTGACTCGGCATTTGAGTTTGTTGTACTCAACAACCTTCACCAACGTGTGGACTTACCAACAAAGACTGGCAAGGATGGTGAATGCTAAAAACTAGATATATTTCTCACTACTTCCCCAGGAAATCAAGTAGTTACTGTCAGAACCCGTCTGGGATCATCCGACCACAGAGTTGTCTCAACCCTGGCCAACTACAAACTTCCAATACCCAGCAGGGCAAGCAAACGTAAAGTTTTGCTTAATGACAAAACAGACTGGGATGGTATGCGGCCATTCCTGGCTAGCGTAGAATGGACTGCACTCTCAAAAGGACACAGTGCAGATTTAGCCTGGTCTTGTCTTAAAGCCAACTTAACTTATGCCATGGACGTCAATGTACCAGCTAAGAAGACCAGCCAACGCTACCCAGATAAACCATGGTTTAACGAGTTTTGTCATGAGGCTCTCCAATACAAACATAAAGTTTATCAAAAATGGCAAAAACGACGTACACAGTGCATATTTAGCGTGGTCTTGTCTTAAATTTCCAGCTAGATGGTGATGGCAAAACTCCTCCAAAACCAACAAACTGCAAAAAACAAACGCAACTCTCGCCTCTCTCAAATTCCGTCCGAAATTTGTTCTAAACACTAATTCACATATAATGATACACGTATAGGTCCATATAGTCAGCTAACCAAATAATGCAAACAAAAGCAGGTTAAACATAAACCATATATACAGTATACTTACACAAGGTCATTTTGTAAATAAAGTGACTTTACCTATTGTCTCATCCTTGATTTCCATCTGATGTCAGTATCAAGTACAGCAGTTATCAGTGCGTTTCTATATATATATATATATATATATATATATATATATATATATATATATATATATATATATATATATATATATATATATATATATATATATATATATATATATATATATATATATATATATATATATATAATATATATTATATATATATATAATATATATAAATATAAACACATTGTTTGGCCTTGCCACATCATGTAGCTCATCAGTATACTCACTCCAACTTGGGCAATACTTAGACGCAC
Source organism: Lamellibrachia satsuma (assembly GCA_033239005.1). Lineage (NCBI taxonomy): Eukaryota > Metazoa > Annelida > Polychaeta > Sabellida > Siboglinidae > Lamellibrachia > Lamellibrachia satsuma. The sequence continues at coordinate 6,426,804 of BSQZ01000003.1, forward strand.
AACGATTGTCTATATTTACATATTGATCAAAAACATAATCTCTAACATTGCACATAATATACTGCATACTAATATATGTCATCGTACAATATTAAATTTTACCATCTTGGCTAACTTTATCCCGTGGTACGCAATTTACTAGTATTGGTAATGTCTACCCCTGGCATGCATTGCAAAGACACATCGATACAAAGAGGAAAATGATACGCAGTATTTAGAGAAAGCCATACTGTCATATATGTTATAACATCATGGGCATATCTTGGTCCAGTGGTCCAGCCATGAAGTAGTATTCCATGTCTCACTACATAACTAAGATGTTCATTAAATCCTTCATTACCTAATCATCGACGGTTACATCATAACCTCCACAGTGTGCACAATTGGGCAACATGAATAGAAAAGTTGTTGAAAAGTGGATGCTAATATGATTAATCAAACTTTTCAATTACATTTCACTTATATGCTCAGTGGATGAAGTTAATGTGAAATATAATTAAAAAAACCGCCGACTCACAGATGACACTATTTCTGTGACAAACCGGTGATATATTTTTTGACAAGGAAGTTTTGACAGTTAAATTTTGACAGTTTTCAATAAGAAAGCTCGTGGGGAGCGCAAACAACCTCAACCGAAGTTGTGTCATCGAGTGCACTAATATGAAGGTTAGGGGTGTACGTATTTTGGTTAGATATATGTAAAAAATTCTCAACATTTAATAGAACACGTTTTCTGAAAAAAACTTGACCTTCGTGATGCCGTAAACCAGCGAACCCAATGACTTGCCAACATGCTGTGAAATAGACGCTGTGAACAATTTAAGCCATCATTTTTAAATATTATTTGTCTGTGGAAAACTGGATATCTACGACTACGTACAATTGGAGTCAAGATAATACGCTGTTAAGTAAATTTGACTGTTTATAGTAGATATGTTTTGCTTAATGAGCGGTCTAATCTCGTCATTAATTAGGAACGTTTCTAAGAGCGCTTCAATGAGCGTTTGTATGATTTATTCTTGGTGAAAAGCAATATTCTGTTTGGGTCATAGTTAGGGTGAGAGAGAGAGAGAGAGAGAGGGGGGGGGGAGAGAGGGAGAGAGGTCAGTTGTTGCAACTCGTTTCACGTTTCACGATGATTGCAACGGGCCTTAAAATTGGTAGTCATGCCGTTAGGTATCGCATTGCGATGTCCGTCAATCACTTTTCTGTATTAATATGAAGCGGACCACCGAATATCTACATACGTCCTGCTGATAGTCACGTTAATGAACACGGTTGATGCTTGGACCGAACGGCCGATCGATACGGACGAACTTGTTAAATCGGTAGGTACATTTGATCGAGTCTTTCGAACGATATATTACCATAGGTGTCAACCTCAGCTCATGGAAAAGTGGGAAAGTGTGTAAACCCCAATTTACGAGCTCACAACATATATGCGCATGCAAGCGCATATATGGCTGTTTCTGGTTCTCCCCGCCGATAACGTTTTGGCAATGTCATTTTCAAAACCGTCTTGCTAAAATCGTCCGATATTCCCAATGGCAAGTGGCTCTTAGCAACAAAGTTAGGCAACATGGTTTCTGGTGCTGTTATCCTGTCAAACTCGGTGTCGGCGGCGATATACCGTGCGATACATGCATGTAATTGACTAAGAATAGCCGAGTAATCAGAACATTTGATTATGTAGTTGTTAGTACTGCTACTAGTACAGTCATTTCTATACAGAATGTACAAAATCGGCGAACTGACACAACCTTGGGGTGCACCGGTTCTTGTTACCAGAGTTTGGGAAATAATCTGATTTTCTTTATCTAGCTGCACTCTGTCTGTTAGAAAAAAATGATACCACTTGATGATATATGGATTGGCATTTATTTGATTCAGCTAAGTGAGCAGGGTGTGAGGTTGGATAATGTAGAACGACTAGCTAAAATCTATAAACAATAGTCTAGCATAAGCCTTGGGTTTGTCTAAGTATTTACAAATTAAATGGCCAAGAGTGCTGACAGAGTCGTCGGTTCCTCTGCCCTGCCTATAGGCAAATATAGCAGGAGTAGAAGGAGTAGAATGAGTAGTATGAGTAGTAGAAATAGTAGGAGTAGCAGTACAATGAGTAGTAGGAGCAGTAGCAGTAGTAGTTGTAGTGGCAAAAGAGGAAATAGTAACAATAGTTGCATCAGTAGCAGTAGTAGTAGTAGCAGTCGTGTCGTCTACGTGGACTTTCTCTGCTCGCATGGAAATATTGGTCACGCATAGAGGAAACACAACGTGCAACATTAGTCACAGAAAAGGAAGAATGACACCGGATCTGACCAGTCAGCGTGCTAGTTGACATTATGACTACCGATAACAAGCTTTATTTTCGGTAAGTAGACGACGTCATGTACACGGAACAGCGATGGAATATTGATCAAAATTCGTTGCGTGTAAATTATGACTTAACAAAACTAGTTATGTTCCGAATTAGATGAAGCGTGACATGAAAAGCTAATGTAGATATCGATTGGGTGATACCAGGTGGCGTGTTGAGTCTACTTAAAGCAGCCTCCGATTTGTTTAGAGCATAGGTCGGTTAACTTGCAAACGTGAATAGCTTCGAAACAATATTCCGCATTACACCCGTTTAACCGTCTCGAGTGCTTCGATATTAATTAACGGTTTGCTCCAAATAATAAATGTATAAATCCTGCAAAGGTAAGCATGCCACATGCCAAAACCAGGCTCTTCTCGACAATTTTACAAAAACATTTTATTACAGATACAAATAGAGGGGATACACAGCTTTAAAATGACACCAACATGAACAGTGTATCTTACTCTTGGGCCAAGATATTACACTTTTCGTGTACACATTCTTGGAATAACAGTTTTGAGAAAATCAGCTTTGAAAAACAGCATTGAAAAAATGCTTCTCCCATAGCAACCATGCACTTATAATGCTCCAAATGGAATGAAATTTTGTATGTTCCTCCAGTAGGTGTGTATAAATAAGATGCAGAAGTATAAAGTGGAAAAACATAATGTTTACTGAATGCCACCTCATTTACTACCAGGTTTGGTATTCCCGGAGACTACCGGCCGCGAGCACTGGGAGCCGAACCCCTAAAGTAAATCCCTGAAATATCTTAAAATAAAGCATTATTTACACATTACATATATAATAACACTAAACAATGTCAGTTTCCCCAATTTGGAAAATCCTCTCCCACTGGTGCTGAGCCAACCAGTGCAGGCTCAATATGGTCTTCCCCTGCACCGGGCCCTGCCGAGGCGACTTCCACGGGCGCGACGCGGTTTTCGAAGTAATCTTCAATCACGGCAGCTATAAATTGCTGTCCTCGAGATTGCACCCCCTCGCACGATCCAACTCGGTAGTTAAATAAGCTTCTTTCAATGCCATAATGCAGTTCTTTAACGAATCGAAGACGAAAACAGCGGCGAAACTGGCGAACAAAGCCAAAAGAATGTGTAAACAAGCCGACTGCGCATGCGCGCTTACGTTTTCGACCAATCAGCGAGCGTTTCGCAACTTCCATAGCAACAACAGCCGTTTGTTGCTGGATAAATTATGTATAATAGGAGCTGTTTCATTGTTCTAGAGTAAGAAATTCCCAACCACACGTGTAGTTGACGTCATAAACTTTACAGCCATGTATAACATGTGGGGTTTCCCACTTGTAAGCGAGCGAAGACAGTCGATCAAAAACGCGTAAAAATGGCTTTGTTTCACACTTCTCAACCGCTTCAATAAAGTGCTAAATATTACTAGTTTGAACAATCTTTCAGCTTATTTAAATGGATTTATGGAAAGATGGAAAATTTCGCTGATCGATTCCGTCGTTAACCCATTTTCGACAATTCGAACGGGCACCGTGCGTTTTAGGCTCCTGCGCCGATCAAAATCTAGCGAGTAGCGCCTGGTTTTGGCGTGGCGCATCACCCATCATCTTGCATCATCTCCTTCCCCCTTCCTCATGAATAACTATCCTTTCGCTATATCCAGGCTCATATTAAATATTATATATATATATATATATATATATATATATATATATATATATATATATATATATATTGGTTTCAACGTCTTGCGGACGCTCATTTTTCGTGTTCAACGATCACGAAAACATTGTTATTGCACGACACCATACCGATTAACTAGCCAGCTAGATATGTGAGTCATTCAATTTTGTAGCCACACTGATTAGAGGCCTTACGTTATTGCATGTAAGTCTTCCTATAATTGCTCGTTCCACTATGTGTTGCACTAAAAGCTGCGCCAATCAAATTGCTTACATAGAAGTACATTGTATACTGACTTAAGACGTCGTCGCCATTCATCTCATTGTGCTCAATGGGAGATTAGACCGAACGTCTTGCAGAAACGCAGTGGCCATTCCAATGACATATAATTGTACCAACAGGAAATCGAGCTGCAAGATCAACAGAAGTATTGCTTCGAAATCGGTGTGTACTTTTTGAGTGAATATTTCGAACGATACAGCGTTCGTGATCTTATGCATGTTATCGCTGGCATTGCGGATCGCGTTGGCTTATACCGTAGCCGTGTTACTACGCCATTACATCAAACGGCTGATTTACAGCACCTGTGACTAAGACAAACCCTGATTACATAGACAATTATTGTGTGGCGTACAATTGCGGGAAACATTGAGTGATTTGTACTTTGATACAGATGCACTCTTCAGTGAAGTGTAATGCGTCAAATAATATATATTCGTGAACTGGTGCCAAATTGTTGAACAACTGCGGAAAAGCCACCAACATGGACGTAAACAACACGTCAAATTGGACCAACGGTTTACGCCTTCTGCTGAATGACTCAAACGACACGTTAGATTTGCACAAAAACTTCCACACCAACCAATCGAATAATCTTAATATTGCAACGCTGATCGTGTCAGTGCTAGGATTGCCAGGTAATGCACTGGTAATCGCGGTTTATGTTCCAAAGATGACAACGTCGACTAGAGTGTATATGTTTGCACTGGCTGTCAGTGATTCGGCCGTCTGTTTTGGCGGAATCATCTTATGTTTGATGATACACCCCGTAGCCAGATATATCACGTTTTTCATATTTAACGTGTCGGTTATATTCTCCCTGTTTCTACTTGCGTTTGTGGCGATCGAACGTCTAATAGCGGTCAGATATCCACACTCGTTCAACATGAAAGCAAAGCGAGCGAAGATCGCTATACTCATCATAGCAGTGGACGCCATTTTATACATAATAATTGGGAATTTGGCGATAATATTTAATTATAAACAATATGTTCGTATCGGTGATCTATGTGCTATATCTGTGAGCCTCATGATTATGACTACTTGCTACATTGTGATGGCAGCAACGCTACTGAAAAAGATAAGTACCTCTCGGAACCGCATTGCTGTTGCCACACTGACAGGCTCATCTGAACCGGGGCCTTCATCTTTGGTCCAGAAAGATAGAGTAACCACATCAGCGAAGGACCTTGTCCTTGAACATATTCCAACAGCTTCCATGAGCACTGATAAAACAACAAAAAGTGTAACAATCAGACCCTGCGAGGAAGTTGTGCGTCATGAAAATCCTGGAACTTCACGTGTTTCCACTGCTGTCAAGGAAACTGTGCGTGGGCAGAGTGGCCCTAGCGCCATTTCGCCAACGTCCGTTTCTGCTACCACCAAATCTACTGCGGCACAAACAAAGATGTACAAAAATATGTTGTTGTTGTTCATAATCACGGTCGTCTTCGGTGTGTGTTGGATGCCACACTGGCTGTATAGCGTGGGTATTGCAGTTTCTGTAGGACTGCGGCGAATATTCATGTTAAACTCTGTTGTCAATCCGTTCATCTACGGCGTCGCCAGCGCCATGTTCCGGGAAGACGTGCGACAGTTCTACCGCCAGACACGTATCAAACTGGAAGCTTGTTACCACTGATCATCTACTATGACTGAGTGGTTGGACAGCACATTAACTCATAACGTGTTTCTAACTAACAATTCTCCAAATGACTGTGGAACCAACAAATAGAAGAACTGTCAAGAACTTTGTTGTTTAGTTGCAGCCTTCATTCTATTTATTATAAAATAATAGCAAATTATCACAAGTTAGATTAGCAACTGCACATTTCTTACTTAGGCCGATTTTCGATGTAATCCCTGCATTATTTTTAAATGTGCATTAATTATATATCATAACTACTATCGGAACATGAATGACCAAGTATATATATATTACACATGTAGGCGTTATGTTGTGTGTCTTGCTTAAATAAGAAGCGTTGGTGTTTTAAGAATATATGTTGTCGTGTTGTTTTGATGTCTTTGAGTGTTTTTAACGTTCGCTGAACAATATTAAGACAATGTTACATGTAACAAGGGCTGTTGGCGTATAACTAGTAACAAAGTTGTTTTGCAAGTGTGTGGAATAACTACTGTGTGCATTTTGTCACATCGTATAGATGGTTGTAGCCTGAAAACCGAAATTATTGGTAAGATGAGATTCAAGCTGCTCATTGATGTTTCCACTCAATCATTTCGCATTCTGCAAAATACATCATCTAGACAGGAACATCATAACAAACCAACGATCTAATTTGTATGTATTGATGTATTATTGTGATCAAATGTTGCCTTTTATGTGTAGTGTTGTGGAATTTAATAAACTGTTGTTCTAAACATATTTGTTTGAAATTGTTCAATTATTTGAATATGTGGTTACCACAACGCCGTTGAGTCGTACAGTCCCTCGTTATATGATAGGCATACAGCGATACAGTTTGTATCGGCAATTGTATTTTGTAAGAGCGAAATACGTTGTTCATGCACAATACACCATTCATTCCTGTCCAATAACTGCTTCCATTACTCACTAGTGCTGACGATGACTTCTTGCTAGACACGTATAATACGTTGTTCAGTAATGTGACATCCTCTCTAAATAGTTCCTCTGACCCTCGCCTGTCCAAAGTGTCACTTGTGATATCAAACACTCTCCCCCAGTCTGTCATACAATGTTGCACCACTGCAATAAATGATGAACTGGAGATGCTGGTAATGGCTGAACGGTTGATAATCCCTGTATAGAAAAGAAAGGGAGATGTTCACGACCCTGGAAAATGCCGAGGTACCACGTTGTTAAGTCAATTCTCCGACAGTAGATATATGGTGATGACTTGGCAGTAGTAGCAGACAGTGAGTCAGACCTTCAAGAGCGGTTGGTAGATTGGACGGAAATAATTGGCAAATGGACTGAGAGTAAGTCTAGAAAAGACAGAAGTGCTTTGGGTCGGGCAGCAGAAAGACATAAGACTGGAATGGAAGAAACTGAACCAACGAGACAGCTTTGTATATCTGGGTGGAACGCTTGGTGGGGGCTTCGGCACGGAGACGGAAATTCGCAGGAGAATACAAGCTGGGGCGAGCGCGTGAAGTGGAAGGGGTGATGGGAGATAGAAACATATCTCGAAAGCTAAAAGGAAAGGTTCTTAGCTGATGCATAACACCAATATACCCATACGGCAATGACACTGACAGAAAAACAAAAAGATAGACTGCAAGTTTGCGAGAATAACTTGGTGAGAAAAAGTGCGGGAGTGAAAATAATCGACAGACGAAGAATGGAGGAGCTATGGGAGGAAGTGTGAGAGAGAGAGTCGCACAAGGAAGCTGATAAGAGGCCGGGAAAGGTGAGCTGTATATGTGGAAATAATAGAAGGGGAACGATTGATGAAGAGAGCGGATGCGCTTGGAGTAGAGGGTAGAAGGAGAAGAGGAAGACCGAGACTGAGATGGGAGGACTGCACGAAGAGAATTTTTGGGGACTGGGAGGGGAGTGGAGAATGAGGGCGATGGATAAAGGGGAGTGGAGAAGATTAATGGAGACGCTAGCAAAACGGGAAAATTATGATGAAGAAGAAGGGGAAAAAAATCGCTTCACTCAAGACTGCAGGGAAAGGGAGGAGTGCAACAACGATATGTCAACCCATAAAACAAACGGTAGCCTCGTGTTGAGAATATGTCTGACGTTTGAATAATTTCAAACGTGACCGAGTTCACACGATTTGTGCCCGCGGCACTCGTGATGCTATCTTGCTGTTAACACTCTCGTGACATCAACAACCAGTGTATTATTCCCTAAGTAACACAACGTCACGAGTGTGGTATTCTGGCAATACTCACTCGCCAAATTAAAACATATTTGTATACATCTATTTCTATTCTTACCAATAGGATATGGCCATGTAATTTGGGTCCAAACGCAACTTATGTGAGGGATATTGGCCTTTGTATACAAAGCTATTCACCTTTCTTGCAAAATAAGACTTTTTTAGACGTTGCATTTGTTCTGTGAATTCCGCCTTCCCTTATTACGTCGCTTTAGTCTAGGTCACCAAGGTCTAATCTCTTCTTTAATTAGGAACGTGTCTAAGAGCGCTTGAGCGTTGTATGATTTATTCTTGGTGAAAAACAATTTTCTGTTTGGGTCATAGTTAAGAAGCGAAGTGGATTTTAAAGAGCGAAATCACGCAAATTAACTCAAGAGAATCTTAGTGTACTCACAACATGTAAATCACACAAATTATGGTTCTCAATATTCTCGCACAAGTATTACATTTGTACATTATATATATATATATATATATATATATATATATATATATATATATATATATATATATATATATATATATATATATATATATATATATATATATATATATATATATATATATATATATATATATATATATATATATATATATATATATATATATATATATATATATATATATATATATATATATATATATATATATATATATATATATATATATATATATATATATATATATATATATATATATATATATATATATATATATATATATATATATATTGCCTTGTATATCAAATCAAAGTCTGCGTGCGTAAGGTATATATATATATATATATATATATATATATATATATAAAGGAGAGGAGAAAAAGGGAGAGAGAGAGAGAGAGAGAGAGAGAGAGAGAGAGAGAGAGAGAGAGAGAGAGAGAGAGAGAGAGAGAGAGAGAGAGAGAGAGAGAGAGAGAGAGAGTTGTTGCAACTCGTTTCACCTGTCACGATGAGTGTAACGGGCCTTCATACTGGTAGTCATACCGTTAGGTATCGCATTGCGATGTCGGTCAATCACTTTTCTGTATTAATATGAAGCGCACCGCCGAATAGGTACATACGTCCTGCTGATAGGCACGTCAGTGTACACGGTTGATGCGTGGACAGCACGGCCGATCGATACGGACGAACTTGTTAAATCGGTAGGTACATTTGAATGAGTCTTTCGAACCATATATTTCCATATGTGTCAACCTCAGCTCATGGAAAACTGGGAAAGTGTGTAAACCCCAATTTACGAGCTGACAACATATACGCCCGTGGAAGCGCATATATGGGTGTTTCTGGTTCTCCCCGCCGATAACGTTTTCGCAATGTCATTTTCCTAACCATCTTGATAAAATCGTCCGATATCCCCAATGGCAAGTGGCTCTTGGCAACAAAGTTAAGCGACATGGTTTCTGGTGCTGTTACCCTGTCAAACTCGGTGCCTGCGGCGATATACCGTGCGATACATGCATGTAATTGACTAAGAATCGCCGAGTAATCAGAACATTTGATTATGTAGTTGTTACTGCTACTAGTACAGTCATTTGTATACAGAATGTACAAAATAGGCGAACTGACACAACCTTGGGAAGCACCGGTTCAGGTTACCAGTGTTTGTGAAAGAGTCTGATTAACATTATCAAGCTGCACTCTGTCTGTTAGGAAAGAATGATACCACTTGATGATATATGGGTTGGTATTCATTTGTTTTAGCTTAGTGAGCAAGGTGTGAGTTTGGATTATGTTGAACGACGAGCTAAAACCTATAAACAATAGTCTAGAATAAGCCTTGGGTTTGTCTAAGTATTTACAAATTAAATGGACAAGAGTGTTGACAGAGTCGTCTGTTCCTCTGCCCTGCCTATAGGCAAATATAGCAGGAGTAGAAGGAGTAGTATGAGTAATATGAGTAGTATGCTACTCATATTACTGCTGCTCGCATGAAAATATGTGTCACGCATAGAGAAAACACAACGTGCAACATTAGTAACAGAAAAGGAAGAATGACACTGGACCTGACCAGTCAGCATGCGAGTTGACTTTGTGACGACCGATAACTACCTTTATTACGCTAAGTAGACGACGCCAGGTACACGGAACAACGATGGAATATTGATCAAATTTCGTTGCGTGTAAATTGTGACGTAACAAAACCTTTTATGTTCCGAATTAGATGAAGCGTGACATGAAAAGCTAATGTAGATATCGATTGGGTGATACCAGATGGCGTGTTGAGTCTACTTAAAGCAGCCTCCGATTTGTTTAGAGCATAGGTCGGTTAACTTGTAAACGTGAATAGCTTCGAAACAATATTTCGTATTAAACCCGTTTAACCGTCTCGAGTCAGGTTCCGTGTGCTTCTAAATTAATTAACGGTTTGCTCTAAATAATAAATGTATAAATCTTGCAAAGGTACACATACCACCATCTTGCTTCATCTCCTTGCCCCTACCTCATGAATAACTCTCCTTTCGCTATGTCAAGGCTCATATTATACATTATATATATTATATATATATATATATATATATATATATATATATATATATATATATATATATATATATATATATATATATATATATATATATATATAATATATATCCATATATATATATATATTATTATATATTATATATATATATATATATATATATATATATATATATATATATATATATATATATATATATATATATATATATATATATATATATATATATATATATATATATAATATATATATATATATATATATATATATATATATATATATATATATATATATATATATATATATATATATATATATATATATATATATATATATATATATATATATATATATATATACATATATATCCATATATATGTACACATATTGGTGGGGTGTTCACATGTTTCGGTGATCGGTGGCGTTATGGCCCCACCTTTTAGGTTACTAAAATATACAGAGTAGGAATTTTAGCAAGTAGTGTAGACCAGTGATGCAGTATATGCAAATAGGTATTGTGTCGAGTATTGTCGTTGTTGGGTTAATGTTTGAATGTGCTTGTGACGATGCATGAATTGTCTTGTGTTGTAGGAATATTACTACATGTTCCTATGTCGAAGTGTGGGCTCTGGGAGCATTGTGTCCAGGCGGCTTTGTATGAGGGTCAGCCTCAGGCTTGGCATATGTTACAGGGTCCACATTTCATGCTCTTAATCGGAATAATATATCATTAGGCATAATCTTAATAAACGTCATTCATTTGGCCTTTTTATATCTTTACATCTGGCTTGCGTTGTTGATTGAATATATATATCTATATATATATATATATATATATATATATATATATATATATATATTGGTTTCAACGTCTTGCGGCCGCTAATTTTTCGTGTTCAACGTTCACGCAAACACTTGTTATTGCACGACACCATACCGGTTAACTAGCCAGCTAGATATGTAATTCAATTTAGTAGCCACACTGATTATAGGCCTTGCGTGATTGCATGTAAGTCTTCCTATATGTGCTCGTTCCACTATGTGTCGCAATAAAAGCTGCGCCAATCATATTGCTCACATAGATGTGCAGTGTACAGTGACAATGACTTAAGATGTCGTCGCCATTTACCTCATTGTGCTCAATGGGAGGTTTGACCGAACGTCTAACAGAAACGCAGTGGCCATTCCAATGAAATATAATGTTACCAACAGGAAATCGAGCTGCAAGATCAACAGAAATATTGCTTCGAAATCGGTGTGTACTTTTTGAGTGAATATTTCGAACGATACATTGTTCGTGATTTTATGCATATTAACGCTGGCATTGCGGATCGCGTTGGCTTATACCGCAACCGTGTTACTACGCCATTACATCAAACGGCTGATTTGCAGCTCCTGTGACCAAGACAAACCCTGATTACATAGACAATTATTGTGTTGCGAACAATTACGGGACACATTGAGTGATTTGCATTTTGATACAGATGCACTCTTCAGTGAAGTGTAATGCGTCAAATAATATATATTCGTGAACTGGTGCCAAGTTGTTGAACAACTGCGGAAAAGCCACAAACATGGACGTAAACAACACGTCACATTGGACCAACGGTTCACGCCTTCTGCTGAATGACTCAAACGACACTTTAGATTTGCACAAAAACTTCCACACCAACCAAACGAATAATCTTAGTATTGCAACGCTGATCGTGTCAGTGCTGGGATTGCCAGGCAATGTACTGGTAATCGCGGTTTACGTTCGAAAGATGACAACGTCGACTAGAGTGTATATGTTTGCACTGGCTGTCGGTGATTCGCTTGTCTGTTTGTGCATAATCGTCTTATGTTTGACGAGGCACTTCATAACAGGCAAAATAACAGTTTTCGTATTAGACGTGTCGGTTACATTCTCCATGTTTCTACTTGTGTTTGTGGCTATCGAACGTCTAATAGCGGTCAGATATCCACACTCGTTCAACATGAAAGCAAGGCGAGCGAAGATCGCTATATTCATCATAGCAGTGGGCGCCATTTTATACATAACAATTGGGAGTTTGGCGCAACCATTTAATTATAAACAATATGTTCGTGTCGCTGATCTATGTGCTATATCTGTGAGCGTCATGATAATGACTACTTGCTACATTGTGATGGCAGCAACGCTACTGAAAAAGACAAGTATCTCGCGGAACCGCATTGCTGTTGTCACACTGACAGGCTCATCTGAGCCTTCATCTGTGGTCCAGAAAGATAGAGTAACCACATCAGCGAAGGACCTTGTTCTTGTACATAATCCAACAGCTTCCATGAGAACTGATAAAGCAACAACAACAGTAACAATCAGACCCTGCGAGGAAGTTGTGCGTCATGAAAATCCTGGAACTTCACGTGTTTGCACAGTTGTCAAGGAAACTGCGCGTGGGCAGAGTGGGCCTAGTACCATTTCATCAACGTCCGTTTCTGCTACCACCAAATCTACTGCGGCACAAACAAAGATGTACAAAAATATTTTGTTGTTGTTCATAATCACTGTCGTCTTCGGTGTGTGTTGGATGCCACACTGGTTGTTTAGCGTGGGTATTGCAGTTTCTGTAGGACTGCGGCGAATATTTATGTTAAACTCTGTTGTCAATCCGTTCATATACGGCGTCGCCAGCGCCATGTTCCGGGAAGACGTGCGACAGTTATATCGCCAGACACGTATCAAACTGGAAGCTTGTTACCACTGATCATCTACTATGACTGAGTGGTTGGACAGCACATTAACTCATAACGTGTTTCTAACTAACAATTCTCCAAATGACTGTAGAACCAATAAATAGCAGAACTGCCAAGAACTTTCTAGAGATATTGTGTTGCTTAGTTCAATCGCTTGATGAAATTGAGAATATTTTAAGAGTATTTACTAGCAATTGTTTAGTTGCAGCCTTCATTCTATTTATTATAAAATACTAGCAAATTATCAAAAGTTAGATTAGCAACTGCACATTTCTTACTTAGGCCGATTTTCGATGTAATCCCTGCATTATTTTTAAATGTGCATTAATTATTTATCAGAACTACTATAGGAACATGAATGACCAAGTATATATATATATATATATATATATATATATATATATATATATATATATATATATATATATATATATATATATATATATATATATATATATATATATATATATATATATTACACATGTAGGCGTTATGTTGTGTGTCTTGCTTAAATAAGAAGCGTTGGTGTTTTAAGAATATATGTTGTCGTGTTGTTTTGATGTCATTGAGTGCTTGTAACTTTCGCTGAACATTAAGACAATGTTACATGTAACAAGGGCTGTTGGCGTAAAACTAGTAACAAAGTTGTTGTGCAAGTGTGTGGAATAACTACTGTGTGCATTTTGTCACATCGTATAGATGGTTGTAGTCTGAAAACCGAAATTATTGGTAAGATGAGATTCAAGCTGCTTATTGATGTTTCCACTCAATCATTTCGCATTCTGCAAAATACATCATCTAGACAGGAACATCATAACAAACCAACGATCTAATTTGTATGTATTGATGTATTATTGTGATCAAATGTTGCCTTTTATTTGTAGTGTTGAGGAATTTAATAAACTGTTGTTCTAAACATATTTGTTTGAAATTGTTCAATTATTTGAATATGTGGTTACCACAACGCCGTTGAGTCGTACAGCGATACAGTTTGTATCGGCAGTTGTCTTTTGTAAGAGCGAAATACGTTGTTTATGCACTATACACCATTCATTCGTGTCCATCAACTGCTTCCATTACTCACTAGTGCTGACGATGACTTCTTGCTAGACACGTATAATACGTTGTTCAGTAATGTAATATCCTCTCTAAATAGTTCCTCTGACCCTCGCCTATCGAATGTGTCACTTGTGATATCAAACAGTCTCCCCCAGTCTGTCATACAATGTTGCACCACTGTGTGTTCTATGCACCAATAAATGGTGAACTGGAGATGCTGGTAATGGCTGAACGGTTGATAATCCCTGTATGGAAAGAAAGGGAGATGTTCACGACCCTGGAAAATGCCGAGGTATCACGTTGCTAAGTCAATTCTCCGACATTTGCTATATGGTGATGATTTGGCAGTAGTAACAGACAGTGAGTCAGACCGTCAAGAGCAGTTGGTAGATTGGACGGAAATAATTGGCAAACATGGACTGAGAGTAAGTCTAGAAAAGACAGAAGTGCTTTGGGTCGGGCAGCAGAAAGACCTTGACATAAGACTGGAATGGAAGAAACTGAACCAACGAGACAGCTTTGTATATCTGGGTGGAACGCTTTGCGGGGGCTTCGGCACGGAGATGGAAATTCGCAGGAGAATACAAGCTTGGGCGAGCGCGTGGAGGAAAGTGGAAGGGGTGATGGGAGATAGAAACATATCTCGAAAGCTAAAAGGAAAGGTTCTTAGCTCGTGCATAACATCAATATACCCATACGGCAAAGACACTGACAGAAAAACAAAAAGATAGACTGCACTTACGAGAATAATTTGGTGAGAAGAAGTACAGGAGTGAAAATAATCGACATACTAAGAATGGAGGAGCTATGGGAGGAATTGTGAGAGAGATTCGCACAAGGAAGCTGATAAGAGGCCGGGTAAAGTGGGCTGTATATGTGGAAATAATAGAAGGGGTACGATTGACGAAGAGAGCGGATGCGCTTGGAGTAGAGGGTAGAAGGAGAAGAGGAAGACTGAGACTGAGATGGGAGGACTGCATGAAGAGAATTTTTTGGGAGTGGGAGGGGAGTGGAGAATGAGGGCAATGGATAAAGGGGAGTGGAGAAGATTAATGGAGACGCTAGCAAAACGGGACTAGTTATGATGAAGAAGAAAAAATCGCTTCACTCAAGACTGCAGGGAAAGGGAGGAGAGCAACAACGATATATCAACCCATAAAAAAAGGTAGCCCCGTTTTGAAAATATGTCTGACGTTTGAATAATTTCAAACGTGACCGAGTTCACACGATTTGCGTGTTTTCTTTGATTGTTTTGTTTTACGTAATCTGCGTCGAACGTCCGCATCACTTCCTTTGAAAGGTAGGAATACTTCGTGACCGGTCCAGTAGCATATTACAAATATAGGAAGTGAAAAAGTATGATAAGCGTTAACTAATCTAACCGTTACATAAGGGGAATAACATAATATTTGTTGATATCACTCGAGTGTCACTAGCCTTATAAAATCACTCATGCCAGCGGCACTCGTGATGTTATCTTGCTGGTAATCCTCTCGTGACATCAACAACCAGTGCATTATTCCCTAAGTAACACAACGTTACGAGTGTGGTATTCTGGCAATATTCACTCGACAAATTAAAACATATTTGTATACATCTATTTATATTCTTACCAATAGGATAGAGAGAGAGAGAGAGAGAGAGAGAGAGAGAGAGAGAGAGAGAGAGTTGTTGCAACTCGTTTCACGTTTCACGATGATTGCAACGGGCCTTCATACTGGTAGTCATGCCGTTAGGTATCGCATTGCGATATCCGTCAATCACTTTTCTGTGTTAATAGGAATCGCACCGCCGAATAGCTACATACGTCCTGCTGATAGGCACGTCAATGTTCACGGTTGATGCGTGGACCGAACGGTGAACTTGACATTGAGTTTGACATGAAAGGGGCAGAGAGGCTGCCATCGCTATTTTAATTACATCCATTGAAAGACAGTACTCAATATATGGCCTCATGTTGTGTTTTTCGTAAAGTAGTACATTTTAGGATAAATTCAAATTCCTAACAACATATATCTCAAAATAAATTAATTTATATTTCACGAGTTAAAATATCATGAACTTCTCAATGTTTGTTAAAAATAATGTTGTCAAATAAATTACAATTAGTTTACAGCTTGCTTGCTTGTTTGACATAATGACCCTCAAGCTGATACACGATATATACGCGAGTCAGAGGAAGGTAGCGATAATAATATATTTCACTGAGTGATTCGGGCTGTATATTAGTGTTATACGATATTGCCGGTATCGGCTTACCGGTATATACCGCGGTATTGTTTCTTGGCGATTTGATTCATAACGTTATATACTATTGTTGCATCTTACGCTACGTCGAAACAGCGTCTTAATATCACGCACATTATTGAACGTTCCCATAATTAGGGCTTAAAGCGGATACATCATTATTCATCAACTCCTTGCTAGGTCATGCTATGCCGGATGGGTTGCGCAAGTAGTCCGAGATGCGGAGTGTCAATTACTCCGCAATAGCTTAACCATAGGAACGGCTAATAGTCCACGATGCCACAACTATATATTGTTGTGTTTGTATTTCAAACAAAAGTGAGCTTAATTAGTAATTACCTGTTTTGAATGAACAAATTCTAGTCAGTAATCTTCGTTATTATTAGTTATTCGATACAAAACGTTTGGCAATATACATCCATACTCTTTACGTATATGTTTGTGACCTACACGATGGTCACTTACACGACGGTTATTTACCTGACATCTACAGATGTCACATAGTCTTTACAAACTAAGCAATAACTGCCTGATCAGGGAACCGTTTCACCAAGATAATGAGCTCATAAGATAAACCCTTCGTAGAATACTCCATCACACATTTTTTATGAGCGTTTTAAAGTGCGTTTCATTAAGATAGTAATTAAATCCATCATAAGCTAATTATCGAAATTTCCATAATAACCTTCATAGTGTGCGCAATTGGTCAACGTGATTAGAAAAGTTGTTCAAAAGTTGTTGACAATACGATCAATCGAACACTTTTCAATTATATTTGACTTACATGCTCACTGGGTGTAGTGAATAAATGTAATTTAAAAAAAGACGCCGTCTCACAGAGGACAATATTTCTGTGACACACCTTTGAAGTATTGTTTTGACAGGAGAGAAGTTTTGACAGTTTTCAATAAGAAAGCTCGCGGGGAGCGCAAACACCCTCAACCGAAGTTTTACCAACAACCTTGACCTTCGTGATGCCGTAGAACAGCGCATACAACGACATGTCACCTTAGTGCTGTAAAATGAACGCTGCAAAAATTTAAGCCATAATTTAGAAAACTTATTTGACCGTAAACAAATTGGAAAAAAATTGAATCAAGATAATACGCAGTTTCGTACGTAATTTGACTGTATATAATATATATATGTTTTGTTTAATGAGCGGTCTAATCTCGTATTTAATTAGGAACGTTTCTGACAACGCTTCAGTTAGCGTTTTTATGATTTATTAGTGAAAGGCAATTTTCTGTATGGGTCATAGCTAAGGAGCGAAGTCGATTTTAAAGAGCAAAATCGCGCCAATAACGTATGAGAATCTTAATGTATTCACATCATGTAAATCATATAAAGTTATCGATTAATTATTCTCGTAAAAGTATTACATTTGTGCAATTCAGAGAGCCGGGCACCTGGGTCAAGGAAATATCGATACGTTTGTCTGGCAGGTGACCGTCAAATTAAGGTTATATATATATATATATATATATATATATATATATATATATATATATATATATATATATATATATATATATATATATATATATATATATATATATATATATATATATATATATATATATATATATACCGATCAGTTATTACAACTCGTTACAAGATGATTGCAAAGGGCCTTCATATTGGTGGTCATGCCTTTATGTGTCGCATTGCGATGTCCGTCAATCACTTTACTGTATGAATTGGAAGCCACCGCCAAATAGCTACAGTCGTCCTGTTGATAGTCACATCAATGTACACGGGACGAAAGGCAGATCGACATAAACGAACTTGTTAAATCGCTAGGTACATTTGATTGAGTCTTTCGAACCATATATTACCATAGGTGTCAAGTTCAGCTCATGGAAAAGTGGGAAAGTTCGTAAACCCCAATTTAGTAGCTCACGACATATACGCGCGTGCAAGCCCATATCTGGGTGGTTCTGGTTCTCCCCGCCGATACCTTGTTGGCAATGTCATTTACCCAACGGTCTTGCTAAAATCGTCCTATTTCCCCAATGGCAAGTGGTTCTTGGTAATAAAATTGGCAAACATGGTTTCTGCTGCTGTTACCCTGTCAAACTCGGTGCCGGCGGCAACATACCGCGTGACACGTCCACCCACAAAGCAGAAACCTTCCTTCTATGGCAGTCGCGTTCAATGCGTCGGTTGACATAGTTTTTCACGCCATGCGCAATGCCAAGATGCACACAGCATGCAATGCATTAAGCTTTGTTTCTTGCTTCGCTACTTGCACATATATATTTAAAATCACTAACCCATGAGAGCTGAAAGAAACAGCCTACCCCACCAATCGTTCTTCTTTTTTTGGCAGACTCGCAAAGATTTATGTTGTTCCGCGTCGCCCGTTCGACTCTCGTTGCGCCCTTCCGAGAACGCATTCACGTGGAAATGTGAAATCACTTAATTTAAAACCGAATAAATGTTATGCTCATAGAACGTTCAACGACTCACGCACAACAAAACCTGTGTTGTGCGAAATAAATATATTTAATTGAGAGGTAAAACAATAGAGGAAAGTAAAAAAAAGGAACGGTTATGTTGACCCTTATTTAGTGTTTATCTCAATGTGTGATGTCAGAATTGATCGTGTACCGGTTTCTGCTGGCACTGCGGGTTGCGCTGGGGTATACGCATAGCATTATGGCATCAAGTAGCGAACGTGTTATTACGACATTTCATGAGACTAGAGGTAGCTACTACTGGCGCTAAGATAATTCGTGGTCAAACACTTTTAACATATCCAAAACGTTTTGTTTACCTACTTGTTTACCTACTTGCTGCTATTGGTGCAATCTAAACACGTATCGTCATCTTGTCTTAGACTATTTTCGTTCAACTTTTTGGATATGTTGAAATAAGTGTTTGATCATAAAACGAACTATCCTGAGAATTGTTCAATAATATCATGACAATTGCTGCTAGTCGGTCTAGCGAATCAATGAATTTACACAAACAAGTATTTACCTCTCAGTGAAATATTGTGCGTCAAACGCAAATATTTATTTGTTTACCTGTTGCAGCGTGTCCAGTGTTGGCATCGATACTTGAACATGACTGGCTTCGAGCAAGGCATCGACATGGACTCATGGAACATGTCACTTAGGAACGAATTAGATTGGCTCAACGATCCAAGTTTGAAGCAGAATATAACGCAAAAGAGCTTCGCGTTCCCATTGGACGAGAACATTCCAACTAAGCATACGAGTTATTTCAACATGGCAATTCTTATTACATGTGCATCAGGTCTACCGGGAAATCTGCTCGTAATCGCGGTTTATGTCCGAAAGATGACAACATCAACGAGAGTGTATATTTTTGCACTGGCTCTCGCTGATTCGGCTCTCTGCGTCTGTGGAATCGTCCTTACTACCTCGCTGAGTCTCTTCATACCAAGAGGTGTCACATTCTACGTCTTTGACACGATGATCTCATTCTCAATGTTTATCCTGGTGTTTGTGTCAATACAGCGTCTAATGGCGGTCAGGCGCCTGCACTCGTTCAGCGTGAAAGCGCAGCGTGCTATGATGGTTTTAGTTATCATATCATAGTTATCGCAACTATTGATGTACAGACAGTTCACAAATGTCTTTCTTTGGGGTTCTATATATATATGTGTGTTTTTTGATAATGATCACTTGATACAGTTGTGGCCACTATACTGAACAGGGCAAGAACATCCAGTAAATGCATAAGTGTCCTTAACGTCATCTGAACCGGGACCCTGTACTAGTGTTTCGTGTATTGCTACAGAAATGTCACGTATGCAGAATGGCCTTAGTATCATTTCTGGCCCGTCGACATCAACATATATGGTTGGTACTAATCAGTAAGGTGCGAGGCAAACAAAGACCTACAAAAATGTTCTGCTGCTGTTCGTAATCACGGTCGTCTTCATAGCATGTTGGTTGCCCCATTGGTTGACTGGCTTGGGAATTTCCGTACCGGAAGAATTGAGGCGAATATTTATCCTGAACTGTGTTTCAATCCGTTCATCTACGGCGTCGCCAGCGTCGTGTTCCAGAAAGACTTGCACCAGTTCTACCGCCAGACACGCGTCACAATGTCCGGTTGTTTCCACTAAGCGTATGGAGACGTTACACCAATCCGTGATGCTGCTGCTTTCCGCACAAGACATTTGAAGAAGGCCGGCCACATCGTGGACTGCTGGACAGCCGAAGGGAAAATTATGATCAAAACAAAGATGGACTGGTTGTGAACATTACTTCAGACACTGAGCTGGGTTCCTATGATCATGTGTGAATTGTGTAACTGGTGTAAGTTGCGTAAAAATGTATTATATGTGCACCGTTAAGCAATAATGGATGACAATAATAACATATACGACTTCGACAGTGGTGAGAAAATTCCACAACATAGTGATAGTTTAATCACTGATAACAAAATAATAAATCATCAATGTAGACCACTTTAAATATAACGATAGAATCGCACATGAAATTGACCCAACAATTGATCCCGATAACACTTTTTTAATAAAGATTCATCCTCTTGTAAATATTATTCACATCTACATTATTCACATTCTGTCTAATGCTAACGACTGTCTTAATATAATACAATTTCCCTATGTATTATCCTGTTCAGGTCGGTAGCGAAGCCATAAGAGGAGGTGGAGTGGTCATGTATGTCCATAACGATATCAACTGTTCTCAAGTTCTCCGCAAATCTTTATCAATAAATGGCGTAATTGAATGTGTTACAGTAGAACACAAAACATAAAACAAAAACAATGTAAGAGCAAGTTGCTTCTATCGTAAACCAGGATCTAACATACATACTTTCCGTGAAAATGTTGTATATTTTTCGAGACATCCCAACCAAAGATATACTATTTTTATGTGGAAAGTTCAATGGTGACATCCTAAAACATGATAGTCACTTAGGTACAAAACACTTTGTTGACACTTTGCATAGCTTAGGCCTATATCCTCTTATCAATAAACCAACAAGAATAACTAGATATACAGCTACTTTTATTAACAATATTTTCACAAATGCCATGAATAAGGGAACCACTAATGATATTTTACTATGTGACATAACTGACCACTTTCCAATGTTTGCACTGTGCGAATATGGAGTGATTAAGATATATTAAAAATGCACAAATATATCAGAAACCATACAACTGATAACATATATCCTTTGTAGAACATTTAAGTAGTGAAGTTAGTGAGCACTCAACACCGGACATCAGTAATATACACTAGGGCTATGAGAGGGCATGCATTGCAAGCGACCACCAATTAGTGCCATCACAATCAAGTTGAAACTAAAGAGAACAGAAAAGAACAAGGTGATCATAAAGTAATTTTATATAAGTAAGTTACAGCAACGAGACGCCAGAGCACAATTCTCACTGAAGTTGCGCAACAAATATGATATATTCACATCGAGCAGACAAAACCAGCAGAATTACATGGATAAATAAAGGCATAAAGACAAAGAAGTGAAGAAAACTATGAGGAAAGACAATAGGAAGTGGGTCGACCACTTTGCAATGGAAGCAGAAGAAGCAGCATGTAATGGAATAATGATAGGAATGTATTGTATTACAAAAATTTTCAGTAATGACAAACGCAAGACAACAAATATAGTCTAAGACAAATATGGACATTTATTAACTGAAGGATTGAAAACAAAATAGTAAACAACAAATATAAGTTGCATCTATCATAAACCAGGATCTAACACAGATACTTTCTTTGAAAATGTGTACTGTATTTTTTAAACACCCCAACCAACAAGTCATTGTGTTTATGTGGAAACTTCAATGTTGACATCCTAAAGCATGATAGACACTTATGTATAAAACACCTTGTTGACACTTTGTATACCCTAGGCCTATATCAATAAACCAACAACAGCATTCATTACAAAACTGACAACTTTCCAATGTTTACATTGAGCGAATATGGAGTGATTAAGAACAATTCAGAAATGCACAAATATGTCAGAAATCGTACAACTAATAACATAAGTTCTTTTGTAGACTATTTATTTAGTAAAATGTAGGAAAATTTTGCTAGCACAACAAATGTTAATACAGCTTATGATAAATTTCTTGGTGCATTTGTAAAAAAATATGACAAACGCTGCCCGTTCAGAAAAATGAGCACAGAACATGTAAATTGTGAAAAAAAAGCATGCTTCAGAACTAGCTTGAAAAATACTTGTCACAAGTAAAACAACTTGTATAGAAGTTATCTAAAATAGATCCAATGAAACTGAAAATTGCTATACAAAATTAAAAAAATACACTTATCTCAATTGTTATAACTGCGTAAAAATTATTTTTTTAATATTGCTAGACGACAAAAAAAAACAATAAGAAAACCTTGAATATTAAAACACAATTATTATAAATAAACGAAGGAGTGAATATTCTTACCTTATTGTTTGGAAACTGATAAATTACTAATAAGAATGTCATAGCAAATACATTTAATATCTTCTTTGCAACTATTGGTAAATAATTAGCAGAAAAATTTATCCAACAGTAAATGGTACATCAATTCATGACTACCTTGCCTAAACTGTACTACTGCTGGGAAGTTTGGGGAAATGCATGTATTACTAACGTACACTGTATCACCGTGGTACAAAACTAGGTTGTCAGACAGATATGTGGTGTTGGTAGATTTCATCACACTAACATGCTATTGTGTAGGTGTATAGTATTTAAATTTCAAGACATAGTATATTTGAAAATGTATTCAATAATGTATAAAGGATACAACGATATGCCAATACCTGCCAATATGCTTCGCTCTTTACATTCCTAAGAACATTGACTAAGAACAATGCGGTATATGTCTGAAAGTATGCGATTGAAAATTATATTGATGAACATTGGAGATGGACAAAGTGACTTCCTCACGAAAGGGCACACGAATATGACTGATATACTAATACAAGTTCACTCCACATTCTTTCTTTAGGTATCTCGAAGCAAATTTGCAATATATCACACTTTTCAGGCATATCTCCTACTTGACATATTTCATATTGCATAAATATATTGCTGTGGCTAAATGTTTCAGTTATTTGATGCTGCAGTGTAGTTTTGCTGTGCAATTTTACATTCATTATTTAATTTTGTATGTATAAATTTCGGCTTTTTATCACTTTATATGTTAACTGTTAGCAATACAACTAAGTGTAAGACGCTTGCTTTGACTTGTATAGGTTTACTTAAAAAGTAAATATATAATTATTACTAGAGTGCACTTCGTTAAACATAACCGCGGCTACCATAATCAACCGTTTAATATAATCAACATGGCTGCGATGGAATCATTATGTTTACCTGCTGTTTTCGTATATGCCGCTTAGTTGACTCATGTCCGTCGATTAGTAAATTCATATACAAGTAAATAAATCTAATTGACACGAAGAACGATACGTTGCACAGGCGAACCGGCAAAACACTGCATCGACGGAATATAATGTGCTGCACATTGTCCTTGCAACGCGGACAAACTCTCTTTATATTTTTGCGCTGAGTTGCGATTTTTGTAATTACTACAAAGGGAAGAAGATTCACGTTTTTGGAACTCTACAGTAATTATTGTGTTGCCAGTTCATGTGAAAGTGTCAAAGTCAAGTATCAATAAAAAAGCAGAACGTTTATTTCATCATTGACTATTCTCCAAACGATAACAATACTAGTTGGGGTGAACCATATAATTATAAGTATCACACTTGTGTTTACTCCCTTTCCAACAATACTCTATTGAATATTAATTTTTTTACATGGTACAGATTATGTTGCATTTGATAATAATGGAATCTGTGCTGTTGGTTGATGGACATAAATTACTGATTGATTGATTGATTGATTGGTTGGCACTGAAAAGTGAACCGGATTGCGAGGAAGCAATTTGGTGAAACATAGTTAGAAACAATTCATCATTAACAATATGGATAGTAAATCGCAACTCAAACAGGACAATGTGTAAAACCACAAAACGCTATAACAGAATGATTAGTCAAATCATATACAAGGAAATCTCCATTATAGACATTGTCGTGTAAATTACAATGATTCGATCTATGCGCGATGCTACTTCGATCAATATTTATATATGGTTAGTACATGCTCATATTGCTGCAGTAATTCAAATTTCAGGTAGTTTGTCAAGGTCACTGCCAATGATGACGTTTCATATGTAATGCAATCTTTAAACATCCCACGACACAATTATTGCCGAAGGTAATACATGCAGATACTCTCATTGCATGCTGGGTAATACAGTATTTCGTTTATTTTGTAATGTTACACGATCGAGTTGGCTAGTCGTGTCATGGAACCATGTCAAATAACCCATGGCATCCCTTTCTTGACAATTAGTATTGGTGTTTTATATGTTGTATTACATATGAATAAGTTACAAAGTAATATGTACACGAATCCGTTTTGCATATGGATGTTGTGTATTTGTAACAGCTGTTTGTTAGTATCAACGAACAATTGAAGATACATAACATAATTTATATTGAAACAAGGACAAACATGCATTAACTAGGCAGGTAACATTTCTTTGGAATATACTTGGAGTTCAATTAATTGTTTGTTTAGAAATGTTTTGTATTTACGCAATATATAGGTGCGTAATGCGACAAATTAGTCAATGCCATTGCACAACTAAACATGATCACACAATGACTCATTAGACTATTATTTTTCATCGCAGTTAAGATTGCTTTAGTTATTATTGCTAGCAACAAAGAAGCATAAATGATACTCTGTTTTCGATTTTCCAAATGCGCACTAAGAACACACACACACACACACACACACACACACACACACACACACACACACACACACACACACACACACACACACACACACACACACACACACACACACACACACACACACACACACACACACACACACACACACACACACACACACACACACACACACACACACACACACACACACACACACACATGTAGTTATAGTGTTATACATATTTCCGGTAGACCAGGCATGCAATGCACTTAATCTATGTCCTTTTCATTCCAACGCCATATTGGCCTCTGTGGGTAACATTCAACCGCGCTGCAATTTCTGACCGAAAGTTATCCATCCATATATCAACCTCTGCTTGTTGCCATTTACTCATCTCTACAGCAGAATGAACTGCAACGGGGGTTGAACGAAATTGTCAAAAATACGAAGCAGCAGCAAGGTTCTCTCGATTGAGAGCCCGGCGTTATAACCGATATGCCACCGCTGCTCCTACTCGATTTTCGAATGAATAATTTACCTAATGTTCGTATGCAAATAGTTATCATAAATAAAAGGAATACAAAGTGTAACATTTGTCTTAGAGATGGGTGACTAAACGGACCTGATCTACCACTGTACCAGGTTACCTTGTGACGGCCGACAACAACATTTATTCCATTATGTAGACGTCGTCAGGTAGACGCAACCACGGAGGAGCGAAATGTCAATTAATACTAGACGAAGCTACTTACGTACATACGGAATGCGTGTTAATCTGATATATTTAGCCGTGAAATTGTGAATCAATATGGCTGAGATCCTATGCACGAAATCAAAGTAAGAACTTAACTCTGAACATCTTGAAAGCAGCAAATGCGAGTCCAAACTGTCCCCACTGTTGTTGTTGTTGTTGTTGTTGCACTGAAGCAGTGCCGCTAAAGTGCGTTGTTATGAAATTATGCATGTGTTAATAAAAATATTGTTTTCAATGTTTTAGCAAGTGTTTTAGACCATATATTTCAGGGTTTCGTGATATTTGACAACAATCTTATGTTTTTTGAAATATTATAATATTTTATAGCTTGATCTAATATTCACATTGAAATTAATTAGATCAGACACGCACGTTTCCTCGTTCCTCTCGGGTAGAAATGTAGGAAGTCATAATAACAAACACATACATTGATGGTGCATCGTTCCGGGAACACAACGACAACGTGTAAGCTGTTGACGTTCACAATACAATTTCAATCAATCAATTTGCTGACACGTAGCCAGCTACATCGTGTTCGCGCCATTGTCCGGGGTGTCTTAATGACTAATAAACGACTTTATAAACAATTATGTTCTCATAAATATTTCCTTAATACGCTGACCTTCGAAGTATTCTCTATGCTAACACAAATACTACTGACAGTACGCATGGGCAAACATGTGGGGTATACCTAGAGGTTAGGACATCTGACTATCTACTCAGTTAAACTGGTTTCGATTCCTATTGCTGCGTTTCGAAAATTTGGCAATGTTGTTCCCGTCACGTTGTTACATACAGTTGTGGATATGTACATGAATACTATTTGCACAATAATTGCAACATTGTTGCATGTTTCCCAGAGAAGTTAAGTTGGTGTTGGAATGAACACGTTTTACAGTGGATGAAGTGTAAAACGCTTTGAACAGTTCCAATGATTGGATACAGCGTTATATAGAAACTTACCTTTACCTATTATTCAACACGTCTGATCGACGTGTTTATATGCATAAATACCAGTAATACTCTTTTTCGTAATTTAAAACAATTATATAAAACTGTTGTGAAATATTGTGCATTATAAAGTTATCAAGCAAGTTTCGTCTGTAAAACTTAGGACCTAAAAGAACGAGTTCGTGGAACCACAATTACATTACCCCTGATACAAAAATATCACACTAATGTGTTGTCAGTGTAACCTTATCAGTTTCATTTCCTCATTGTTCAACAGTTTTACACTCGTCCATTCAAAATCCCTTTTTCCCTAAATCGAGCGCAACTGAACTATATGTGAACAACTATCCTTACCATTGACAATTACAAAATCAACTCCTGTTATCAACAGCGATAGGATGAAATCATCAAGCAAATCATCCGATATTTCTTCTGTGAGGAAATCATCAGGTACTTTAAATATAATATATGTTACTTACGAGCGCCTCAAAAATAAGATAATTTAAAAACCGACCGACTGCTGTGAAACTTGATAACATTATATGCAGCGAATTATGGATGAATATGGATTATTCCCGCTCTTATGGTTAGTGAAAAACACATTAGCAGATCGAGTCGCCTTTGTAGCTGTTCTCCTGAATATGAACATCGAATACGACTCTCTCCAGTACCTCAGTGAGTATCACTTGGGCATTGGATTCGTTGCTGTCGGCGTTGTCAGAGATGATCAACACAATATGAGTATCGAATACGACTTGCTTCAATATATCATGGTTTCACACTGGATACGATGCAATAAGGGAGAAACCGTTAGCCTATTTGAATAGCTGATTGTGAAAACATACATATCCCCTTTGCCAATTTATGTATGGGTAAACACATTTACGTCATATCACATAGCATGCATTAACATTTGCAATAATATGACATCAATGCAAGCAGAGCAAACATATGCTTGTCGTTTAAAATATGTCAAAGCTAATTATACATATGTATAAATATGTAATGAATATGTCAAGCTAATTATACCTCTGTATAAATATGTCAAGGATATGCCAAGCTAATTATACCTCTGTATAAAGCAATAGTTGGAGACCATATCGTAAGAAGGATTTATATACGGCTGAAAAAATACAGAGGAGAACAACTAAAAATAGTCCATTACTGAGAGACCTTAGTTATGAAGAACGACTGAAAGAATATGGTTTAACAATCCTAGATACAAGTCAGTAGGTAAAGAGGAGATCAAATTGACGTTTTTAAGACACTGAATGGGTATGTAAATATTTATAGACGCATTTGTTTCACACTCATGAAAGATAATAGGACATGAAGTAATATCAGTAAAGTGTCAGTGTATATTAGACACCAGGAAGTATTCGTTCTCACAGAGGACAACACATGAATGGAACAACTTATCTACAGTATGTTTAAAAAGAAGGTTGACACATATCTCTGGAGGGTGGATTGCACATAGAATAAAAATGTTGTACTCTCGATAAGCCAATGGCTTCCTTGTCCCCTTGCATATGTGCCTTTTCTTGGATGGCAAACTTGTTTAATATTGTTAAAGTCTATATAAGTGCTTGAACATTCAGAACTATACATTCATAACCATACATTAAGGTTAACTGGAAAATACTGTAGTGTAGCTGGTTTTATCAACAGTTTCTGCTTTGTGGCAAGTCTACTTCTCTCCTAGCAAACTAAGCATACGCTGTGCACGAGTGAAATGCTGTATGGTTATTCCCGTCCCCACGTTAAGTGATACACGCATTAGCAGATCGAGTCGCCGCTGCACCTCTGCAACTGAGTACAGCTCTCACCCATACCGAAGTGCGTCTCACTTAGACGTCAGTATGTCCAATTATTCGCGTGATGTGCAAGCTTGCTGCCGCTACGATTACATTACATAAATTAACTGTAACATGTACTTGCTTTGATACGGTTATATTCTCGTTAATTGTTGCAATACCTTTTATGAATTATATAAGCTACACAACGTTCGTTTAAATGTGAGGGAAGAGGAATGCACAAATGTCATCCCATACTTTATGTAGGTATTATAATAATATGACGTAAAACATCATTATAAATGAATTACTTATATCCTTCCTAAACCACTGTAGTCAATATAACCGGTGCTCAATCACAGTTTACTTGGTGGAAACGGACGGATTAGTACATCCGCCTATGAAGAGGCAAAATGTAACGAATATTCTACTGCGTACAACACATATTGCACAATATGGTGTTCGGTCAAACTATCTTATTAGTGGTGTGCTTGACATGATTAAGCAGCCTATATGTCAGTTGATACAGTTACAGCCAACAGCCATATGAGTAGCCGATATTTGATAAGCAGATATGAGTAACGTGTGAAGTCCACTGCGTGTGAAAGAAGAATAAACCATATTAATGGGGCATTTTCAAAACAATTGACGCGATAACCTGCAGTCAATTTCATAACAACTCCGATCAATGGTTTTCGATTTAATAATTGTTGCTATCACTATATATATATATATATATATATATATATATATATATATATATATATATATATATATATATATATATATATATATATATATATATATATATATATATATATATATATATATATATATATATATATATATATATATATATATATATATATATATATACTGACTCGGAACATTTCAAGATAAGGAGTTATCAAAGGAGACCCTCTCGCCACATACCTGTTCATCATTTTAATGAACTACGCTCTAAGGACTATGACTGATGACACAGAAGAATTAGCTCTCATCAGACGCCGAAACACTACACATCCAACTTGCCATTTCATACATGGATTATACTGATGATATAGCATGTATTCTGACACGACACAAGAAGCAGAACGATTGCTTTATAAAGTCGAAAGTTCTTCAATATCAACTGAGCTATTTACAGCAAAAACAAAACAAGTACATGCACATCAACCTGTATGATAATGATAGTACGCACGTTAGATGGGAGTCAATTTGAGAAAGTAGAAGAGATTAAATATATCCGATCCAACACAAGCTCACAAATTGACATCCATTATAGAAAAGCATAGGCGTGAGCAGCAGTTCACGCCCTTGACAAAAAAATGCAGGACATTGGAGAGCACCAATCTGCAGACTCAACAAGTTGACGATTTTCACAAAGATGGTCGATCCAATCTTGATATATGAATGCGTACCATGGTCACTAATGCAAAATGTCGAAAATGCACAGAACGGCACCTACGAACACTGCTGAAAACCCTAAACGAGCCATGGCACAATCACATGAACAAGAACTGTAGTTTCCCTCCCGCGGATCACCACCATAGCGAGACACCGGCGTCTTCGTTTGGCAATTCATGTGATGCGTCACCACGAAGTAGCCAACAAAGTTCTGCTCTGGAAGTCCGATTGTCCTAGAAGAAGAGGTAGACCAATAACAACTGTGCAAGACATCATAGAGAAAGGCACGAAGCTCAGCGGGATATATATTTCAATGGAAAACCGAAACGACTCGAAGGAAATCATCACGTCACCGCTTTAAGTGGACGACATAAAACAGCAAATCCGACCCCTGTTTCCCATTACTGGTAATATCCCTGACATAAATATCTGCTGAAGACGAGCCTGATTTACTGTTCTGACTAAATGCCTATATTTTTAAACTATGGTAGTTGTGCATTTCCTCTCAGCGTTATTTGTGCCTACGTGCACTAGAATATACCCAGGACATGCTCTTCCTTTATGTGGTATCTTATAGTTCTACCTATGGGAAACACACTATCACGTTGTGCCCCTAACTTTGAGCTTATCTTTAACTATTCTTTAACAAACACCTTCGCTTCCATCGCCACATTTTCTATCACTTCCTCAGAGTAGCTCTTTCGTCGGTTCCCTTCTGCCATATTCTGTCGTTCAGTCGTGTCACCTTGCACCGTACTGTCCATCTCCTTTTCGCCCATCAAATTGTCACCATTCCCTCCTCGGAGGCGCGGTGGTCGAGTGGTAGAGCGTCGGATTTTCGCTTTCGAACATGGGTTCAAAACCACCTCCGCCGTTTATAAGCGTGGACAACTTTGTTTACCCCACTTTGCATGTATCTTTCCGAAGAGACATTAAAAGCCGTTGGTCCATTCTATCTGGTTTCTATGCCAGTAGAAGTAAAGTACCCCATACAGGGAAATGGAAAATACCTGTTGTAGACTCGCTAATTCTATAGAAGGAAAAGTCTGAAAATAAACCACTCCTATTGTAGCTCAAGACAAGGCTGTTTGGAGTTAAATGTCATAAGTTGTAAGTAAGTCAACTCCCACCTGTTTATATTGCGCTCCTGTATCCTTCCGTCCCGTTGCCTTCCGTCCTGTCTCCTTACGCCATGTCACCGTACCTCCTCGCAACCTCCCCCAGGTGGACGTGAGCTCTCCCTTGTATATCTTTCATTGCCTTTCCCAATACACCTTCCACTGTTCCCGCAATGACCTGACACAAACCACCCACTTCCCTTCCCACCAACGCCAAAACGAGCTGCCTAAGCCGATCCAACTCCACCTCCAGATCCTTCATCTTCGCACTCAAAACTAAAACTATTCCCCTGAACCTGAACTCAGGAAGTTATATTATGATAAACTAATGTTGTTTACACAAATCTCTCCATACTACGTTAGTCTTGGATATGGCTGTTTTCTGTGGAAAAAAACACACTTTGCCCTGGATTAATTACGTTTTAACTTAATGTTGACAATAATATACTTGCTAACTATGTTCTACATACTAAACTCGCGTGAGCCCTAAGATGTTTGCCATACTGAACATTGCGAATCTCAACACACGATATTTTGGCATAATAATTAAATAGGTGATGCATGTAAACTTTTTAGTTGATTTTCCAACAAAGCACTACATGCTCTCAATATATGTGTTTCGAAAAGCTCCACCGGGAAATAATGGCGCTCGGAACTGGATGGCCGGTGTCCTCGAAGTGAAACCTATATTTAAACACGTCGATCAGACGTGTTGAATAATAGGTAAAGGTAAGTTTCTATATACCGCTGTATCCAATCATTGGAACTGTTCAAAGCGTTTTACACTTCATCCACTGTAAAACGTGTTCATTCCAACACCAACTTAACTTCTCTGGGAAACATGCAACAATGTTGCAATTATTGCGCAAATAGTATTCATGTACATATCCACTACTGTCTGTAACAACGTGACGGGAACACCATTGCCCAATTTTCGAAACGCAGCAATAGGAATCGAAACCAGGTTAACTGGGTAGATAGTCAGATGTCCTAACCTCTAGGTATACCCCACATGTTTGCGCATGCGTACTGTCAGTAGTATTTGTGTTAGCATAGAGAATACTTCGAAGGTTAGCGTATTAAGGAAATATTTATGAGAAAATAATTGTTTATTAAGTCGTTTATTAGTCATTAAGACACCCCGGACAATGGCGCGAACACGATGTAGCTGGCTACGTGTCAGCAAATTGATTGATTGAAATTGTATTGTGAACGTCAACAGCTTACACGTTGTCGTTGTGTTCTGGGAACGATGCACCATCAATGTATGTGTTTGTTATTATGACTTCCTACATTTCTACCCGAGAGGAACGAGGAAACGTGCGTGTCTGATCTAATTAATTTCAATGTGAATAGTAGATCAAGCTACAAAATATTATTATATTTCAAAAAAATAAGATTGTTGTCAAATATCACGAAAACCTGAAATATGTGGTCTAAAACACTTGTTAAAACATTGAAAACAATATTTTTATTAACACATGCATAATTTCATAACAACGCACTTTAGCGGCACTGCTTCAGTGCAACAACAACAACAACAACAACAACAACAACAGTGGGGACAGTTTGGACTCGCATTTGCTGCTTTCAAGATGTTCAGAGTTAAGTTCTTCCTTTGACTTCTTTCATACGATCTCAGCCATATTGATTCACAATTTCACGGCTAATTTGAATATCAATCTGTATTAAACGAGCGACAAATAACTATATGCCACTAGGAGCAATAACATATACTGTTATTGTCTTCTACCAATATCCTTTAACGTATGGGTGGAACGCATAATGTCGGGGTCCTATTGTAATGTAAAACAATATGATGCTAGATTCCGCTAGATGGCACCTCCTTTTTCAGTATAGATCAATGGAATGCATGTGATAACGTTGAATAAACACAGCATTTTCCAATCTGTTTCGCTGGTATGGCAACAGCTTCCATCTTGTGTGTATGGTATGTTTGTGCCGATATAAGGAAGGCAGCCAATGCGTGACCTAATACTGCAATTATGTTGTGGATCATGCACATAGCATTTGGCAAAGTCATCTATGCAAACTCTGTATGAAACAAAATATGTACACACACGCACAGAAGCGCACACGCACACGCACACGTACATACTCACATACACACACTCACATATTCACACAAGCGGAAGTTAAACACATGGCACCGTAATTAAGCTAGTACTGCAAAAAAGATTGAACAAGATTGCCATCCCAAACAACAAGTTCCAGATTGCAAGTGGACAAGGAAGCCATTGGCTTATCGAGAGTCCAACAATTTTCTCATTTATGCGTAGCCCGCCCTTATCAAATATCTGTCAATTGGCAGATGGACAGTTTGTTCCATTAATTTATCACCCTCTTTGAGAAAGAGTACTTTCTCGTGTCCAACCTACACTGCTCCTTAACTAATGTTGCTTTGTGTCCTCTGGTTCTACGCCTTCTTTAAGTAAGAACATATTCCTATCAACATCCTTACAACCATTCACTATTTTAAACACTTGTATTTGGTCTCCTCTTAGTCTCCTGGTCTCTAGTGTTGTCAAACCAAATTTTAACAAGCGACTTTCGTAACTAAGGTATCTCAGTTCTGGAATCATTTTAGTTGCTCTTCGTTTTATTCTTTCTAGCTTGTCTATGTCCTTTATAAGATATGGCCTCCATATTTGAATACAATATTCCAAATGTGGTCTAACTGTTGCTTTGTACAGGAATGCAATTAGCTGCTTCTATTTATTCGTGATAGATCTCGTAATTAGCCCTAGAATTTGATTTCCTTTCGAAGCAGTCATCCCAAATTGCTCTGAAACTTTCATTTCAGCACTACATGTTACACCTAAGTCCTTTTCTTTTGTGGTTCTACCTAGTATAGCATGCCCCATTTTATATTCTTCGTCCATGTTTCTATGTCCTATTTGTATCCATTTACACTTCCCAAAATTTAATTACA
This sequence comes from Lamellibrachia satsuma, assembly GCA_033239005.1. NCBI lineage: Eukaryota > Metazoa > Annelida > Polychaeta > Sabellida > Siboglinidae > Lamellibrachia > Lamellibrachia satsuma. The sequence goes on from BSQZ01000003.1 coordinate 6,461,247, forward strand.
TTTGCCATTTTTGTGACCATTTAACTAATTTATCTAGATCATCCTGTAAACTTTGTTTATCTGTATCATTTGTAACCTTTCTGAATACTGTTGTGTCATCTGCAAATTTCAGTACTTTGATAGATAGGTCATCCAAATCATATATATATATATATATATATATATATATATATATATATATATATATATATATATATATATATATATATATATATTCAAAACAGCATAGGGCCTAATACTGATCCCTGTGATACCCTACTCAAAACAGATTTTCAGTTTGAAATTTCACCATCTGCTATTACTCTCTGTTTTCTGTGTGTAAGCCACTTTTCTATACAGTTGATTGCATCATTATCTTTTAGTTTAAGTAACAATCTTTGGTGTGGCACTTTACCGAAAGCTTTCTGAAAACCTAAATAGACAACATCCACAGGTGACCCGTCGTCTACCCACTGTAATTTCTTTAAAAAAACATAAGAGATTGGTTAGATATGATCTTTTGTTTAGGAACCCATGTTGAGATGTATTTATTAATCTATGTTTTACAAGGATTTACACCACGTGGTCTCTAAGTAATGTTTCGAGTAATTTACATACAACTGAGGTTAAACTCTCTGTTCTTTAATTGTCTGGCTTGTTCCTTGATCCCTTCTTAAATAGCGGTGTAATGTTTGCCTCTTTCCATTCCGAAGGAACTATTCCTTTTTCTACTGACAAGTTAAACAATTTCGAAAGTGGTAAACTAATTTGCTCAACAATTTCTTTAAGTAGTTTTGGTTGTATCCAATCAACTCCGGGTGATTTATTATCTTTCATCTTCTTAATTTTTTTTGCTAACATTTCAGAAATTACAAATAAATGCCCTAACTGTTCTGATTAATTGTCCTCAAATTTAGTAAATGGAACTAGAAGTGAGCTGATATCTTCTGTGGAAAAGACTGAGCTGAAATACTAATTCAGGACCTCTGCCAATTGAAACCCGTCTGAAATTATGTTTCCCCTCTTGTGTTCCCGATGCCCGACCTTATGTTGAACTTTCTGTTTACTCCTTACATAAGCATAGAAACTCTTGCTGTCATTTTTTATATTACCTGCCAATTTTTTTCAAAGGTTCTTTAAGATTTGTATAATTTCAGTTGTAGCTACGTTAAGGGCCTCTCTGTAATTTGCATTGTCTTCATCCTTTCTGTTACGCCTATAAACTCTCCACTTAGTTTGCTTAAACACTATTTTTGTAATAGCTTCTTTTGACAACTGTTTCTTTCTAGACCGTTTTCCTTGTTTTTTAAGGGAATTAATTTATCGATGATACTCTCAGTTTCATATTTTAGAATATTCCAACATTATATTGAGGTCTTATTCATCAGCATGTAATTCCAATCTAGCTTTTCTTAGTATTGTCTAATATCTTTATAGTTACCTTAGTGGAAGTTTCTTCTGTACGTTTTTTTTTTATTTTACTTTCTGATTTTACATTGCTGTCAAAATGAATTTGATTGTGTTTACTCTTACCTAATGGTTCATGTATTTTTACATTGTCCACTAATTCGTTTTTTGATGATAAAACTATATCTAATACATTTTCTCCCCTGGTTGGTCCCAGCACGTGCTGAGTAAGGAAGCTCTCCTAAATTAAAAATATAAATTGTTGTTCCTCACCTCCAGTACTCTCTAGAGATTTTCAGAGTATGTGTCCATGGTTAAAATTTCCCATTATGATAAATTCCCCTTCACTAACTTCCTTTATAGCATTTTGTATTTTTGTGTTATCCTCTTAATTTATGTTTGGACTTCCGGAAACTAATATAGTTAATATTTAATTTCCTGAAACTATTTTGCACCAAACAGCTTCATCATAATCTGTTTCCCTTTCTAATTATATTTCATAACCTGAATATATTCTTTAACATATCAAATAACTCCCCCTCCCTTTCTTCCTACTCGATCTCTCCTAAACATTACGTATCCTCTCAATCCTAATTCAGCATTTGTTAAGTCTGTGTTGGCCCATGATTCGTTTTTCTTATTTAGTATCCTAATACCATTTAAACACACGCATCTATAACCTGCTTCATACATGTTTTTCGGACATTCTTTTATTTTTTTTATCTGTACTAGTGGCCTCTTTTCCAGCTTTGGACATCTCTAGGTAAATCTCGTGCGCTTCTAGTTTAAATAGTGTTGACTGCCAAAACTATTTGATATGCTACCCTAGCCATTGTCTACTGCTGCTGAGATTCCGCATCAGCAAATACTGATGCCCCCTTTCCACTTAGATTAAGCCCATCCTTCATGCACATATCAGCCCTTCCAAAAAAACTTCCCCAAAAATCCACACAAAAAACTTCCTCTTCCCTACATAGCTTCTCAACTAGCCTGTTAATTGCCATTCCCCGGCAATTTCGATATCTATGACCCCTCCTTCCTATTACAGGTAAAATCCCTGACAGTATTACCTGCTCAACCTTCGTCTGCTTTAGTGTTCTGACCAAATTCCTGTATTTCCTAACTATGGCAGCTGTACCATCCCTCTCTACGTTATTTGTCCCTACATGTACTAAAACAGATCCACACTTGCCCGAACCCACGATGTTTTCTACCATCTCAGTTATCGCCTCTATTTTGGCCCCAAACAAGCAAACTACCACGTCATCTCCCTTGTTTAAGACTCTGTCGGTCTTCCTAACTATTGACTCCCCCACAAATACCCTCGCCATCTTTCTCACCCCCTCTGTGTGCTATTAGCGTCTGCAATCAAAGTTAGGGTTGCGGTTACTACTAGTCATTAATAGTCTAATTCGGGGTTGAATTCTACATTGCACAACAAAGACTATGCAGCAGAGACATTCGATGGGGGTATTTAAATGATCATCCCAGTGGCCTATGTTAATCACATTGTTATTTCAGTTCTGAGTTGGTGTGATGAGATAGTGTAGTTAATCAGACGTTGTGCTTGTTTCTTTTAAAGAGAGAACGGATGCAATGTTTTACTCTACTCTACAACTAATTATTATTATCGTTGGTCACTTAACAAATACTGTACTGATCTCGTGAACATCCGGGATCTAGAGTTTTTGTTGACGTGCATACGTGAGACATGGTTTGATGTAAATTCGCCTTATCAGCTGGCAGTGCAAAACATGTAATACGTAATCAGTCAAATCGATAACTATCTAAGTACATTTTTAATGTTAAGGAATCACTCTGACTAAATGCTTTGGTGTAATGCAAAATTAAATCAAACAAACTCAAAAAGTGGCAAATTTTGAACAAGTTTGGTTCATTATCAAAACGTTAAAACATTCAAAGCATAGAGGTCTTACTATTCGGAATGAAGTATGCCATGACTTGTGAGCATTGCTTTGTTACGTCATTAAACACTATAATGCACAACAAATGGCTGTACTACACTAAGATTTAACTACACCCTAGTCTGAATTTAATAATCTGTCATGATTATGATAAACGTATTGAAATACGATTCAAATGTGAATTATGAAATTAAACTCACCATAGACATCTGACAACAAGCTTCGAACATATCATCTTGCTACACGGGCGTGAATTATTTGGTTCATGTATATGCATATCCTTTTCATTTTTATCAACCGCAACAGGTGACAATGAAAATTACCGCGTCATATCGCCATGTGTAATAATATCAAATCGAAGCATTCGCTGAATACAGCTAACTCGCCAGTAACGTTGCAGCAGTCGTTAGTGGAGCGTTGGCCGTATGAATGTCTGGTGTCTTCCAACAGGACGTTTCAACGAAACAGAAACAGTGTCCGATAAGACAGCGTTCATCGATATCTTCGACATATACGCATTATTACGGTACGATTTCGGGTCACATACGGAAACCGCAATTTGTCTACTCAACATGGAAACAATGAACTCTTCGTGCTGGACCAACGGTTCAAATATATTGCATAATATCTCAAATGACAACTTCGGTATCACTGAGAACAATCCAACACAGAAGGCATATTTTAGTAAGGTTATGTTGTTCATGTGCGTTCTTGGTTTGCCGGGCAATTTGCTTGTAATTGCGGTTAATGCACGAAAGATGACAACATCGACAAGAGTGTACATGTTTGCATTGGGCGTCGCTGATTCGGCTGTATGTTTGTGTGCAATTGTCCTGTCGAATTCGATGATGAACGAAATAGCAATACTCCTTTCAATGTTTGCCGTCAGTACATCGATCATCTTCTCGATGTTTCTACTCGTCTTTGTGTCGATCGAGCGTCTTATTGCCGTCAGACATCCGCATTCTTTCAACATGAAATCGCAACGAGCGAAGAAGGCTCTTCTCATCATAGCAGTGGCTGCAGTTGTATATGCAACAGTGACGTTGATAGCTGGAATAAAAAAATACGAACAGTTCAATCGAGTAAGTGGAATGTGTGTGCAATTTGTGACCGTCTTGACAATGGCGACTTGCTACACTATAATGGCGATTACACTGGTGAAAAAGGCAAGAGCCTCGAGGAATCGCATCGCTGCCGTAAATATGACGGCTTCATCTGATCAGGGATCTTCACACATGTTCCCGAAAGGTAAACTGTTCATATTTGTCGAGAGCCTTGTGCGTAAACATAAAACAGGTGCGACAAACGTTACCACGACAGTAACCAAATCAGTTGTCAATTCTGTCTGTCCAGTTGATCCGGGACCATCGAATGTTCTCAGTAAACAGGAATATATGTATGATGTGAACAGAGCCCGGACGAACATTCCTGAAGCATCGACATCAACGTATGTGAACGCTACCACTAAAACAGTTACGACACAAACCAAGACCATAACAAATATCACGTTGTTATTCATCATTACGGTCGTCTTCATAGCCTGCTGGCTGCCACAATGGTTATATCTCGCCGGTGTACATATTGCGGTCGAATCGCGTCGAATATTTGTTCTAAATTCTGTTGTGAATCCGTTCATCTACGGAGTCGCCAGCGCCATGTTCCGGGAAGACGTGCGACAGTTGTACCACTGCACCCGCGTCAAACTGTCCGCTTGTTGTACCTACTGAATCATTCAAGCATGTCTTAATGAACAATGCTTGAATCATTATGTGGAAGCAACAGTATTAGGACTACGGTGTATTGTCATGAATCGCTTTGTGAGACGTTCTGTATTCTAGTTATTTATTGTGTATAATGTTTATTAATTGAATCACACACACACACGCACACGCACACGCACAAGCACAAGCACAAACAAACAAACAAACATACAAACATACACACGCACAATGCACACACACATGTAGTATTACAAAATAAGAATTATAAAATCATAACACTCTTAATTAAAACGACTGGACTGCATAACATTATGCATATTTTGTTAAGATAATTATTGACTAATTGAATTTACCATTTAATTGTTTTCGATTAATATATGTCATGTTGCACCGTGTGTCCGTGTCGCTGCATCATATTTCGTAATTGCGGAGTAGGCGTTGTTACTTTATTTAGGCTATTTCCGGTAGTTGCGCGTTGGTGGTCTCAATGTGTTGTGTTGTATTGTGCAACAGGTCGTGTAGTATACTCGCTATTATATCCCAGACGTGTATCCCCATGTATCAAATGTTTAACATGTCACGATATACTGGACTGTATTTTAAAATAGATTGTCCCGATTGTATTAAATGAATTACTTATCTCAATGTGTCATCCCGCAAGTAGACATACTCGTGGAAACGGTTACAACGGGTTTATAATATCATATAATCTTCATATACCAACACACTATAATTACATTGTAAAAAGTGACACTAATTTTAAACTGCATCAACAAATCCATGAAAGAATATTGACGGCTGGTTTCTGGGAAACGTGTTGTGTTTGTTCCGACCGTAACGGCCTTCGTCAGCACACTAAGTCCGCTATGGTCGTGTCACGTGACTAATGTCATGTGATACAATATTAATGAATATTATTGGGAGCTCCTGACTGATGTTTCGGTTCAGGGCAGGATTCGTTCAATCGGTGGTTATTGCTTCTCTAATTCCCTCCTAAACTTCAGTATATCATACATTTAAATTTGAATTTTAGATTGTTGACCACAATACCACTTGGAGGTCAGTTTTGATTTGTCTGTATACGGTGCCAGATATGTAACAAAATAAATAAAATAAATGGCATCGCACAAACTCTACGAAATACAACATAATAAAGTGATACATTTAAATACTATACCAAACATATCACCGTTACACGAAGGCTATATAATTAACGGCAGTTTTATGGGAACATACGACCGTCTACCTGACTTGATGCACATAATTTTATGCCTGCTTTGACGCTAACCTGCTTGTCTCCTAATAGTATGCGTTAGAGAAACGTTGTGTATATTCGTCACACCGACTATTATTTCTCAATATCCTGTTCTCGCAAGTGCTTCCTGTTTAGCTACGTGTGATTATATGAAGGACGAAGATAATATGGTATGCCATACAAGTAGCTGCTAATTGCAGTTTTATCGCTGTTTTCGCCCACCATTCGAGTATATTAAAATTATTTCTATTACGGAGACGGTGATGACTATACATAGTGTGAGTGTGGTGCAGTTTAAAATCGGGGGTAAAACCCGCGCTAAAATGTTATGTTAAATCATAATCTAAAATCGTGCTAACTACCCACACAATCACAGTAGCCAACAACTCCCTGGATGGTGTCTAGAGTTGGAGTGTGAATATGCACTTAGGCTACTGGTTCTATATATATATATAGATTCATATATATATATATATATATATATATATATATATATATATATATATATATATATATATATATATATATATATATATATATATATATATATATATATATATATATATATATATATATGTATGTCCTGCATTTCATGCAGTAGGGGACGAAGTAGCGCGTGTTGTATCCTGGCATTGAAGCGGGATGTACAAACATGGCCGCTGGAATGTCTATCAGAATGTGTGTCACAAGGTACATTACTCTCTTGGAAGATATTCGTTTTATGGTTGCTAAAGTTGGCAGCCAAATCTGGAGATACGTTCTGTATAATAGGTAATGTACGCTGGTTAATGTTTTAAAGTATTTATTTGGAGTAGAATTGTCAATTAGTAATTTGTGTTATATTTGATATTTATGTGTACACAATTAATTTATGTAGCTTTTTGTATTGTCAATTTAAAATGTTGTTATTCATGTGCGAGCGCGCGTTTGTTCATATACTTACATTGCATTAACATAATTTTGATAGAATCAGTTCGAAAACTGTTTAGTTCGTAATCAAGTAACGTGATTCGCGACAGTTAATAGGGTTAATGCGAAACGACGGTTCGAAGCTGTTCACATTTGCAAGTTAACCGATATGCGATCACATTTCATAAATTATTCACGCACTGTGTATAAGTGAATGCGTGTATTTATGTGTGTGTGTGTGTGTGTGTGTGTGTGTGTGTGTGTGTGTGTGTGTGTGTGTGTTGTACGTGTGTGGTGTGTGTGTGTGAGAGAGAGAGAAAGAGATAGAGAGAGATAATGTGAAAGAGAGGGGGGAGAAAGAGAGAGTGTGTGTTTGTATACTTACATATCATGAAATCATCGGGCAAATTGAAAACTTAATTTCGCTAAACACCGAACGTGAATCGCCGTGGTTAATCGGGTTGAATTCGAAATGTCAATTCCACGCTTTTTACATTTGAAAGTTTACCGATATATGATTATATTTCTTAAATTATTGAGGCATTACATATGTGTACATCCACAAACTTTCCAATACCTCCTACACGAGTTGATGAAGCAACTCTAAGTAAATTATATCAACTGATCGAAGCATATATTGGTTCAGCGTGTCACGGATTAACATGCGACCTCCTTCAACTAATCTGGAATATACGTAAGTAGTTCCGTTTAGTCATGATTTACACGCAATAAGTGTTGATCAATACGTCACCGCTGTTCGGTCTACATGATTTTGTCTACTTAGTGAAAATAACGGTAGTTGTCAACTCGAACGAACGCTGCTTGATTAGTTCCAGTGCCACACTTCAATTATTCTACACTCTGTATTCCACCTATGCGTGGCAAGAAGTTGCATGGGAGCAGATTAAAACCCTCGTAGACGACGCCACTACTGCTGCTACTAATGCCAGTATTTTTATACAGCTGCTGCTGCTGCATCAACTATTGCTACTACTGATACCTATGTTGTTACTGATATTGCAACTACTATTATTCATACTGGTAATACCACTGCTGCGGTTTCTACTCCTACTACCGCTACTAATGTAAATGTTACTACGGCTTCTACTCCTACTACTCCTACTAGTATTGAGCGCACATGTTACGTCCCCTGATATATACACTAAATTATTGTATCGTATATATATATATATATATATATATATATATATATATATATATATATATATATATATATATATGATATTGAGTTCCAATAAAGATGATAATGATATAATAATAACATATATATATATATATATATATATATATATATATATATATATATATATATATATATATATATATATATATATCAACAACCAGATGTAAAAATATCAAAAGGCCAAATGAATGATGTTTATTAAGGGTCTGCCTAATGGCATATTGTTCCGATTAAGAACATGACATGTGGACCCTGTAACATATGCCAAGCCTGTGGCTGAGGCTCATACAAATCCGCATGAACACAATGCTCCCAGAGCCCCCACTTCGACATAGCAATACAGTACATGTAGTAACATTCCTACAACACACGACAATTCATGGCATCGTCACCAGCACATTAAAACATTAACCCAACACCGACAATACTCGACTCAATACCTATTTGCATATACTGCAGCACTAGACAAACTACTTGCTAACATTCCTACTCTACATATTTTAGTAACGTAAAAGGTGGGGCCATAACGCCACCCGTCACCCAAACCTGTGAACACCCCACCAATATGCCATCCCATTACAAGCAAGTAGCTATTTACAAATCAAGAGAATCTAATATATGTAATGTGACGAGAAAACGGGGGTTATGGCAACTACCAGATGTGAAAGAATATGTAGGGTGACAAGGAAGCGGACATCAGGAACGGCGTCCACATTGCGTGCGCCGGCTAACAATTTAGTAAAGAGAAATGCATTATAAGGGCCAGGAAACCCATTAAGAACAAGAACAAGAACAAAATGACCCCACAAAATAACAAATAATGAAACAATAGAAATATGCATTTACACAAATAAAGTATATACACATATATAATAATACTAGTGTGCATACATCTTTATTTGAAACCAGTGTAGATAACCATAATTAATAAAAAGAGAAATTATGTTAATGTTAAAACAAGTAGGGATCAGTGGCTCCCATTAAGACATAATGTTGCTATCATAGGAGCCACCCCTGTTATGAATAATAATGTTTTTATTATTTGTTGGCCTTTTTAATTACATGTCTATCTCAATTATATAAGCATGTGGATTTTATTTGGCAGTAAGTGTTTTTTTTGTACTTGCTAATATGATCAAATATATATATGTACTTGAATATTAAAGTTTCCATCAATTTATGAACAATTAGCATTGCTGATTTTGGTGACATGAATAACAGTTTGGAAGTGTACATGTCTTTATATGTTTGCAGAAGAAAGTTTTTTGCATAAATGTTAAAGCCTCGGATGCTATGAGTATATATCTTTTCTTTCACTATATCAGAAGTGTTGTTTTTAATGAATGGCAAATTATATTTAAGAATGTTTTTTTGGAAATTTATGTTTAGTTCTGGCAGTGTGTATATTTTTAGACTTCCTAGTGTCATGAAGGTGTATATTAACATTTGGAGCAATCTGCCAGTTTAATCAATTAACAGGTAAATGTCTATGGATGTATTTAAAGTAAAATTTTAATTCTTGTAACTTTAATTGATCTTCTATCTTTAACAAATTAAGTTGCTTAAAAGTGGCTCAGTATGTGAATTATATCCCTTTAAAGTTATTATACGAACAGCTTTTTTCTGAATTTTAATTAATCTGTTTCCTTTGTATCCCCATGCTATGATACAATAGTTTATATGTGATAATATTAATGAGGGGTTAACATTTAGAAATTAAATGCATCCACTTTTTCAATATTTGTATTATCTATGTTAAGTGTAAGGGAATGTATACCTTTATTGGGACATGAAAAATCATATATTTAGATTTAGCTTTATTTAGTGAAAGTTCAGCATTTATTACATATTCAATTGTGTTATCTTGTGTATTATCCATAAAATATGTTAGGCAATTAATAAATAATGTATATATATATATATATATATATATATATATATATATATATATATATATATATATGATAAATAGCAATGGCCCAAGGATTGAACGTTGTGGGACACCAACTGCTATTGGAAGAATTTCAGACTTTATTTCTTCAATTTCTTCATACTGTTTCCGATTAATTAAATAATTTTTTTAACAGAAGTAGACCTGCATCATCAGTCCCATAATATCTCAATTTGATTAATAAAATTGTGTGGTAATTATTTTTTAAAGCTTCAGAGAGATCGAGAAATATGTTAACTGGAATGTCATTTTTATCAATTTGCATTACAAATCTATATTCTAGTTCCAGTGGAGCATATTCAGTTGAATGGTTAGGTTCAAAACCGTACTGATTATCAAAAAGCAGTTTAGTTTCATTGAAATATGATGATAACTGGGGAAAAATATATATTTTCTATTACTTTAACAATCGTTGGAAATAGAGAAATGGGCCTGTAATTTGTAAATAATGTAGTGTCATCTTTCTTAAATATAGGAATTACTTTGGCAATTTTGAGTTCATCAGGAAAAATTCCTGTGTTTAACACTTGGTTTATTAATTTAGTTAATTATTTAATTATAACAGGTTCGATTAGTTTTATTAATTTTGAAGAAATACCATAAAATCCACAACTGTTTTTTGTAGGAAGGCTTTGTATAGTTTTCTTTACAGTTTCCTCATCAATATTCTGAAATTTAATACCGTATTTATATGTTTATTTAAATAATAACTATAATTTTTAGTGCCATCATATTTAATATCATTTGCAATAGTCTAAGCTATGTTTGTGAAAAAAATATTAAATTGATTAGCAACACCTTTTTATCTGTTTCATAATTTTCTTTAAAGAATGTTGGGAATTTGTTTTGTGTTTTTGTCTTAGAGAGAAAATCATTTATAATTTTCCAAGTATTTCTTATATCGTTTTTGAATCGATTAAAACATGGTTCAAAATATATTTGTTTTACTGCATCAATGTTTGTCTTTAATAATCCATTATATGTTTTAAGGTTAATGCTAATTGTTTCATATTTATGTAAATTTGGGTTAGTTAATGTTAATTGTTTATAAAGTTGAACTCGGTACCGGATTGACTTGAGCAAACCCTGAGTAATCCATGTAGATTTGTTATGCTTAAATTTAAAAAAGTTTACTAATTTACCTGGCATGTGCTTATTTTTAGACCATACAATTTCTTTATATATTCTAATTTTCATAATTTAAATTTGAATTAGCATTTGGGATTTTACTAAGCTTATGGTAAATGTCATCTGATTTAATTTCATGTCTAACATTCTGCATTGCCTCTGTGCGTAATATATTTATTTTTTATATTAAAATATCCTGCAATAATTAGCTCATGATTACTATTTTCTAATGATACTACAGCTGATGAAAATTCATTTATAAAATAATTTATGTGTTCAATATTTGTTCTTGGCGGTCTATATAATATTATGTTCCCAATGATTAACAATTTAGATAAATTACCACCATTTACTTTAATTATCAGTCCTTACCAATGTTCATATATATTAAGATTCATAATTGGTTCTGCTTTATATTTATTATCAATATATATATATATATATATATATATATATATATATATATATTACTAAACCTCCTTTACTGCTACAACTTTTACCCTGAGTTATAGCGGTATAACAATGCAACACAGATTGAGAAAAATCATCGCCTTCCGCTTTCCATGATTCTTGTATACACATTATATTAAATTTAAAATGTATGCAATCTAGTTCTTCTATATATGCCTCTAGTTCACTAAATTTGGAATTTAAAAATTGTATATTTGTGATTAAAATATTAAAATAAGCTTTGTTTTTCTTAGCGAAATCATTAAACTTGTCAAAATCATAATAAAGATAAAGATACGTTTTATTACCAAGTAGCAAGTACAAGGAATTCGTAGAGTCGTGGCGTTAGCACGAATATACTAAACATTACATAGCACAATCGTAATACTAAAAACAGTTAAAAACAAACGAGAGTAATATAATAGATTGCAAAAGAAAAAAAGATAAAACGCGACATTGCAACTACCTGCTAGAGGCAAGACATTTATGCTGGCTCTCCGTTTAAAAATCTCAGCGCTTGAGGATAGAAACTATTGTTGAATCGCGTCGTTTTAGGTTTTCTGCAACGGTAGCGCTTACCGGAGCTAAGGAGTTCAAAGAGATGGTTGGCTGGATGATATGCGTCTTGCACAATACGCTTGGATTTGCGCAAACGACGAGATCGATAAAGAGATCTGATGGACGGCATATTTAACCCGATTAATTTAGAGGCGTACTTGACGACTGATTCAATTTGATTAATTTCATCTTGGCTGGCGCAACCAAGCCAGACAGTAATAGAAAATGACAAGACACTCAATAACTGCTCAGTAGAAACGTGTTAATATTGCTTGAGATAAGCCGAATCGTTTGAGGTGCCTAAGGAAGTACATGCGTTTTTGTGCTTTTTGAATGATGTCAATCGAGTTATTACACCAGGAAAGATCTTTTGGAATAGTCGAACCCAAACATTTTACAGAGTCAGCTTGCAAGACTTCAGCACCGTCAATGAAAAGGGAGTGGATGGGTGTTTTCTTTTTGCGAAAATCAATGATAATTTCCTTCGTTTTGGATATGTTTAGTACCAGGTTGTTGTTCTTACACCAGCCAGCCAGCCTTTGAACTTCCTCTCTATACACAGACTCGTTAGCATTGTTAACACATCCAATTACAGTGGTGTCATACGAGAACTTAACCACGCGAACAGATTGGTTACAAGATACACAGTCGTTTGTAAAAAGAGTGAAAAGGAAAGGAGAAAGCACGCAGCCTTGTGGGGCACCAGTGTTAATGCTATTTTGTCTTCATTTTCTTTCCCCACATATCTGCACATGCAATTTACATATTCGAAATAATATTGCGTTGCGTTCAGTGTAGCCTGGGATAAAGTAGCGTGTTATTTGGATGGCAATAATTTCTTGAAACATGATATTTTATCATAAATATATATTTCATATTACAAACATGATATGGTTTGATTGAGTGAAAGAGTTTGTGTTTTTGTTGGACGGAAAACGTGGTATTAAACATAAATATAAAGTATCGAGCCGTACTAATGATAAGCCTTATAAGGATACAAAAGAACAAGGTATATTAATACGTTTATCTTGTACTAATGTCAGTACATATTATTGGTGCATAAGGCAATAATACATGTATAAATAAATATATACGAACCAAACAGGTGCAATCAAGCCCACTGTGATCAAAACAGATTGTTTTCAATCACAGTTTACTTAGTGCAAACGGAAGAACCTTTACATTAGCAGACTTCCTGAATTTATTGCACCAGACATTAATTCCCATCTCTACTCGGCGCAACATGCAGCAGGAAATCCTACGTGGATCTACTCTTATTATAATGTCGGAACTGATTAATGGGCCTACGTGTCACTTGATATACTGACTGCGTGCAACTACGTTAATAAATTGCTGATGAAAATAAACATAATATTCGAAGTGATGCACGTTCAGAACAGTTGTTGCGTGATGCGATAATAATCATACGTACAACTTCGATTGATGATTTTTACATAAATACAATTGAAAGTTCGTGCGTGTGTGCTTGCCTGCGTGCGTTTACAATCAGGGTTATCGTTAGAACAAACAGACGATTAAAATGAAAGGTTACGATGACGAATGCAATTTCCGCGACATGTCTTAATGTTCTTTATGTCAACGTGTCATTAAACAACTAGTGTGTTTAATTTGATCGGGTAGTTTCGTCGAGTTTTATGGAAGGCGGTTCTAGATTTAACAAGATTTGCCATTCAAGCCAGAGCCCAAGATGGCAAGTGGGCAATTAATTTTACTAATTAACACAGTTTACTAATTGTTCCTCATGTTCTCTAGTCCTGCTTTCTTTCTTGAGTGAGGTAAACACATTTCTATGAATATTTTCATATTCATTCAATATATTACACATTTTAATCTGATCTCCTATTAATTTGTTTGTCTATATAGTCCCTAAACCACATTATTTCAGGCGTTCTTTATAAATAAGTTATCTCAGTTCTGGAAAAAAATAGTTGCTCTCCTCTGTATGCTTTCAAACGTTTCTATATACTTTTTACGATACGGTCTCCACGCTTGAATACGGTATTATAAGGTCTAACTATTGCTTTATACAGAGGTGTAATTAGCTTTTTTCATTTTTTTGTATGTTTCTCCAAATCAATCCAATCATTTGATTACCCTTTGAAGCTGCAACACCACACTGCTCTGAAACTTTCATATCAGCACTTATTCCTAACTCCTAAGACCTTTTCTGTTATAGTAGTACCCATAACAATATCTCCCATTTTATAGTTTACATCCAAATTCCCTTGTGTTGTAAGTGGGTAGATGAAGGATCAACAGTAGATATTATCTATTTAAATTTTCAAAAGTGCCACGTCAAAGATTAGTACTTATTGTAAAAGCCCATGGTATCGGGGATATATATCAATGGTATATATATATATATATAATAGTTATATATATATATATATATATATATATATATATGTGTATATATGTATATATATATATATATATATATATATATATATATATATATATATATATATATATATATATATATATATATATATATATGTATGATGTATGCAAAATGTATATATATATATATATATATATATATATATATATATATATATATATATATATATATATATATATATATATATATATATATATATATATATATATATATATATATATATATATATATATATATATATATATATATATATATATATATATATATATATATACTAGTCCTTGTGGTACACCACTCAAAATTTAATACTATAATACTATAAAATATAATACTAAAAGCGCAGACAACTGAATCAGCGACGACCAGTGCAAACATAAACTCTCTAGTCGATGTTGCCGTCTTTCGGATATGAACCGCCATTACAAACAAATTGCCCGGCAACCCTAGCGTACTCAGAAGAATTATGGCAATACCAAACAAAATCCCTTCGGTGTGTTGTGTTGTTCGTCGTCAAAGCCTACTGTCATGTTATACATGTTGCGGATCGCAATTGAGACATTGGATATGTTGAATGTTTAAATGATTACATAACGAAAGCTTGATCTTAGTTAGTCAATCAGGAATATTGATGTTGATATCCATCACAAGGAAAAGGAAAGTGCGCTACACATCACATAGCTACGTACACAGAAAAAGAGCGTTAGTGGTGTATGTTTTATCAACGACTTTTTTATTAATGTGTAATAATTTTTTTTTCAGCGCTGTGACCATTGTGAATTGCGCTTAATAAAAAAATATTGTAATTATTATTATTATTTATTGACAGAAAAACATAAAGCATTAAAAATACATCAACAATTTGTTTTGGTTTTATGACTAAACGTATATAATATTTTACTGAACTCATTACATACAAGGCAAATTATGATAATTGTTATTCCAAAACAATGCCTGTTCATTTCCAAACACAATGACTTCACATACTTTGGTAGCAATATGTAACATCACACAATGATAAACACAAATTGATGCTACCCCCATATTTCCATGGCTGTTAGAAAGTGAAAATGTGTCAGTTATTCTAGACCTGATAATAAAATATTACATATTAAGAAAAAAATTATATTGTGACGCATTTAATCGGATGAGCTTGGCCAACGAAATGTATTAGTTATATGATCTTAGTCAATTATATATTGCCCTTCTCAAATTCCGGGAAGAAGCGTGGGATGTGCAATGTTCTACTTCATAAAATAGCGCACATGACCACCCAGTAATATCCTTTCGGGAGTTATACGACCCCGTGAAGTAGTTTTTACACTTTATTTTTTTCATAATTAATTCCACTGTTATTACGAATTATATACTTATCCTGCATCATAGATTGTTCGCAACGCTGTGTCTGTTTTATATTATTGTTTCAAGTAACGTTAACTGTCAACTGCACAGTTGCAGTGACATGACAAGTGGTAAATAACAATGGCGTTACCATGGCGACCAGTTGCTTATGCATCTTCGCCACTTTTGCGTATTTAGTGATAGTGGAGATATGCTGAGAGACGTCACTGATGGGAAGCATAACCTAGTCATCGATGCATTGGTACAACGGACTCTCACTGGTGGCGTGGTTTGCGGTCTGCCTTTCAGCACCACTCACACGATGCTGCTGGCGCCACACCCATTTGACTCATGTTGCTGCTGAACCGACATTACGGTTGTTCTTTAACTTTTATATTTATTATTATTATTATATATGCACAATTATTTGGACTGATTTAATATTCGCCAATTGCAAAAATGGTGGAAGTCATTACATATATATGATTGTAATGAACTTGATTGGATATATAGTAATATTATTATTCATTTGATAACACCAGACAATGCAAAATGGACAATGATATGTTGTGTTCTAATATGTTGTGCGTGTGAGGTGTGCGACAAGATGGTCCCCACGCATATAGGACAAGACGGTCCCTATATCTTACCCCACAAGCACATGGACACAATGCATCAAATGTATTAAACATGCCCAATTACGTGTAATGCATTTTATGTAATAAAAACGTTGTATATTTGAAGTTCTGCTAGCCTGCATGTTGTACTTATGACGGAATATTACTATATATATATATATATATATATATATATATATATATATATATATATATATATATATATATATATATATATATATATATAAACACACACACACACACACACACACACACACACACACACACACACACACACACACCACACACACACACACACACACACACACACACACACACACACACATACATTTTATTTGCAGGTAATGGTTCGTTCACCACGGGGTAGGTAATTGTGGACCATACTGCTCAAATAATGGGGCGAGACAGTTTTGCTTGTAGGTACACTTACTATTTTTTTATGTAACTTAGCTAGGTTACCTGTTGACATAAAATAGTTTTCCAATTAGTAACAGACGCATTTGTCAATGACATAAACGTATTAAAGACATCCTTACATAGTTAATAGTGTACAATTTGAAATGCTTCTTTACGGGGGCGGCGCTGCCCCAATTTAGCCTACACAGTTCTTGTTCGACTGAATTGCACCAGTGAAGGTCGGCCGTGGTCGAATCCGACGGTTAGTTCTATTCACACTGAATATTAAATAATGGAATTACAGAAACCTATGTGAATTAGCAACAACAACAACAACAACTACAACAACAACAACAGTAAGAGCAGCAGCAACAGCAACGACAACAACACCACCAACAACGACAACAACATCGCCAACAACAACAACAACAACAACAACAACAACAACAACAACAACAACAACAACAATAAAAACATCAACAGCAACAGCAGCAACAACAACAAGAACAACAACAGCAGCAGCAACAACAACAACAACAACAGCAGCAGAAACAACAACATATTCTACACTTATCTGACCATATGTTTTCTTTTTTAATAAAAGTCAAGAGAGAAACAATCAAGCTAAACTACCGTTATATAATCTTAATTTCCATTAACCAACAACCTGCACAGAAAACGTAATACATTTATTAGAAAATTAACGAACCATTGCGCGTCATATTAGCATAGTATTGTGTCACCAAACCACAACATTAATCGGCCGATTTATGCACGTCATAAGTTCGATTGCACGCACCATGAAATATATTCAGTTGTAACAAGCGAACAGTTTGACGCGTGTCTGGCGGTAGAACTGTCGCACGTCATCTCGGAACAATGCACTGGAGGCGCCGTAGATGAACGGATTGACGACAGAGTTTGTTATTATTGATCGTTTTACTTCTCTGGGTACGTAGACACCCATGTACGACAACCATATCGGCACCCAGCACGCTATGAAAACGATTGTGATAATGAATAACATCAACATATTCTTGAAGGCGTTAGGGTGGTTCGCATGTATTGTTTTGTTGGTAGCGTTCACTGGCACTGATTGTGTTGCACTACTCTGTACATTAGCTTTAACTTTCGCCGAAGTGTCCGATGGTCCCGGATCATTGACGTGTGCAGCGTCATCTATTGCTATAACTATTAAATGTGAAGTTCCCGGTTTTGAAGATCTCGTCACGCTTTGCATTCCGACTTGATTCTGGGAGGCTCGGAATTTGTTCAACATAGCAGCCGCCATTAGAGTGTAGCAAGTGATCATTATAATTGCACAAGAAACAGATACGAACGAGGCTGATATAATAACAAGCCGTTTATACTTCATCAACGCCGCCACATCCGACAACGTTGTGAATATCGTTGCAGCCACAACGATGATAATTACACACTTCTTCGCTCGCCGTGGGTCCATGTTGAACGTGTGTGGACGTTTAACAGCAACAAGACGCTCGATCGATACAAACACCAGAAGAAACATAGAAAATGTCATTGATGTATCGATTATATAGGTCATTGCCAACCTCGCCAAGGTACCAGAAACACGTACAGAAACAAACATACACGGGCAAATGCAGACCACTAAGTCGGCGACGGCCAGTGCAAACATATACACTCTCGTCGATGTTATCATCTTCCGGACATAAACCGCAAATACAAGCACATTTCCCGGCAACCCTAGCGCGCACAGAACAATCGTAGCAATGTTAGAAGATTCTTCTCGGGGTGTTATATTGTTCATCGTCGAGCTGTCGTTTAAGATATGTTGCGGCATCACAACTGAATTATTGGTCATGTTGAATGCATTAAATTATTCCATAATGAAAGCTTGTTCGCAGATAGTCAGTCATAAGTACTGGTGACGACATCTGTCAAACGGAAACAGTACATAGTATTTACAACAAGCATTAACAAGAACAACCAACATTACTGAAAGAAAATACGTATTAGCTTCGTTATGGTTTCTTACGCCCCAATACATATTTGCAACTGTTGAACGGTCTGCGCTCTATAACACGTCCTATGTGTCAACAAACGCATAGTAAACAATGTAAAGAATACACATTAACTTGTATAACGCTGTCATCCATGGTATGTGGACATTATGCGAGAAACTCACATTAATTGGTCATTTCACAATATGCTATGACGAAATACTTACTCGATTCGCCTTCCATGTTACTAGATGCAATTATTTGTTGAGTTTCTGTAGAACACAGCTTGACGTCCGCACAGTCCGTCATAACATGGTGATACTGCAAACCTGCTACTCAGGCGATACTATAAATTTATTATCTATGGAACTGAAGCGGTACTAACGATCGGTATAAATATTGACGCTATCAAATCGTCATTAAAACAGAAATGCACGATCGTGACATTGAATTGTTGCCATTTATTTCGCCACATAATGAATGACGACATAATAAAGGCTACCTGAAATTGCCCGTGGTGCCTCTGACGCTTGATGTAACATGATATAATGGTGCAATCGTGAGCCAGAGTCGCCGGACGTACAGTAGGTTATGTTTTACTTTAAATGAGACAGTCGACACAATTGTGTATCCACAACAACGATAACAACGCAACTATTTTTTTTAAATTACTGCTTCAGTAAACAAATACATCGTTCCAACGATAACGCTTACTGGTATTAAACAAGTTATTAGATTAGGAAGAAATATTTAAACTATTCCCATGATTATATGAGAAGCCAACAACAAAAGGTATTGAGTAATGTGAAATGCATTGGACTTATAACTGACAGTAACTTCTCATGGAATATACACCTTAGATTCAGCACACCCAATGCAGATCCCACACTAGGATTCATCACAATCTTCATATAAATCCTCACAACGTCTCAAGAAACAGGCATGTTATGGCCTAGTAAGCCCACAGGTTGATACGGTACAGAGGAGAACAGCAAGGTGCGTTTTGGGCCGGTACCCCAACACGTCGAGTGTGACAACTTGAATGCGCAACACCGCAAAGGCGTCGTTTCAACTTCGTATTAATATTAATGTATAAACTATACAACAACATTGCTCTCTGCTAGTCTTACTGTGAAAATATGTGTTTTTGCTATTCCGCCCAGCACCCTATTCCCCTACACTAATCGAGCGAATAGTTAAACTTCGTATTGTCTTTGTTTTTGAAATCTCAAACCACAAGGTAACTAAACTGTCGACATTCGACGTATACGCCATCTGGCGATTAACAGTATGACATTCCGGGTACCAACTTTTGTATTTTGCTTGAACATTTTCGTCCGTACGCCAATATTGTTAACATATAGCACATGAGACATTGCACGATATGTTGAGCTGTTAGGTTCATCAACCGTTGGATTGGAAGGTGTCCGTAAACACAACTTTTCAGTTTAGGTGCGCCTCTTCATAACATCGTTGTATTTGTCACGATGTGCGCGTTGCAGCAGTTTGACCAAACTGCCCCAGTGCCGACTTTAATTGTATAATAGTGTGCATTGTTTCATTTGACAAACATTTGTAAATTATAATGCCCAGTAATGTTTGCATGTGCTTAAAGGTAATGCGTATGTTGCTCATGCAAGAATATAATGTTATTGGTACTACCATAAACATTTGTAAATTATAATGCCCGCCAAAATGCATTTAATAAGCACGACACATATGTCTCCAAGTTTTGCTGTATCGTTCCGATTTGTGTTTAAGAAGCGAAACCACAGGGGCGAAGCTAGGCGAGACACCCACGTAGAGAGTTTGAACGGTTCTGGAGAAAGAGGTGCAGGAAAGAAAGGTATGGATTGAAAGAAATTGGGTGCAGTGAGAGGGGAGAATACATCGAGTGGAAGAGACTGAGGTTGACGAGGACGTAGGACAGCACGATTTGTTATACTCAACAGAGCAGATTTTGTTCGCATGACGAAATGCAGAAACAGGAAAGTTGCAACTGTAGTTAAAATTGTATTTAGGCTGTATTATTAGCCTCAGTGTATGTATGTCTGGCCATACAAAAAACTGTAGCGAAATAAGTTATATCAATTAAATTAGACAGTGTAATATTTAAAAATTACAGTAATACAATCAACAGCGCTGAGTTTGTGTTTGATTACCTTGATTTTATCATACTACAACCTTTTCCGTCACGGACGTTCCGTTTTGTGTTTAAGGCAAATATGTTGACCTCCAGTATCCGGTATTGGATGTCAACATAATCCAGGACTATAATTAAAGTGTCCACTGTCAGAGTCTAGCGCTTGAGAAACTTGTGGTTGGCAGTGACGACCTTCTCACGGAGACATTACTGCTGGACGTGCTGGACGCGGTTGCGTCCTCCAGTTGCTTGCAGAGCAGGAATCCGAGGCGGAAAGATTTTCACGACGGCTGTGTCGTCCATGTCCTCAATTGCTGGCTAGTTGTACTTGTTCAGCTTGCCTCCGACTGTACCTAGGTACTTCTCCCGCAAGGCGCCCTCAGTTTCCTGGCGGACCACCTCACCGACGAAGTACATACCATCGAAGTCGACATCCAAGTTAGCTCCAACTTGGAACTGAGAGTTGGCGCCTGCGGCTTCCACGTCCTCTCGTGGTGCTGGTTCCTTATGATGGACGCTATCCCGGACGGCTCGTCGATTGACTGCCTCATTGGATCGAGACGGCGGGGTGAAAATCTGGATACCGTTTTGCCTGACTGGTCGAGGGCTAATGAATGCTAGACGCCATTCTCTCTGGCTGGTCGAGTGCCTATGATTTGTAGGGGCCACTTCGCTACTGAATGCTGGAGGTCGGTCTGCCTGACTGGTCCAGTGCTTGTGATCGGAAGGTGCCACTTAGCTCGCGAATGCTGAACACTGACTCGTTCGACCACAGTGAACGACGCTATGAACGCGGTGATAATGTGAAACACAGTGAGGGTCGGGGCAACACAGGCACCTTGGGGTGAAATGCATTATGTCATTATATATATGTGTGTGTGTGTGTGTGCGTGCGTGCGTGCGTGCGTGGGTGCGTGCGTGCGTGAGTGCGTGGGTGCGTGCGTGCGTGCGTGCGTGCGTGCGTGCGTGCGTGTGACCGAGACTATGATGGCGGCAACTGACCGCCATTCGTCGACGAACATTGGAGTTTGTATTTCCCTGCTAATATGTAGATTATTGTGTGTCGGGCGGTGCGCCGTGACTCGTCAACTGATTGCTATTTATTGGTTAACATTTGAAGCCGGCATTGCCATGCTTATGTGGTGATTATCGCCCATCGGACGGTTCACCGGGAACAAGCAACTGGCCGCTATTTAACGGCTAACCTTGGCATTGCCATACTAATTGGTGACTTTAATGCGATGGGCGGTGCGTCGTGAATATGAATGAACCATGTAATCACCGGACACAGCCACATCAGTATCTGAGTTATACAGACATTCGTCATGTTGTTGTTTAGATTAATATGCTTGTGATACCTTGGTCAGTATAATAATGTTCAGTGATTGTGGATTTGTTTTGTATTAAAATATATAATATGTTACGTTGGTTTTATACAGAGTCGTTGGTCGAGAAACACAACAGTTGTGGATGGAGATCACAATCTGTCAACTCGACAATGAAATTATGCATAAGGCACTTAGCTATTCATTACCATACAACATTCACAAGTTTTTCGTTTTGTATGACCCTATACATATGACCCGACTAAATTGCGTATTTAAACGAAAGTATGCACGCACTAATCTAAAGACAATGTATATATCAACTAACGCTGTAAATGTATGGAACACATTTGCCAGCTCATTAATTTATTGCAATAGTGATCATATTTTCAAAAAGAACCGTTCAAGTATTGTACAGCTATGCAACCAATGAGAATCCCGATCATGGTGAACAAATGCATTGTATTGTAGAACAATTTTCATGTACTATTCCTAATTACAAGTATACTCAGAACTGAATTGTAAAATACACACCTACACTTATGTAATTACATCATGTAGTGTCACTTATAAATGATATGTCAAGCAACTTAAGCATTACGCTTCTTTTTGCTCTTTTTCAAATTTTTCAACTTGCACCATTGATGTTTAAGATTAATTTGTGTTTGTGTGTTTATTGTTGATGTTGTTGAAATAAATTTTATTATTATTATATTTGCAATAAGTATCAATGCAAATTGCTAAAATAATGAGCGGGAAAACAAAGTTAGTAAAAATACTGACTATAAATGCATATATAGAACATAATATACACACAACGTTTTATTACGCATTATGTTAACGCATGTGTATTGCACACAATAAACCTCCCATTTCAAATATGTTTCATGCGTAAACAATATTTCTTTATGTTTCCTGTGGTGTCGAATGCGTAGAGATGTTTCTGGTAGTAAAATGCTGCCACGAAGTGTCATGCCCGGTATACTGGGAAGGTGCAATAAATCATTTGTAACTGTTATGTTTCATAGGCAAGATTCAATGGCTAACTCTATCATACTGTATATTCTACATGCTTCACTAGATGTATACAACTGGTAGTATCCGTGGAAATAGGCAGACAAAAATACATTGTAATAAATTTAACAAATTGCACGGATAATGATGATAGGATATTATTACAACGACTCATAGTTAAGAAGCCTGTCTGACACAATGCATGTATTACACATCAACGTTTAAATCCACACGCACGCACACATGAGTGTGCGCGTGTGTTCAAACATGTTCAATGTACATATGGGAAGTGCAAATGGTTGTTAAATTCTGATTCATATGATATATGCATAATTATAATGCTTGACTACTGAGACATTTGTAATGTTGTTTGTAACATGCAATTGAATACTGTGTTACTTTTCTCTTGTGTAACGTGTGTTTTTTATATAGTGCAATTATGAATATATGATTACTGTTCAGCTAAGGGTATGATTATTGTGATGTTATATATTTAAACTATGTTGAACCACATATTGTAGAAGAGGACGAATAAGTGGACTGATGGTATGTAGATATGCTAATTGCAGTGGGAACCACACAACACACACACGTACACGTGGTTGAAGAAACAGTAACGCAGACTTTCACATCCCACATGTTTATATTGCAATACCTCCATTAACTGAATGTAAAAACATTGTTTTAAATATTTTAAGGGAAGAAAGTCTTCTACGTAATATATATATATATATATATATATATATATATATATATATATATATATATATATATATATATATATATATATATATATATATATATATATATATATATATATATATATTAATTATTATGAAAACACATGTCCGTGGTGAACCTGTAGAAATAATTATGCATTTCTACTAACTGTTATTTGAAATACTGTCACCCTGGATTTCTGCATACCGATGTTAGTTATCTAACGTCCGCTAGGAGTTCCATTTGTTGTCTGCCGCTAGGCGTCAGCTCTATAAGTAACATAAGACGATAATTATATTTAACCCGTTGATGAGGCCTCATAAACGGGGTTTATATCACTAGATTTACATCTGAATATAACTAGCGTGTGAACATGGCATAGAGAGCAACAAAGTAGTGATGGAAATATTGGGCCTGCTTTGGCTGTTCAATGACTGTTGTCAAATATGAAGACAAATCTTAGTGACTAGTCCCAATGATGCACATTAGCATTTCTCCATTCTACTACTGGTGGTTGAATTAATTCCAACCATACTGATCATGAATATAAACCTACAATGCAACCAAATGTGGGTGCCACCAGCCACTGAATAACAGATGGCCGCTGCCACAGCACAACAACATTAACCCAGCCGAATATATGACAAGAAGGCATCGGATGTCCATATACCCATATACATATAATTTGTTCATCAGACATTCCATTTAGTGTGTGATGTTGCACCTATTATGATGCTATGCGTTTTGCACAAATATGCGTTGATGCCAAGGAAATGCAAATAATTGCTCAAAGTGGTTGCGAACATTTCACGTGACTTTGGGCGATCAGAGGGAAGGATGAAAAGTGGCCCAGATGAGTTACCTCGGTATGCCAGGTACATTCTTGGACTTTCAGCTGGACAGTGGTTACCGGAACGTGCATGTGCTACCATGAGGTCGACCAGTGAAATGTTTACAACATTGAAATGCTGCATACATCGCCTTAACACTATGTCCGAAACGTACGTTATTTAACTGTACTATATTTTGAACTCTTCCACGAGACATTTCCGCTACTTTGAGAAAGAAAGAAAACAAACAATGCCAGAAGGTACATAGAATGGAAACGTTCTTGTATCCAAGGTGAAGTACAAATGTGAACACAGTTTATTTAATAAATTAAAAGAAATTGCCATCCTGGAATATGGGACTGCCTCTACATTTCGAATTGGTAATGATTTCTTATCTAAGAGGTGTTCATTAGGCTCATGAATATTGTAACATAGATGTATGTAAAATGTCACTGATAATGTGGATACATTCGTTCTGTATGCACGTTTTTTTTGCGAAGAGATGCAACAAAAAGTGTATCTACTATAGGTGGCACAGGTAAGTGAAGCGGCAACAGATAATGTGTTAGAAAATATTGAAAAGAAGAGACTGAATGTTCATATCCTCGTATTGTTGATGCAGCCAGAAAATGTTGTGCCAGATGATGTTGGAATGTTATCAAGACGGGTCTTGCAAGGTCGCGAAAACCGAATTGAATCTCTTCGGCATGATGCCGACTCAGACCAGCATCGACGCCGGACAATGTGTGCAACATCAACCAATCACCTCCCTCATTTCGGGCGGTCCCTTCGAAATTTTGTTACCCGGATCGGGAGACGACAACCAGGATATGGCCTCCACGTACCTGTTTGTGCAAGTGAAGGTGACCAAAGGCAACGAATGCATCTCGACGTGAACGAGCCGGTGGATCCAGTGAATAACTGGTTGCAGTCCCTGCTCAGTCAAGTCGACGTCTACCTGCACGACACACTCGTGACCCCTTCGACCAATACATATATGTATCGTGCATACATAGAAACGGCGGTGAGCAACGGCTACGAAGCCAAAAACACGCAACTAACGAGTCAACTGTGGTACAAAGACAGGGCCGGTCACTTGGATGCGATCGACGACACGAACGAACTGTTGCGGGATTGCAAAGCGTACGTCGCGGATGGTGGGGTCGTCGAACTGATTGGGCGACTCCCCGTGGACTAATTGCTACAAGATCGTTTCTTGGTGAACGGGGTCAGCGTCAAGATTCGTCACATCTGAAGCAAGGACGAGTTTGACCTCTTGGTTGGCCCCGCCGCCCACAATCACAAAATACACATCGCCGACGTCACCGTGTTCGCGAGAAAAGCCACCTTGAGTGCGGCCTTTCAGATGGCGCTCATCAAGGCACTCGACAAAGGTATAGCCGTTGCGTCCAGTCGACTGCAAAGTGTACCCCATATCGCAGGGAGCCTTATCGCACACGGACGAAAACCTGTTCCTCGGTACCCTGCCGAAACATCTTGTGCTGTGTTATGCTGCATCGACAACGACGCTGTGAATGGGTCGTAAGCTAAAAGCCCATTTAGCGCCAAGCACAATGATGTCAACTTCCTAGTCGCCTTCGTGGACGGTCGATAGGTTCCCCCCAAACCCCTCCAACCAAATTTAGCCGAGGGCCGGTGCGTCAGTAGTTACGTCAACCTGTTTGGCTCGACCTTCAATGTGCCGCAGGATGATGAGAACGACCTCACTCAATCCTACTCTCGTGACGGGTACACCTTCTTCGGTTTTGACCTCAACCCGTGATTCCACTTGGTACAAAAAGGCAACCTGCGCATCATAATTAATTTCGGCACGGAACTCGCCCAGACCGTGGACGTCGTAGTGTACGGTGAATTCGAGGCGGTGCTGGAAATCGGCAAAAGCAGGAACGTCATCTACGATTACTGATGAACACCGAACAGATCACGCGACTACTAGCGATGAATGTGGAAATCGTCAACTACGTTGTTCCAACGGACGGGCTGCCGACGAATATAGACGCTTATCCGATCGCTTTCGTGTGCAACACTCACGACGACGATATACCCGGTTAACGCCGGACCGCTCTGTACGCGGACTACCGACTTCATTTGACCTATTGGCCTAACTAATTTGACACTTTATCTAAATGTGACTTTTAACAAAATAACTTTAACATTTTACCTAATAAATTTGACCTTTGACCTACATGGTTTGACCTACAACATATATAAGTTGACCTACAACTGACCGGATATGACGTCACACCTGAAACGAACTGCATGCCTGAAGGAACTGGATATCCCGCAGTGTTGAATTATTGAATAATTGTATGGCGTTTGCACAAAGGTGTTCATAGATGTGGGATTACACAACACAATGTATGTATCAACAGCAACAAAAGCAACAACAGCAACAACACATATTATACACTTATCTGACCATACATTGTTTAATAACAGTATAAGGAGAAACAACCAAGCTAACATACCGTTCCGTAATCTTCTTCTTTTCCATTAACTTGCCTACATAGAAAACTTAATACTTATTTGTGCATTTAGCAAATCATTGAACAACATATTATCATATTATTGTGTCACAAATCACAACATTAGTCGGCCGTTTAATGAACGTCAATTGTAACAAGCGGACAGTTTGATACGTGTCTGGCGGTAGAACTGTCGCACGTCTTCCCGGAACTGTGCACTGGCGACGCCATAGATGAACGGATTGCCGACAGAATTTGCTATCATTAATCGTTTTACTTCTCTGGGTATGTAAACACCCATTTGCTTCAACCATGTCGGCACCAAGCAAGCTATGAAAGCTATCGTGATAATAAGTAACATCGTCACATTTTTAAAAGCTTTGGATTGGTTCGTTATTATATTACTGGTAGCGGTCACTGGCACTGATTTCGTTGCAGTATTCTGCACATTTCCTTCAACTTTCATCGAACTGTTCGAAGGTCCCGGATCATTGGCCTGGGCAGCGTCCTCTACTGTTGAGATTACTTTATGTGAAGTTCCGGGTTTTAATGGTCGCGTCACGCTTAGAACACCGACTCGATTATGTGAGGTTCGGACTTTTTTCAACAGAGCAGCCGCCATTAGAGTGTAGCAAGTGATCATTATAAATGCACAAGAAATAGACACGAACGTTGCTGAAATTGTAACAAGCAGGTTATACCTCATCAACGTCGCCACACTCGTCAGTATCATGAATATCGTTGCAGCCACAACGATCATAATTATATACTTCTTCGCTCGCCGTGGGTCCATGCTGAACCTGTGTGGGCGTTTAACAGCAACAAGACGCTCGATCGACACAAACACCAGAAGAAACATAGAAAATGTGATTGATGTATTGATTATATAGGAAAATGACCAAGTTGCCACGATGTCCTCAACAAGGGTGGACACGTAAATACACGGGCAAATGCAGACCACTAAATCGGCGACGGCCAGCGCAAACATATACACTCTCGTCGATGTTGTCATCTTTCGTACATAAACCGCAAATACAAGCACATTTCCCGGCAACCCTAGCACACACAGAAGAATTGTAGTAATGTTAGACGAATCGCCTCGGCGTATTATACTGTTTTTCGCCAAAGCCAAGCTGTTGTTGAAGACATGTCGCGGCGTCACACTTGAATCCGTGGTCATGTTGAATGGATCAAATGATTCCATAATGAAGGCTTGTTCGCATCCAGTCAGTCATAAGTATTGATGTCGATATCTATCGCAAGGAAAAGAAAAGTGCAGAACATTTAGAAAAGAACAATCAATTGTTTTGAAAGCAAATGTGACCCGCTCCAGCAAAATCAGGAATAAGTCGGAAACGCTGAGCCTGGCTATTCCACCTGAAAGTGTACGAATGGGTTAATTTGGGTGCGATAATCGATTTTCAGGTGTTGATGTTTTTAATTAGCGTATCTATCCTATATTGCTGTCATTATATTATAATATCATAAAAAGACTGATAACAATTACGATGTTTCGTAGAGCTATGAATACCTTAATGAATAAAGACAAAGGAAACTTCGCTCCATTCAGATGTATCGTATTCACTGCACATCACGCCTACCCCGCCAAATTGGCATCGATCGATAGCTGACCTATTATGGGATGCAATTTCTATGGCAAAGTCAGTCACATGTTTTTATGTAACCAGTCAGATAAGTTTAAAACGGAGACCAAACGTTAACAAAAACCACATTCGCTGAATAGTAATGAGGGCGTAATCATGTGACACGAACCGCAATAGCTGATAGGCTCAGCTATAAACGCGCATGCGCAATCGCTCTAAACATTGGAATAATACCTTTACCCCTACGCGAAGCCATGTTTGCTTTGGTTTGAGTTCGATGCACGAATAGTTTTTATATATCAAATCTACGTTTATTAATCAATTCTTT
Organism: Lamellibrachia satsuma; assembly: GCA_033239005.1. NCBI lineage: Eukaryota > Metazoa > Annelida > Polychaeta > Sabellida > Siboglinidae > Lamellibrachia > Lamellibrachia satsuma. The sequence continues at coordinate 6,490,963 of BSQZ01000003.1, forward strand.
AGTAGCTGTTGACTGGGAAACTTAGTAGTGTCAGACTGATGAGATGGCGACAGTGAAATGAACATCATTTTTGAGGGCAAAAGTAGGAAGACCACGATCGAACAACAGTTGACACTGACAGCTTCGAGTGAGTGCGCTGATAATTGCATGTCGCGCTAACTTTCAAAAATGTTGAAATGGAATTCAACCAACATATCCGCGTCGATGTGAACTACCTTTGTTATTGAAATATATGAGTATAATTTAGTTAACTTCAAAGCTGTTTTTCTCATAATATTGTTTCGTCAAATAATCCAGGACACACTATGGTTTTCAAACGATAACTCAGCAACTAATATGGCTTTGGTATCATTGAAAAGCCCATACAAGTGCCTCTAAAGTGCATCCTTTATATCAAAATATAATGTTTTTACTTATCCCTGATGCCCATGGAGCGGGTCACGAATAGTTATTTTTACTGATTCCTTAATTTCCAATACAGATTTGCTTCGTTGAACCGTCTGCGATCACCAACTTGTAGTATTCATCATCAAACTCATAGTAGCCCGTGTAAAATATGCACATTACCTAGTGCAGTGCTGTCATCCATGGTATATGGACAATATGCGAAAAACTCACATTAGTATTAATTGTACATTTCACAATATGCTATGACAAAATACTTACTCGATTCGCCTTCCTTGTGACTAGAAGTGATTTTTGGTTGAATTCTGTATCACCCTCCAAGAACACCGCTAGACATCCGCACCGTCCAAGATAACATGGCGAAACGGTGCAAATCTGCTACTGAGCCGATAATATATAGTAATTACGTATGCCATCCAATCAAATGCGCGAACATTGCATGAAAGGGTTGTCACTTATCTTGCCACTGAATGGACGATGAGTTAATAAAGGCCACCTAAAATTGCCCGTGACGCCTATGATAATAAAAATTTAATGTAATGGTGAAGAATTGCTGGTTCAGCAAATGATGCATCTTCCCAACAATAACGCTTACTGGTATTAAAAAAAATATTAGATTCGGAAGAAACATTAAAAGTATTGATTCCCATGATTTTTTGAGAAGCCAACAACTATAGGTAGAGAAATATAGTTGACTAAAAATTAACAGTGTATTATCATGAAATACACACATTAGATGCATTACAAGGCCAATTGCACAATAGGATTCATCAAAAGTAATATTCACATAAATCCTCTCATCTCAAGAAACATGCATATGGCGTAGTAATCCCTCAGGTCGAGACGGTACAGAGGAGATCAGCAAGTTCTGCGAGTTCTGGATCGGAACAAATCGAATGTGCACCATTACAACAAAGGATTCGTGTCAACTCCAGATTAATACCAATGCATAAGATAATCAACACTGGTTTATTGAGAGTCGTCCAATAATTGTTCAATCTTATGGTCTTATGATTAGTTTACTATTTGTAAATTTTGCTTTGAAACTCGTTGTTTATGGGCGCTGTATATGTTTACTATTACACAATAAACGTGGCCAATTAAAAGTGCACCTGCAAAACTCCGAAGTAGTTGAGTTCGCCACACCAAAACACTTGTGATGAATTATATAACATAAAACATGTTCACCCCCAAAACGCCTCAATAATATATGTAAGCTTGATTATTTTGTTTACATGCTTCATTGCGTTTGAATGTCCAATATCAATAAAGGTCTAAATTCACTTTGCGCATGACTAAATACTGGTATTATTGTGAATAACTCAAACATATAAGTTATCATATAACAAGTCGAGATCATCTCCAGACAATTAACTAATAACTAGCTGCATTAACAATATATACAGTGTATTTTTTTGTCGTGAGATTTAAGAAAGCGACACAGCTATTGAACACATCCAAAACTGAGCCAAGATGTGCCAGTTTGAAAAATGCACCTGCTGATTGTCTTTGTTCAGAAGTGTTTGAAAATTATTGTTTATTAATTTTGGATTGAAACATTATTCACACTGCTAGCATTTACACATCCAGCAGACCTTGTTCCACCAATGTATGTTGATTATTGAAAGCACAAAACAATAATCACTTACCACTTAATACGTTTCTGAATCAAACAGCATTAAAAAATATTGCTCATCTTTTACCAGCGTTCTCAGTGTTTATCCTCTCAACTACTAGATCACATAACTCGCAAAAATCACAGAAAACACCGATAGGGGTGCTCACAATTGGATGTCTGGAGACGTTCTAAAAGAAAAAGATGAAATTCTACCAGTCGTCGCATCAAGTCACATGACAAGAGAATGGAGTAAGTATTTTACTTTAGCTGCAGGTTCTCCTGTGATCTGTATTTTTTTTAAAGATTTTTCGATTAATGTCCATACGCAACGGAAAACAGAGCTACAGCAGGTAATGTGTTTGCCTTACTAGCATTTTATGAGAAATACTACTTGTTGGTGATGGTCGTTCAACTAATGTAAATATGTAATGAAAACTAAGAATAACTGATAGGCCAGGCAAATATTCTCAAAATAGTTCTATAAATCGCACCGTGGAAACGTAAATGGTAAAAGTGTTCATCCATCTCAGGGTTTATTTGTGGAATTTACATGTTACAATCAGCCTGGATGACACTTTCCTTTGTGTTGTTTTACCGAGTAGTGGGCTATTTTGTAAAAGCCATTAATGTAAAATTCACATAGATACATAAAAAAATGTATTAATACTGTTCTAAATGTGTTCTAGAAAATATTTTGAAACTGTTCTAAATACTGTTCTACATAAGATTGAATTGCTGCGAACCAAACTTCATTATGGTATATAATACATTTAATAAGACAAATGATTCACGTGTGATGCTGTAACACGTGCTAAAAGATTTGACGACGAACAGTACGACTCACGGAAGTGAATCGTCTACCATTGCTATAATTCTTCTGAGTGCGCTAGGGTTGCCTGGCAATTTGCCTGTAATTGCGGTTTATGTCCGAAAGATGACAACATCAACGAGAGTGAATATGTTTGTACTGGCTGTCGATGATTCATGTGTGTGTATGTGTGTGTGTGGTGTGTGTGTGTGTGTGTGTGTGTGTGTGTGTGTGTGTGTGGGTGTGTTTGTGTGTGTGTGTTTGTGTGTGTTTGTGTGGTGTGTGTGTGAATGTGTGTGTGTGTGTTTATGTGTGTGTGTGTGTGTGTGTGTGTGTGTGTGTGTGTGTTTGTGTGTGTGTGTGTGTGTGTGTGTGTGTGTGTGTGTGTGTGTGTGTGTGTGTGTGTGTGTGTGTGTGTGTGTGTGTGTGTGTGTGTGTGTGTGTGTGTGTGTGTGTGTGTGTGTGTAAGTGTATGTGTGTATATATGTGTGTGTATGTGTGTGTGTGTTTGTGTATGTGTGAGTGTGTGTTTGTGTGTGTGTGTGTATGTGTGTGTGTGTGTGTGTGTGTGTGTGTGTGTGTGTGTGTGTGTGTGTGTGTGTGTGGTGTGTGTTTGTCTGTGTGTCTGCGTGAGTGTGCTTGTTGTTAGAATGTCAAGCTCGTGCGTGTCTGCTTCATGTAAATTTATAATGATCACGTGCTACACTCTAGTGGCGGCTGCACTGTTAAAAAAAGTCCGAGCTTCTCGGAATCACGTCTGAGTGGAAAGCGCGATGCGATCTTTACAACCGGAAACTTCACACGCAGTAATTTAAAGAATAGATGGTGCTGCTGGGGCCAATGATTCGGGACATTCCAGTATGTTGACGAATGTTAAAGGGAATGTGCAGAATAGTGCACCGAAATCAGTATCAGTGACCGCTACCAACAAAAACAAAACCATCCACGCCATGCTTTCAAAAATGTGTTGATGTTATTCATTGTCACGATAGTCTTCATAGCGTGCTGGGTGACGATATGGTTGACGTACATCGGCGTTTATATATCGACGGCAGTTACACGATCAATGATAACAAACTCTGTCATCAATCTGTTCATCTACAGCATCTCCTGTGCGCCTTTCCGGGAAGACTTGAGATAATTATACCGCAAGGCGCGCGTGAAACTGCTTTCTTGTTGCCACTGAGTATAAACCCGTACAATATGTTTAACCTGTATTGTCATATCCGTCCACATACGGCCTCGCCTGCGATATATTCCGGGAAGACGTGCGACAGTTCAAACGTTTCGCTTATTACCACTATGCGTCTACTGCACGTTCGAACTGCTGGACAATGGACACACAACGTGTTGCTAACGATCGATTCCACAACATGCATTGGTTACACGGAAGACCTACATTAGGAAAATTAGTTGTCTTAATTATGTGTACATTAAACATGTTGATATGTCGGGCATCGAGCTTAAAGTATTCGCATTTGTGTTTTATGAATACAATAATACCGTCGTGCTGTCCTAATGTCAGTGAATGACAATAATACCGTCTTGCTGTCTTAATGTCAGTGAATGTGCCTACAGTTCGCTGAGACACATTCAGGGAGTGCAAGTGCGCATGCGTCGGGGTGGTACGAGTCCGTTACATCGCTCCACACATTTCACTCAACACAACATGTTCACCAACACAACACATGACCACAATTGGTACAACAACTCAAACATAATCCACTGATGACGCAGAAACAGACAAACCAAGTGACAACAAACGCAACTAACAAAACAACGCCCTTTACCGCAACACATGAACCAAAATTTCAAAGATGGCGGACTACCACTGCCGGCGCCGTCCGGGTGAGTTCTTTTCATTTTATCGCTAAGCATTTCATTAGTAAGCTTACTTTTCTTCAAGTCGCCACTGTTTGCATTTGGATCTAACTTTCTGAAAACCATGCTACAAAATGTATTCCAATTCAGATGTCCTTTTAGGAAATATTCGCCTCACCTAGTCCAGCACTCCACGCGGATTAATCTTGGGCTAACGCAGATAATCACCGTCACTCTCCTAATAGCAACGATCATTGGAACATGTCAACGCGTATCTCGATCAAATCTCAAAATTAAACCAAAATATTATGCCCTGACTTTGAATCCCCGAATTAAATTCCCACCCAAAATCAAATTCAAATCAGACATTGTTACACATCTGTACCTCAGCAGACTGATAGCACTCTCAGGCGACATCCACCCAAACCCTGGCCCATATGGGCGCCCAATTCCAAATATTACCACTTCTCCATCTAGAAATGAGCAATCCATTCCTACCAACACCCAGTCTGACAGCTCCACGCTTAGTACCCCAACACTCCACACATCACAAAATGCATGCTTAATTTTCGCCCCAAACCCCCAAAACACCTCAACCCCCGAACGCCACAAGAAAACCCAAGGAAACACACTTAAAGGAATTTTGATAAATACCAACAGCGTTAAGAGCATAGAAAAAGCAACCCAACTAAAGGCAACTATTCAATATAATAACCCAGACATCATATTTCTAGTTGAAACTAAATTAGATGCAAACTATGCTACATACTCTTTCCTACCACCCAACTATGAGGCCATCAGAAAGGACAGGAATGTCCATGGCGGTGGAGTCCTTATAGCCTTCCGTGACAACATTGTAGCTGAACCCCTCCAAAATTTAAACTCAAATTGTGAAATAATTTGGACAAAAATTCACTTTGCACGAAACAAATGCATATACTTTGCATCTTATTATCGACCCCAAATGACCACCTCCAATCCCTTGAAGCTCTCCACGACTCCCTAACTAAACTATATAGATCACAAAAAACTCCCCTAACGTAGTCATAGCTGGAGATTTTAACCTCCTGATATCAACTGGACAAATCACCAGACCACTAATAACAGCACTGCCAGCAAGCATAACAAAGTACTAGAAATAACTAACGACTTTGGGCTGCAGAACATGGTAAACGACCCCACACGCATCGCTTCTGGCAACATTCTTGACCTCATACTCACCTCAAATCCCTCCATTATCATCAACACCCACACCACTCCTGGTATGAGCGATCACGAATCCGTGACCTTCAATGTCAACTTAAACCCAGTCCGCAACAAGAAACCCCCCCCACCAAGTTTATAGTTACAAATCAGCAGACTGGGACCAACTCAAAGACGACATAGACAAACTAAATCTTGAGTACTTCGACATCGACCCCAACTCACAGGATATAGACATAAACTGGACCTTTTTCCGCGAACGCCTGACTACCTTAATTAACAATAACATACCGAGACGATACACAAAAGCTAAAACCCACCTCCCTGGATAACACGTGAACTAATTAGAATGCAGAGAAGACGAAACAAAAGCCACAAAAAGGCAAAGCAAACTGGACTAAACAGTGACTGGGAAAATTTAAGGAACTCCGAAAGCAAGCTACTAAAGCATTAGCAAAATCCTACAAAGACTATGTTAACAACCACATTGGAGACAGCCTGAAAACTAATCCAAAACGATTCTGGTCATTTATTAAGGCAAATAAACGAGAAAACATTGGCATCCCCACACTTCGAGTAAACGACCAACCAATAATTAATGATCGAGATAAAGCAAATGCCCTAAACAACCAATTTAGCTCTGTATTTACCCAAGAAAAGCACCCCATCCCCCAAATAGCCCCCTCTACTTACCCCATCATCCCCCTTCTCGAAAATGGCATAGATGGCGTAATAAAGCAGCTGGAAAATCTAAACCAGAACAAAGCTACAGGCCCAGATGAACTCCCAGCCAGAGTCCTTAAAGAAACTGCAAAGCAGATAGCTCCCATCATCACCCAAATTTTCCAACAATCATACAACACAGGTAAACTTCCTAATGACTGGCTACAAGCATTAGTAACTTCCATACACAAAAAGAGCCATAAATCTGACCCAGCTAACTACAGACCCATATCACTAACCTGCATCCTCTGTAAAGTAATGGAACATATAATCCTAAGCAACATGTGGAAACACCTGCACAAGCATAACATCATTCTCCACTTCCAACACGGATTCCAGTCGGGACTGTCTTGTGAATCTCAACTCATTGAGACAGTCCACGACTGGATGACTGCTATGGACAACAAGACCCAAATTGACGCAATCCTGCTTGACTTTGCTAAAGCCTTCGACAAAGTGCCTCACCTACGTCTTCTATCAAAATTGACCTCCTACGGAATCACTGGAAACACTCAAAATTGGATCAAGTCTTTTCTATCCAACCGCAAACGGAGAGTCTCAGTTAACGGTGTCCTGTCGGACATCACAGATGTCACATCTGGTGTCCCACAGGGTTCAGTTCTAGGACCTGTCCTCTTCTTACTCTACATAAATGACATAAATGGGAACATCAAATCTCCTATACGCCTTTTTGCAGATGATAGTATTATATATCGTAAAATTTCTTCCAAAAACGACCACGAAATTCTCCAAACTGACCTAAACCAACTCCAAACATGGTCAGACAAATGGCAAATGGAATTTAATGTATCTAAATGCGTCCACCTTCCAATAACAAACAAAACTAAACCCAGCACACACAAGTACTCGCTTTCTGGCCAGCCATTATCCACCGTATCCAGCCACTCATACCTCGGAGTTAAATTGGATTCCAAATTAACCTGGACAAATCACGTCACTGACATAACTTCAAAATCTTCTAAATGTTTAGGCATGATTAAACGAACTCTTGGCCCATGTAAACCCGAAGTTAAACAAACAGCCTACAACATGCTAATCCGGCCAAAACTTGAGTACTCTTCACCCATATGGAATCCCCACACCTTTTCACAAATTAAAAGCCTTGAAAGAGTGCAACACTCTGCTGCCAGATTTGTTAAAAATGACTACAGACGAAACACAAATCCAGCAGATCTAATTACTGCCCTTGGATGGCCAACCCTCGAACGAAGGCGCATTATCAAACAAGCCACTACCTTCTACAAAATTCTAAACAACATTATTGAGATCACCCCCCCTTCAGGTCTACTAACTCGCTCTCGAACCCGTGGACAATACATAGCCCCCAAGTGTCGTATAAATGCAATGGTCTTTTCATTTTATCCCAGAGCCATTCGCATATGGAATATGATTCCATCAAAAATTACCAACATAAAAAACCCAAAATCATTTCAAGAAGCTATTATGGAACTCCCTTTCACCACACCTCCTCACCTAAACTGCCTTTAAAACACAGTGCTCAGCGTAAATTTATCCAGGGTGTGGGTATGGAGACTGTCTATGTGTGCATGTGGCAAGGCAGCGACAGTGTCCATACACACAACCAACCTATTAAAAAATTTCGTTAAACATCCTATACATAAAATAAATAAAACTATCAAATAAAAACCATTTCAGCAACATTAATGATACTAGTCCTTAATCGAATGTACCACCCACAGCGCATGCGCACAGTCCACCACAAACTCCTGCGTTAGCCCAAGTTTGGGCTGTTTGGAGTAAACCACTTGAGACTTGAGATAGTTTAGCATGTAACAACGGATATTGACTTATAACGAATAACAAATTATATGTGTAGAAGATCTAATAACATTTCGCCGTAAACTGATAACCACCTGTTTAAACTTGTTTATCCTGCTTTGCTACCAAGTGTACCAATCCAACTGTTTTAACTCGAACTACTGATCACTTAGGAACTGCTTAACCTTTTTGTTTTGGTGCGCTGCCGAGCGTAGTTCTCCCGAGGATTTTTAGCGCTATACAGGCCTTTTATTTGGTATAATTGCATTGTGTTTTTTGTCAAGCAAATGTAAACCAAAATAGTTAATGTGCGTATTGTGTCTCATTTCTTTGATTGCTATAGCATGACAATATGAATTGGTTAATAATACCACCATCTTTCTTTTTGATATTTCCAAACAAACACTTCGCATTCTACAAAATATATTATGTAGGCAAGAACAGCATGTAACCAAAATGCTCTTTTGTCTAAGTCAATATATTTTATATGTAAATATGATAAGTAATAGTACGCGGTTTAACCTGTGCATACACGATTAATGCAAAGCAGTTGAATCGTATGGTAAATTCAAAGTGACATTGCCGAACATGTTGTGGTAATATCAACCTAACGCCAACACAAATCTGCTCCCTTGTCTTTATACAAACATTTCGAAGCAAATATATACTTTCTCAATTTAGGCACTCCGCCTTCTTGACATATTCCCTCTTTCATGCATATATACATCGATATGGTTGAATGTTTAAATGAATCATGTTACAAGTTTTACTTCTGCGCAATGACACGTTTAGTTGTTTTCGCAGCATTCTTGCGTTGGTGCCATCCAGTGCATATATATATATATATATATATATATATATATATATATATATATATATATATATATATATATATATATATATATATATATATATATATTATATATATATATATATATATATATATATATATATATATATATATATAAATTATATATGTATATATATATATATATATATATATATGTATATATAAAATATATATGTTTATATATACATGTATATATATATATATATATATATATAAATGTATATATGTATATATATATGTTTATATATATATATAGATATATATATATATATATATATATATATATATATATATATATACATGTATATGATATATATATATATATATATATATATATATATATATATATATATATATATATAAATATAAATAAACCTATTTATTGCTCTATTTTTTTTTGTTTTGTAATAAAGCAACGTTTAATGCAAATGTGTATGTATACATGTTTTTTACCTTAAATTAAATTACTCATATTTTTATGACATATATAAACCTAACTTATAAACATATCTCATCAAGATATTGGCAACTATGTCAACATGAGATACAAAGAATGACTGATATTATTAACCAAAAGATGCATATAATCACTTATGTATTAATAATATATCAGAAGGGCGGGCTACACATCAATGAACAATTGTTAGACCCTCGTTAAACCAATGGTTTCCTTGTCCATCTAATTTATTTTGCCTAGGTTGGTAATCTTCTTAAATCTTAATAATGATCAGTAGTCCCTGTCGTGGTTTCTAAGAAGCACAATGAAATGAAGTATTTGCGTATTAGATTCGGAAGAAATATTAAACGCATTGATTCCCATAATTTTTTGAGAAGCCAACACCTATAGGTAGAAAAATATATTTGACTTAAAATTAACAGTGTCTTGTCATGGAATACACACGTTAGATGCATTACACCCAAGGCCAATCGCACAATAGGATTCATCAAAAGTAATATTCACATAAATTCTCACGTCTCAAGAAATATGCATATGGCATAGTAAGCCCACAGGTCGAGATGGTACAGAGGAGATCAGCAAGGTGAATTCATCACCCACCTATTACACATGGACAAGTTTGTTATTCCAGTAAGGGAATATGCCTAATATATGTCCAGTAACACCCTTTTCATTGGGTTTCTTAAAGAGTGTTCTGTTGTTTACTATGTCAATTGTCGTACTGGCATCAACAAACATACAAAAAACTAAAACACTTAAAACCTAATCAAATGGTTAAGTTTGGTATCCGTGTACATTTCAATTCTGTATAAAGTAATTATTTCAATAAGTTTGCTTAACACATTAACAAACGCAATTGACGGTGATTGACTTTAGACGAAAGTTTACCAGCTTATAACAAGCCTTCCTTATATATGAATGCACTTTGAATTCACACCTGGTGTACGTTTTACAGTAGAACGTATGGAAAGCGTCCACCCAAGTGACTGACATAAAGGGACCTGAATAAAATGGGGGTCAAATTATTGACGTTGAGCTTCAACACATATGGGGATAAACAGACTGTGACACCGTTGCCGTTTTCCATTAGTGGCCGTTTCCATAGGGTGGCCGCTTTGAGGGGACCTACTGTAGTTACATCATTTCTATATGGAATTAATAAATAAATCACCCAGTAAATCAATCATATACAACCCAACATAGAAAGTAGAACAAATGAATACAACAAAAACAAAGAAATTGTATTATGGATTCGGTACAACATCAGCCAAGGACGCTTCCAGTAAGTTTTGAAAAAAAAACCCATGTTGATTACTATGTACGTTCGAAGTAAATGTGTAGAAGGAAAGAAGGAAGTCAATATGTCTCCAAATGTGTGATTTTAAGAAGCTTGTGAAAACAGTGGGCGACAATAAGTGAAAGCTCGATAACACGCTGCCTACTAAAGAAATAACCGACAGGAGCGTATTTAAAAGAGTATTCACCAGTAGGCGTTTTTTGGCTAAATGTTCACAAATTTCCAAAAAGTGGCCTCCACCCAGAATATAAAAACTACCATAAAACGAACTTTGTTGTGTTTCTCAACACATTTTCATTGCAAAAACTATCCACAATTGTATGCAACTGACAGCGAGACATTTCTTAACACAAAAAGGGGTGTACCAAATGAAATAAAGATGTGAATAATCTGCTAATCAAATATAAATTGTGGCAATGCTGAAATGGTTAGTGGCGCCACTGGTGGAATTTATAAATTATCAACCATATGATAGTAGTTCCTATGTATCCGTTGGGTGATGGCACTTGTGCAAATAGTTAGGGATTGGTTGCATCAGCAAGGAACACATCGTACCAACACTAATATTTACATATACTAAACATAAAACAAATAGTTAGAGATAGGTTGTATCAGCAAAGAACACGTCGCACCAAAAGTAAAATTTACTTATATTAAACATAAAACAAACAGTTAGGGATTGGTTGTATCAGCAACGAACACATCGTACCAACAGTACTATTTACTGATGCTAAGCACAAAACAAATAGTTAGCGATTGGCTGTATCAGCAAGGAACACATCGTACCAACAGTAACATTTACTCATACTAAACATTAACCACAAACTAGCACCAAATAATAACAATTGGCTGATCTCACGTTTGAATAACTTCGAATGCGATTGAGCTGGCGTTGGCCTAAATATGCGATTGCTTCGGCTAACGGCCAAATTATATTTTTGTCATCTATAATATTCACTTGATTTAAAAATTGCCAGCCTGTAATGAATTTAAATATACCACGAAATAAATTCTTAGATGACTACAACATCGTGAAGATTCGTGTTGTCTTAACTTATAAAACACAAAATTAAACATAAACCTCATGCAGTTGAAGGAAGGTTCTGGCGATAGTCTACGTACTTGCCATCTCGTGATTAACAATACGATGTCTCGCTACCGACTATTAGCAAGATGGGACCGACATTAACATGGTCATCCGAGTCTTGAGGGATTCACTGTCCCTCATTATTGACAGTCAGGTGTTTTACTTTACTACATTGTTAACAATTGTACGATAAATATAAACATGCATACATGCATAATGCACAAATACGTACATAAATGCATGCATGCATACATGCACACATACATGCATACATGCATACATACATGCATACCTACATGCATTCATACAAACATTATATATATATATATATATATATATATATATATATATATATATATATATATATATATATATATATATATATATATATATATATATATATATATATATATGTGTGTGTGTGTGTGTGTGGGTAAATACATAAACACATACCTAAATAAATGCATACATGAACACGAACACATGGCTACATAAAATATACATACAACATGCACACATGCATACACGCATTGCATTAACATGCAACTATATATCACTGCAATCAGCATGGAATACATTGTTGTTTACAAATCTAATTTCAAAACAATACAGTACACATAAGCATGACATCAAAGAAAACATCTAAGGTGAGGGAACACACGCCAGAAAAACACACGATTGTAATCTCCATGCACCAACTAGCGTAATTACAAGAGGTGGAGAAGAGTCTACTTTCGTGCTTTCTCGCTGCTTCGACAAAATGGCGGAATGGCTAGTATGCTTGTTACGTGACGTGCTCACTTTGGACCAGTCAATCAAAGGGAGGTTATTGGTGCTATTTATAATTAGTGGTGCATGGAGAAAACATTACGTAATTATTTGTCCCGTAAAAAGACAAAACACAACTTTTGTTTTTCCACATAAGTTTGCATTTATGTCTTCTGCCAGGGTATAATTCTATATATATATTCATTAATCGTCACACTAAAGGCCGCAGCGCGTTTGATGTATATCATAAACAAAAAGAGAGGAGACATATAGACTGTTAATGGGCAATTCAATTAATTTATTGTCGTTAATAAGTAATGTCATGTATAACAATAGTGCATTGGTTGCATTAACACGCAACTATATATCACTACAAAAAGTATGGCATACGCTGTTGTCTAGCTAGCTGGAAATGTAATGGACACCGCCGCTCTGGCTCTCAGGCACGTCTGGAACAACTATATATATATATATATATATATATATATATATATATATATATATATATATATATATATATATATATATATATATATATATATATATATATATATATATATATATATATATATACAGGTAATGGTCAAAAGTGTGCACAACAGTACCGAGTAAGAATGTTTTGTCATAACCTATGGATGCGTGCAATTCATTAAATTGCAGCAGAAATGTACTTGTATGAGAGTGACTCAGACCCTTCTGAGCATTCCAGAATATCAGACCGAACAGTCACCCAAAAAATGGCGTCTTCATAAAAGAATTATAATTTTTCAACATGAACAATATTGTGAGCAGCAGCACCGAGTTAAAAACAATTGTTAACACAACTTGCGTGTGTGCAATTGAATCACTCTTTAAATAAATTATATTAGAAAAATATGTTGATGAAAGCGTACCAGAATGACAGACTGAACAGTCATCAAAATATATCTTCTTTAATATTGAAAGTTGATTAACGTGGTAAAACTTTAGATCAGCTGCACCAAGTAAGAAACAATGTTGATATAACTTGTGTGTGAGTATAGAGTGTACAACTGCATTATTTATATGCCAATGTAGCGGCAGAATGCAATATACTTCCATATATATATATATATATATATATATACATCCCATACTTTGAATTTGTGTATCGGTAAATCCCTTTGAGGAACGAACGACATGTATAATAATTAGGATTATGGCCTGCATAAACTAGGCAAGCTGATAATTGTTTGATAAAATAGGACCGTGTAATAGGATTACTGTCTGCAAATATGAACCAGTTGTGGAGAGCGCATGTATCGGCGGATGTACTTCACAGAACAGCTGGCTTGTTAAGATTTGATTTCAAGAACAACAGGTCATTCGAATTTCTGGTGTTTAAAATGTATGATCACAAGTGGTAAAAGTTCTTGTTTTTTTCCTTGATGTCCTTGTACAACGTCCACATCCCCGTGCTGTATCAAGTGATCTGGTGATACTCCTGGGCCTACATTAATATCATCTATAAGCAAGAATCTATGGAATGCCAATAGAAACAGGGCAGCTATAGTTTGTTGCAATAACACATCTCAGATTACAGACTTAGTAGCCAGGACAAGTTGAGTGAGAATCGAAGAATCGATTGGATGTTGGCCATCCAAGGAGAGTGACCTTTTCTTCACCCCTAATAAAAGTTTATTAATGTAGTCACTTTCTCCAGGGGGACTGCTAAACCGACTAAACCGCATACACTGTTGATAATATTGTTGAGGAGGCATACTCTAAAGAGTACATATGCTGATAAAGCCTGCCATATTTCTCTGAGAGAGAGGTGGTGTTCTGACCCCACGGCGACCAAATGGAAGAGAGTCCCTCAGCATAGTCATACCGCGACGGTATACTGCTCGCGTGGTAGATGCCAGTGCGGCTAGAACTAACTCTCCTTCTAAGGTATGAGTAACTGGGACTACAGGGTGGCTGGAATGTTGTCAGGTGTCATGTCGAGCCAGGGAGCCAACTGTCTAGCTTCGGGGTCTGAAAGCGCGAAAGGTGAGCAGCGATGACATTCTGATAACCAGGCATATGTTTACATTGATTTTTTACATTAAACAGGCCAACACTAGCTGTCACACCAACTTCATGATCTCTCGATTCTTGGATGTAGTCTTATTGACTATGTTAACTACACCATAATTGTCAGACATAAATAATATACTGTGATTTGCCGAAAACTGTCCAAACAACTCATTTACGAGAATAAGAGAAGCGTAATATCTGAGGAAGAAACAATTCTGTGCCATTTACCTGCAACCCATTTCCTATCAAATACTGCAGCAAAGCCAATTTCACTTGAAACATCAGTCTACAATTTGATTGTTGATGATGACAAGAATTTGTGAACTAGAAACATATGTTTGCCATTAAATGTACTCAGGAAAAGCTGCCATGAATATAGGTCAGCACGTGCCTTGTGATATAATGATGTGAATGATGCATGCCCATTGTCAAATTGATCAGTCGTCTCACAAATGCACGCCCTGGGGATACCACTAAGCAAGCAAAACCGATCAGAGACTGTCTTGCGACACTTAACCATGGAATCCACTAATACTATAGCTTTTTTTTAGCAGGCATCTGAGCTCCTTCTTAGCTGTATCAACCATAATGCCATACACTGTTGGACAAGTGGATGGCAAACAGCGTTTATCGTTATTTAACGGGACTCCTAGATGTTGTGAGAGAAGCTCAAACGATTGCAGAGAATGAAGGCATACTGGACTAGCTGCTGGGTCTACGAAAATGAAATCATCTAATAAGTGTGCGAAACCAGCAACTCCAAAACGTTATTGCAAAATCCACTACAAAGCACTATTGAATTTTCAAATGATTGGCTGACTGAAGAACCCAATGGAAGTACATAGTCGTAATAAAACATGTTCTTCCACATGATACCCACTAGTGGGTAATCTTGTGATCTGATGGGAATTAATCGAAAGGCGTCCTGAATATCCTCTATGGCAATACGGCTACCTTACCCGAAATATTTAGCCAGCTCAACAACTCGGTCCAGCTTCTCGTACTGTACTGTAGTGAACTCTTTAGAAGTATAGAAATTGGTGGAATCAGCACGGGGAAATGATAAATCGTGGACAAGCCGAAATTTGCTCGGATCGTGCTTGGGTACCAGACCCACGTGTGATGCATGAAAGTTTGAAAACGGGGGGCTCTGGAAAGGTTCCTCCATACGCCCTAAAACATATTTCCATCTCTAATTTGATATCCACTACTGTCGATGCCCTTAATGCAGACTGGTGATTATGCGCAAATCTCAAACAATGTGGCGCATCATAATGAGTAACACCGTTTAATAAAAAAACTGATTCGTGTTTGTCATACCCTGATAAATAAAGAGACAATTTATCATTATTTATTGGGGTTGTGACCTTGGGCGGTTTTTGGACGACTGATCTCACGAGTGCCAAATCGTCGAGCGGCTGTGTAGGGAGATCCGAATCCACAACGGGCAGTTGGATGTTTGCCTGAACACTTGGCGCAAGCATGCCGGAATGAGCATGCTGACTTTGTGCTTGCACCCGACTGTTCGAACAGGTAGCACTGGCCCTTCTGAAATGTTGGCTGTCGCGAAAGTCAGCGCCCCCATTTGCGTGGCTGATTCCGAAAGACATTTACAGGCCATATCACTTACATCTGATATATGTTTAAACAGGCCAGGTGCCCGCTGTGGAAACTGTTCTGTCAGAACCGCCGCATATATACAAAAGGCAGAATATCATTATAGTGGTAATTTTTTTAACATTGGTGTGTTTGGCAAATGACAATGGTTGATGATGCTGACCAGAAATGGGGGTGACTTGTAAAGTGATTTCCTGGTGCTGCTGCTCAGAAGAATCGTCGTCTTCTAACAACAACTGCGGTAAATGTATGCATATTCCTGCACAGATCTTGCGACGCATTAATAAGTGGCCTATTAATAAGGCTATAGCCTGGCAATTTAGTTGGCAACTCACCGCCTAATAAGCCATCTGACAGTTCGCCCGGATCTTCGCTGTCATCCGAGTCATCTTCGTGCAGGATGTTGTGTTGAAGCGGGGTAGAAGACGGCTCACTTGTACAGCTGCTAGGCTGGTCAACGGGTGGTGGTGCAGCTGGCAATAAGCGAGGTGTGTCGTTGTGGCAGATGGACAGCTAGTGACACTTGAAGTTGTCGCAACCGGTCTTCTCCTTGCAGATGCCCGTACATCTGTGGCCGGATCAATTGTCTGAGCTTTCCGAGAGTTGGCCGATTTGCCTCGTAATGGCTGTGATGGCCCTCGTTTCTTTGGAGGCATCTGCAACAATCATTCAGCAGAAACCGGCAGAATCATCACTGAGTAGAATGCTAAGAATATTGTTAAAGTAATAGATATCCATGTGATGTGAGCCGTGGAAAACACTGAAGAAAACATCGGTAAACATAGATGTGATGAATCACTGCATGAGAAAGTACTCAGAAACAGTAGTACCAGTAATCAGTTGAGTAACTTTACTTAGCAGGTATATTGTTATACTGCTGATAAAAGAAAGAAAATAAAATAATAACCACTAATAGACAATACTATGCTTTACCAGAAATATTGCTACACTGCATAAAAGAAAACCTCGTTAAACAGTACTGTGCCGGAGCAGATATACTGTTACAATACATATATGACAACACTGATAAACAGTACTGTACTAGAGCAGATATACCGCTAAAATGCATAAAATACAATACTGTTCAACAGTAATGTTTGGAGCAGATATACTGCTATAATGCATAAATGACAGCACTGATAAAAACAGTACTGTGCTGGATAAAATATACTGCTATACAGCATATAAGACAACATTGATAAACAGTACTATGCTGGAGCAGATATACTGCATATAGATATACTGCATATAGATACACAGCATAAAAACAACACTGATAAACAGTACTGTGTTGGAGATACACTGCAGATACACTGCTATACTGCATAGAAAGAAGAATGTTAACAGTAATGTGCTGGGAACGTAAAATGATACTTGTACTAATGGGTGTCGTACCTGCAGCTGCCTGGGGAAACGAACTCACGCTCTAAAAGATTTGAGTTCGACCCGATTAAACAACAGATGATGAAATAGCCACACGAGAAACACCGCCGTAATTAATGAAATCCTGGGCGATCTGTCAAATGTGTCTCGTCAGCAGATCTAGTTGGCATGTATCGGCATTCAAATCGTTGCCGCCGATTTGCAAAATCACCTTCACCGGGTCTAGCGGTGAAGAGTCGCAAGCGATAGATTGGCCAAGTACAACACAAGGCACGAGTGGCGAATCGAGACCAGCGTTGTCAATACTGTGGCAGAACCGCTGGAATCGTCTGCAAAAGTATGTCCCACAAATAAGACCCATGTGGGTTGCGCAGAACACTCAGCCATGTCAGTTACTGTTAATGTGGTTAACAACATATCTAGGTCACACCGACCCCTTGACAAAAGAAGCAGTACAATAGAGACTCGGAAGCACTCAACGTATAAAGCAGATAAGAAGAACCTCCCACAGATCGTGCACTGTCTGTTATAACGCGTGACGCGCAACATTTAAAACATAACCAATCAAAAACAATAATCGTCTGAATTCGTGCTTTCTCGCTGCTTCGGCAAAATGGCGGAGTGTGCTAGTATGCTTGTCACGTGACGTGCTCACTTTGGACCAGTCAATCCAAGGGGGTTCTTGGTGTTGTTAGCTAATTAATGGTGCATGGAGAAAACATTACATAATTACGTGTCCCTTAACAAAGACATAAAACAACTTCTGTTTGTTCACAAATGTTTGCATTTATTATGCAATTTACACATTATAACTCGCCTAACATATCTACTGGTATATTCATAATCATATTGTTGTAATACAATTCAAACAAACTAACTGAATTTATGTTATATTAACGCTTACACGACAATATAAAGACTAATCGAAACCCGTGATGCATAGCATAATACAAACATAATTGTGAAGAAGCGAGCCAAAGTCGACGGAAGTACGACACGTACTGCTGTACGTTAAATGACAGTCGGAACAATGGTGTATCCACGACACGTACGCAAATATTTAAGGAATTATTGTTTCACCAAATAGTACATAGTAGAAATGATAACGGTTACTGAAATTAAACAGAAATCAAATCTTTTGCATCGGAAAGCAACAATCGGCTGACATGACAATTGAATAACGAAAACGACTAAGATTGTTTCAGCGCTCGTCAACATGATTTGCATTGTTAATTTTAATGAAACGACGTCAAACACTCATCTATTTGGATACACCACGATATTTAATAATAACTGACGACCATTTTTAGACCATGGATAAAATTAATATAATCAAAACTTCAATAACATCACACATGTATATGGTGGAAACGCGGTCGACATTAAAAAAAAATTGCCATCTGGTGATCAACATTATGATATTACATCAAAACAGACAGTTGCAGAGCGGTATAAATGCCTGGGTGGCTGGGCAACGTGTTGTTGTTAACAACTTGCTACCTCATTGCAACTGTGCATTTGATAAAACGTCACCTTATAAAAAGACTTTCGGGCACATTTCTGCCATAAATTCAACGACAAACACGGCGGAGTATCTGGTAGCCTTACATTTACGGTCATGTTTGTTGATATATTTAAGGATCTGATGTGGTTGCTATGCAAAACGTCATGTGACGGATATGTCAGTTGCTGATACACCATCCGGTAGTTACGTCACGTGGATACGACGATGACTGATATATCGCGGAGCTACAGTTTGGTGGCGTCACGCTTATGCGATAATTAATGATACACCGCGGAACTGCACTTTAATGACGTCAAGCTTATACGACAATCACTGATACAAAGCGGTAGTGACAGAATGAACGTGTTTCCCTATCAAGGTAGTTACTAAAACCACAGTCAGCCGTTTGTCGTTTCACGCTATCGCGGCATATGCTGGAAATCCATTTTGTTCAAATTGTTCGTGTTGGTTGTATGTTTGTTTGGGGACGTTGTTACGGCCGCTGATGAGACTGTGCAATCAACGTGGAACGAGTGTCGTGCGTTTTTGATGGACAGTTGGTGGGGCCGGTGTTACTGGGAGGCTCAGCGGGAAAGACGGATGCACGGTCGATGGGCGGACGCAGCAGAAGATGTTGTGAAACGATTTGCGGAACTCAGCGTTGTAGATGAGGTAGAGAACAATGTTGTAGGACGTGCTGAAGACGGCCAAAGTCAGTTGAACAAAGACGAACCCACTGTCCGCTTCGGCACTGTTGGACTGGCCGGTCATTTTCTACAGGAACAAAACAAATATGTCTTCGGTTGATAGGAGTAACGTTGAATTTTAGCACATGCAAGTGTGCACGCACGAACACACGCACACTCTCACACCAGCATGAATCGTTTCAATCAAACAACATTAATTGTGCTTCGAGTGATATTTTGGATTACACGAGCACCAAGCTATTGATAACGCTAATAGCCTTAGTCCGCCTGTAGCATTTTAAACTAGTGACTTTTAAAATCAACCGCTGCAATGAATCTGGTAAAAAAGGAAGGCAATAAGCAACAAACTAAATCTCACGGTTCCGACAAGGAGAACGAAGTAGGGCAGCCAGGCGAAGGAGAAGAGAACTGCGATGATGACCAACATCTTTATAATCCTAGTTCGATTGTGCGACACGAATGATGACGTCAGACCCCCTGTCGTTTGATGTCCATGTCGTAAAATGAAAGTGACAAGACGGTAATAGCGACTGAAGATGAGCGCCTGAGGTATCATATACGATGTGCATACGATGAAGACCCCGTTCATCTTGTCAAAAACGTCAGACTTGGGCTTGCATATCATATGTGAAGTCACCGCAGTGGCGTTGCGGACATCTTGTGGCGTCATCGACTCGATGTGGACGGAATAGACGACGAATGTCGGCGTGGCAACCAGAGCAGAAAGCGTCCATATTCCGCCAATGATATGCAACGCCCTCTTGCGGTAGATGCTATGCATTGGACCCAAAACCATTGCTCTGAAACAATGATTTGATTGACGCTCGCGTTCTTTTGCTTCACTCCACAACATTACGTTTTTTTACGGTCACGTTTTGCGTGGTGCTATTGCCCGACTTGTTCTAGAGTGACTAGTTAAATTAAATTAATATTGCATTTTTTTTAAATAACGGAAGCTAAGTTAATTGGTATTTTGAAATTTAACTAGTTACGTTAACTTAACTAGTTAAATCTACTGATGACTTTTTCAGCTTTATGAACGACCATTTGATCGGCATGATTGACATTAATTTTGTAAATATATATATATATATATATATATATATATATATATATATATATATAACTAATGACCAGTCAGGAACAATATTAATGCATACGTTTCATTTCAATCCCCTGTGCATAAGGTGGAATATTTTCCTTAAATTCTTTTGAAAAATGGAACAACAAATTAATTTTAGATTTGTGTTGCTGTCTAGCTGTGGACTAATTGTATTAAAATTATAAGATATCCTAAATAGTCATAACATATGTGTTTTGATTGTCATAAAATCATCATAACTTTACACTTCCTCTGAAAAATATATATCTTAAATAATATATGCGCCACCTACCGGTAGCGTTCCTCTGCCAGGGCCACCATACTGTAGATAGAGCATGTGATGCTTAAGACGGGCAGACAATTGTCCAGCTTGCAATGGATCTCGGCTGAAACCACAAATGTCTGCGTAATTAAGTGGCAGCAGGCAAACTACATCGCCTAACTGCATTAGGTGGACACATTTTAACAAGATTTAACAATATTGCTTTCCCAAACAACGTGGAAAGTGGACAAGGAAGCCATTAGCGTATTGATATTCCAACAATGTGATCATCTATATATAGCCCGCCTTTACCAGATATATGTTAATTTTATTATTAAACATATATTCACACCACTAGCATTAACACAATCATTGAACAGTTTGTTCCATTCATTTATTACCCTGTGTGCGAATATGTATTTTCTCATGTTCATCCTAGATTGGTATTTTATTAAAGCTGCTGTGTGTTCTGTGGTTCTACTGCCTTCTCTTGGTTTGAAGAACATATACATATCGATATCTTCATAACCATTCACTATTTTAAACATTTATATTTGGTCTCCTCTTAGTCTCCTTGTCTCTACTGCTTGAAGGAAGTCTTCGTTGCGTTATTTCTAGCCTATCTGTGTCTTACTTGCGATATGGCCTCTATGCTTGTATACACTATTCCAAATGCGGTCTAACTATTGTTTTGTACAGGGGTATAATTAGTTGTTTCTCCTTACACTTGATAATTCTCCTAATTAGCCATAAAATTGTATTTCCTTTCGAAGCAGCAATCCCACATTGCTCTGAAATTTTCATGTCAGCAATAAATGTTACTCCTAAGTCCTTTTGTTGTGTGGTTCTACCTAGTACAGCATCCCCCATTTTATATTCTTCGTCCATATTTCCATGTCCTATGTTTATGTATTTTCACTTCCCCTACTGTAATAACATTTGCTATTTTTCTGATCATTTAAATAATTTATCTAGATCATCCTGTAAACTTTGTTTGTCTGTATCATTAGTAACCTTTCTGAATACATTTGTGTCATCTGCAAATTTCAGTACTTTTATAGATATGTCATCTTCCAAATCATTTATATATATATATATTACAAAACAGTATGTGGCCTAATACTGATCCCTGTGGTACCCCACTCAAAACATATTTTCAATTTGAAATCTCATAATCTATTATTACTCTCTGTCTTCTGTGTGTAAGCCACTTTTTTCTCCAGTTGATTACACAATTACATATACCGTGGGCTTTTAGTTTAAGCAACAGTCTTTGATGTGGCACTTTACCGAAAGCTTTCTTAAAATCTAAGTAGAAAACATCCAATGGTGACCCGTCATCTACCCACTTTGTAATTTCTTCAAAAAACATAAGCGATTTATTAGACATGACCTTGCGTGGAACCCATGTTGATATATATTTATTAACTCATGTTTTACAAGGAATTCCACCATGTGGTCTCTAATTAATGTTTCGATTAATTTATATACAACTTGTGTTCAACTCACTGGGCTGTAATTTTCTGGCTTGTTCCTCGATCCCTTCTTGAATAGCGGCGTAATGTTTGATTCTATTCATTCTGAAGGAACCATTTTTTCTTCTAGTGGCAAGTTAAACACTTTTGGAAGTGGTGTACTAATTTGCTCAACAATTTCCTTAAGCAATTTTGGTGATATCATATTAACTCCAGGTGATTCATTATCTTTCATCTTCTTAATTTTCTTTGCTATCTTTTCAGGAGTTACAATTAACTTCCCGAAATGTTCTCGTTTATCGCCCTGAAATTTAGCAACCCTACAAATAATAACAATAATAGCAATGCAATACTTACAATACTAACAGTAATAACAATAATAAAACTATTTACAATAATAACAATACTAATAATAATAACAATAGTATCAACAATAAAAAAATACAAAAACAACAATAACAACACTAACATCAACAAAACAGTAATATAAATACTAGCAATACTGATAATATAAACTAAAATAAAAATCAAGCCCAACCTTTGTGGAAACCAACACATTATAAAGATGAAAGTGATCATTAAAATAAAATATACATTTGTATATGGCTTTGTCCGCATCGCAGCTTTTTTATTGGTCGTACACTCGGGTGTATCTTTAACAACCATGAAAATCCGTCCCGTCATTTTCGCGTAGTTCCACAAACTTCCGCTAGGCAGTAGCGGAAATTCCTGCGACCACAAGCAAATTTGTCGGCGATGCATCGTGTCCTGACAACTTGTCTCTGACGAGTTTGAGACAAATTGTCGCCGACACGCTGTCGAGTAGTGACTTGTACACCAGGTTTTAGGAAAGCGGTTCCCGGAGATTGTTGCTTTTTGCTCATCAGAAAAAAATATCGCGATCAGAAAACTCGATTAATTTCTCATTGTCTGAGGCGAGCCACAGTCACGGGTGTTGTCAACACAACTGCAGCCCCAGCAGTAAAAATTATAGTCGTCTGGTCTCGCTGATCGAGTACGGACTTATATCAACCGCAATAACGAGCTCTGACGACCATGACACACACACCAGCGATCCGTCGAAACGTTGAGGGCAATGGTGATGATGACGCATGGATGGTGATATAGATTGCTAGGATGTGAGTGGGCTTACATCAGCACTTGCTTAATATGTTCCTAGTAAAAGCTGTTATTTGTGAGATTCAGCAGAAGACGGGCGCCGTAGATGATTTCCCTGTGTCCAAGATTACGGCTTGTTCTCAGCAGGTCAACCATATATCATACCATCGATATAAACACTGATCATGTTGCATCAGTTCAATAAATGTGCCGTATTTATTTTGGAAGATATATTAAAAGCCGTTGATATATCTGGTGTCTGTGCAAAGAGGAGTAAAACATCCTGCGCAGTGGTTAAATATCAGTAAATTATGCTAACTCCTCGATATATGAATGAATGAATGAAGTTCAAGAATATATATATATATATATATATATATATATATATATTGTTATTATATGTATATATATATATATATATATATACATACATGTATATATATATATATATACACATACATCATATATATCATACATGTATATATATATATATATATATATATATATATATGATATACATATATATATATATATATATATATATATATATATATATATATATATATATATATATATATATATATATATATATATATATATATATATATATATATATATATGTATATCTATATATATATATATATATATATATATATATATATATATATATATATATATATATATATACATATATATATATATATATATATATATATATATATATATATATATATATATATATATATATATATATATATATATATATATATATATATATATATATATATATATATATATATATATATATATATATATATATATATATATATATATATATATATATATATATATATATATATATATATATATATATATATATATATATATATATATATATATATATATATATATATATATATATATATATATATATATATATATATATATATATATATATATACATATATTCATATTGAGTAATTCAATTTAGTAGCCACACTGATTAGTGGCCTTACGTGATTGTATGTATGTATTACTATATGTGCTCGTTCATCTATGTGTCACACTAAAAGCTATATATATATATATATATATATATATATATATACATATTTTGACGTAAACTACCTCCCTTCTCCTTTCCCCAGAACACACGTTCTGGCAGAGAAGTAACAAACTGCCAATGAACAGTATATATGTGTTAGTCCAAACTATAAATAAGCTAAAAAGGCTGCGATGCCAACATAATTCGGCATACAATCGATAATTAAATCATATATCGAGATGCACACTAAAGCTTATGTAATGTTAGAAATACATACAAAATGTACTAACCGATTTAGCAAGACTGTTTTCGTTCCGCGATGCCATAAGCAATCATACTGCTATAGGGAAGTTAATCATCTTCGAATACTAAGCAATTAGAAAAGACCACAAAGACAGCATCACTGTGTTTTTGAGACGAATAATTAGAGTATCGTGGTCATAAAAAAACGAACATATTCTAAGAACGGCTAACGTTAAGGGCGTATGATGTGCCAAAGACAAGTATAATGTCTAGGCCACGGAATGAGAGACAGAAAGAAAACTAGACGAGAGAACGCGAACGTTTGAGTTGAAAACACACAGCACCCGATGACGATGATGATGATGGTGGTGTCTTTGTTAAAGTTGCTGAAACATACAAGTTTGAATAAAGGAATACGCGCTCCGTGTTCTGTTGATAAGAGTAAATAAGAAAGTGGGACTATAACAACGGCCTTGAAACCTGCATCTGCGACGAAATCCAGACTAATTGCTGAATTGTCGATATCTAGATGAACTCCGCTCCCCGACAAATCTCCCAGCGGCATCCGATTCAGCAATCGCGTGCGCGCGGTTTTAATATACACGGATTGAGTGATTACCGACTTGCTGTCTGTGTTGGCTACTCAACATATACACTACTTGATTTATTGTTGCGAAAACAAGCAACATTTACATCGTCTTCTTCCCCTTAATCCCTTGCAGAGTGAGGGCCTCACCACTTAGACTGTGCACTCTCGACTAGTCGTCTCCATCACTTAGACTGTGCACTATCAACGAATCGTCTCCACCATTTGGACTGTGCACTCTCGACTAGTCGTCTCCATCACGTAGACTGTGCACTATCAACGAATCGTCTCCACCACTTGGACTGTACACTCTTGACTAATCGTCTTCATCACTTAGACTGTGCACTCTCGACGAATCGTCTCCATAACTTTGACTGTGCACACACGAAGAGTTGTCTCCATCGCTTAGACTGTGCATTCTCGACGAGTCGTCTCCATAACTTAGACTGTACGTTCTCGAAGAGTTGTCTCCATCACTTAGACTGTGCACTCTCGACGAGTTGTCTCCATCACTTAGACTGTGCACTTTCGACGAGTCGACTCCATCACTTAGACTGTGCACTCTCGAAGAGTCGTCCCCATCACTTAGACTGTGCGTTCTCGAAGAGTTGTCTCCATCACTTAGACTGTGCACTCTCGACGAGTCGTCTCCATAACTTAGACTGTGCACTCTCGAAGAGTTGTCTCCATCACTTAGACTGTGCACTCTCGACGAGTCGACTCCATCACTTAGACTGTGCACTCTCGAAGAGTCGTCCCCATCACTTAGACTGTGCACTCTCAATGAGTCGACTCCATCACTTAGACTGTGCCCTCTCGAAGAGTCGTCCCCATCACTTAGACTATGCACTCTCGACGAGTCGACTCCTTCACTTAGACTGTGCACTCTCGATTAGTCGTCTCCGTCACATAGACTGTGCACTCTCAACGAGTCGTCTCCATCACTTAGACTGTGCACTCTCGACTAATCGTCTCCATCACTTAGAATGTGCACTCTCAATGAGTCGTCTCCATCACTTAGACTGTATACTCTCAACGAGTCGTCTCCATCACTTAGACAATGCAATATCGACGAGAAGTCTCCATCACTTAGACTGTGCACTCTAGTCTAGTCGTTTCCATGCATCGCTAATGTAATAATACTAATCATACTAAATTATAGTATATCCCTTATTTCCACAGTAAGACCCTGCTAAGGAGTGTTTATATTTGACAATAACATGCTAAATACATATAAATACCATTGGTAGTTAAACTATATACAAATTTTGAATAGTTACATTCGAAACAGAAATATGAAAAACATAAAAAAATTACAGATAAATATATTATTAAATATTAATGATACTAGAATAACATAACATTAGTAGACAATTAAAATAATACATATTATGATAAAACAAGTAATACATATATGTAAGATATAAAACTAGATATTATACGCAAGCTTAAAATAATGAGTGTTAAGGTGTACTGTTCACCTATTCACTATTTATATCTCACTTATCACTGTTTCTCCATCTTAATGTTGGTCTTCCTCGTCTCCTTCTACTCCCCATCTTCTGCGCTCCATGTTCTTTTTGTCGAATGTTTCTAACTCATTCCATGTATATGTCTTGTCCGCATCTGGTATCTTTTAAATTGAATAATTAAGCGAATCTGTATTAAGATAGTTCTTACTTTTCACAGTGAGTTTTTGTTTTGGTGGAATGTTTTTGTCTACATCACGTGTGACACGACATAATCTTATCTTAGAAACTCCTGTAGTTCTTCTTAGTTGGCTCGTCTCAATAAGACACACGACACACGAGAAGCGCTTCACGAACATTATACGGATCGTCGTAAAATGCTTACAGTAAGTAATTACTGCAGCATGACAGTCGTGCATCTCTGTACTAAAATTGGCTTGTCGAAAATTATGAGGTATTGGAGCTATCAGTTGTCACAAAAACTGTGGTAATAAGCGTTGCGGACACAGATACGTCACTGCGTGTAAAATCTTGTATCTCATATATAGGGCACTTGCTAACATCGCCCCTGTGTGAATCGATATTCACTCCTCCTTATCACTTTCAACTTAGCAAGAACAATAATAAATATAGAGGATTGTGCAATTTGTAATAAACACCTAGAACAATTGTGTTAATAATGGTTAGACTCGCAACCTTGACCTTTGCCGTGTGTCTGGTATTGAGCACGGCTGAAGGATGTATATCTGGGTTTTTAATTAACACGCCGCCCCAACGAAAATGGCAAATGTTCGCCACTAAACAGTTCGTACCATATCAATAGCACACTCGCACGCACGGCACGTACGCACACCCAAGCGCACACACGCACGTACACACACATACAATCACACACACACACACACACACACACACACACACACACACACACACACACACACACACACACACACACACACACACACACACACACACACACACACACACACACGCACGCACGCACGCACGCACGCACGCACACACGCACACACACACACACAATCACGCACACATATAATACAAACACACGCACGTACGCATGCCCACACTCACATGCTATATTAAGCATTGACGAAACAGGTGCGTTTGGCCAGTTACGTATCTGTGTGCGCGCTGGAAGCTTGTACTTGAAATTCTTTTAGCGCTGCGGTTCCGTGTCATCTGCTTTCATTAATTTCGTTGCATGCCCGTCGTCACGTATTTGTTTTCTGTGGTGGGAACGTGGATCTGAAGGGTGACTTAATTTCATTCGCCATTTCCAATGTTTCTGTACATACAGGAAGCGTGGCGCTGAACGCTGATAATTCTTATGGACATTCAAGTTCCATCGCGTGTAATCAACACAAATCGAGCACGTGTTGCACTATTCAAGAGTGACTGTTGTCACTAAATCAACAGTTACGATTTTAGTAAAACAAGTTGTGCATTTTGCTTGAGCCTTTCGAAAGGTACATTACATTTATCATGCACAACGAAACGTGATATCCATATTGATCGTATACAGTTTTATGTTGCCTTCTTTCGTCGCAGGAAGCCACTCTCGTTATCCGTGGTAAGTGCCACCATTTGGTTGGGGCAGCTTCTATTAGAACGGAAACAACTTTGTTTCGGGGAATGCTTCGATGATTGGGGCTAGGTCTAAAAGCACGCACCCCAAACGGTTATATACTGTGCAAATGAGTGATATACTGCCCTGAAATGACAAAAGTGAGCATGGAACGATGAGGTTTTTTTGAGATATCAATCAAAGCATATATTTTGGTTTGTTCTCTTGTGCATATTACATCACAGTAATGGTACACCATTATTTGCCCTATTTAATTAAGTGTGTTTACAAAACATATTGGTATTTTTGTGACATTTAATATTTGGTGACTTGAAATCATGTGTTCCCTTTTGTCATTTTATAAAGTTATTGACATAGAAACAATTATGTGACTTGACGAAGCAAGTGCAACCAAATCACTCTTGAATAACTCCCCGTCAAAAGCAACAAGTCTAATATGACGGAATTAGGTGACCAATTGTCGTAATCAATATACATTTTAAGAATTAAGTACACTGTGTAATGCTTTTTTATTTGGTAATGCTCGAAGTTCCGGCACGTGACTATTTCCAGTTTTTCGTCAATAAGTTACTGTTAGTAACCGTAACTGTTGTTGCGCAAAAATTCGTAATAGTTCCATTAGTTTGTCACTCAGTTATGGTATATAGCCTTGTCTGGCCGGTTTGGAAGAAAATATAATTAGGCACAACATTGATTTTTCAGGTGCAATATAAACTGACTGAGACATAACCCCATCCCAATGTTTAATATTTGTTTTATATGATAAAGGAATGTGCACAGTGAAACGATGGGGATCGTATGACTCGGGAAACATACGCTTAAGGCTGAATTATTTTGAAAATATAGCACAGTGTAACTATATCCCTAAAGAACTAAGACGTTGTTGCAAATGTCCCTGGAATTTGTCTTATACATCTACAATGCCAAACAGACAGCTGAAATCACTCTTAGAAATAGCAATAATAAAACCATTTACATTGTCCTACACCCAGTACATACATTATCCTTCACACTATAATTCATCATTTTACGACGCACATCTGTACGAATATGTCTAGACATTCAGGAAATTCAGGAAGCATTTATATAGCTGGTGCATTGTTCAAGTTAGAGGCACCTGAAAATGTATAACAATAACTGGTGCGTTCACCCGTTGTGCACTTCATAGAGCATTACAGAAAAATGCTTAGTTATTATGCAAAGTTGCTCAGATGTAATAATTTATTATTTGATTACAATTTTAGGACATTCTGATATATCAACTTTTTTTGGTCTTCCGAAAAATGGTTGATTTTACAAGGAATTACCACACTGGGTATAATATGCTGTGTCATTGGTATCAAATATGCTTTCTAAAAAGTGTGTTTTATTATGGTAAAATGTGATTTTCGTTTGTGATTGAACGCTTTTTTTGCAAATACGTCACTTGCCCCCTGTTGTAATTCACGACAGTATATGTCTGCAGTTTTTGGGTCGTCGGCGGCTTTACCAGGCTTGAAGAAAGCATTTACCTTGGTTTTCCTCCATGTCTTCGGCAGCTTGGCGGTGCAAGTGATCTTAGTAAAAGATTGGCAGGTCATGTTTTTCGTTTGTCACGATATTTAGGGAATCCACGGTTGACACCGTCTATTCGTGCTGTCTTGCCGGCTTTCGTTGCCACCAATTGGAGGGGGGAGGGGAGAATTAATCGTATAGTGTTTTCTATACCGCCTCTTACACAGCGGGAAGTTGTTATTACATGTTGTGTTTGCATTGTGGATAATAATAATTTAAATGTTGTCAGCGTGTTTGTCAGCCGTTGCGGCCCCGTAGAAGATGTCAGGCTTTTCGGAACGCACCATTGTGTGAAGTCGAGATACTCCATTAATTCTTTACATCTTTCGTTCCTGGAACAAGCCAGGGCCTCCGACGCTCTTTTGTACACCCCGTCAAGAGCGTGTTTGTTATTGGCGCCCACCTAGGGGTACTGGATTTTCGAAAGTCGCGAGGGAGTGGTTTCATTGTGGCGTTCTTTAGGAGTAACACAAACGCTCCGATACGTGATCAATGCTGTTTCCACAGTAGCTGTGAAGTCAGTCCGTCTATCTAAGAATCCAGCGAAGATGTCATGCGCTGGTTATATTGGGTGTGGCGTCGCCAAATTCGATTACTAGAACATCGGACTTTCAATCCAGAGTACCCAGGTTCAAATCATCTTACTGTCTTTTCGAAGCTTTGCCAATTTCGATCATCCCACGTTGCCACAGTTCACTCAGTTTTCCGCCGTAGACGATGAGTCAGCATAATGCTAAAATCCAATATGTTATCGCATTCGAAAGCACTGCATTGTAAACCCATTCACGCGAACAATTAGTTGTCAAATCGATCGGACGACACCGTGTCTCCCGACCGAACGGACACAGAATCGCCCGTGTGAAATACCGATTATCCAAGCCGATGTGTGGTTATTCTTACGACTAGGTTCACCTCGAGCATCTATCGGGCGACCGTTTAAATGAGTGGGCAATTGACCTCAGGCCTCTTCAGATATTTGTAAAATTTTGTTTTTAAACATATTCACGCTACTAGCATTTATAATAGCATACCATTCATTTAGTACAGTCTGATTTCTGATATACACTGATCCTTTGCTAAGGCTACCTCGTGTAGTTCAACTACATTTCTTTTGTGAACAAATAGTACTATCAATATTTTAATACATTCAGTATATTAAAAACTTCAAGTTGACATCCTCGTATATATATATATATATATATATATATATATATATATATATATATATATATATATATATATATATATATATATATATATATATATATATATATATATATATATATATATATATATATATATACACATAAATATATATATATATATATATATATAATATATATATATATATATATATATATATATATATATATATACACATAAATATATATATATATATATATATATATATATATATATATATATATATATATATATATATATATATATATATATATATATATATATATATAACCTTTCGAGACAGACAGGAATAGTTCGCACATGAAATTCGGGCCAATCCGTTTACAGCCACACCAGTTGAAATTCTCTAAATTCAACTTATTTGAATAATTGTACTAAAATCATTTGTTATTACTTAATCTGAAACAGTTATGTATATACTTGTATATTTATGTTTTAAACTCATTATCGTCATTATTATCATTTTGTTACTATTATTATTATTCTTATTATAATTACTATCATTATTATCATTAGTATCGTTATTATCATCCTTGTCTTTATTATCATCAATATTTATCATTATCATCATTATCGTCATTGTAATATGACGATAATCATCATCATCATCATCATTACCATTATCATAATTTTATAATTCATTCGTACCCATGACCAATAGCGGTTTGCAATGTTCAAAATGGTAAGAACTTCCCCAACCCGTGTCGACATCCTACACATGACATTTCCATAAGAATATATATATATATATATATATATATATATATCACGTGATATTTTATTACAATTGATTATTTGTATTTTGCATGATATGGTATTTCCCATGATATCACATGTATTGTCTTAACAGGAGTGTTGTGATTTTAGAATCGTGTTTATTTGTAAAGGTACTCAGTATAAATAAACAAGCCTGATTCTCTGAGTCTGAAGCAGCGACATAAGCCCATGCGACCATTACCTACAAAACAGTTTAAAAAAGCAAAAGTACCAAATGTCACGATTCTAATCACCATTACCTTGGCCTTTATATCATGTTGGCGCCTGCCTGCTTGAATGGAGTGCCTCGAACAGGACATGTTATATTAATAATGTGTTATGCTATCGCAACATTGTTACAAAGGTCACAAGGAACCATCGCAAAATCATTCCAGAAGAAGCACAACTTTCGCCATGCAATTCCTATAATTTGTATTTGCATTATCGCTTGAGGAAGTGTCAAATAAGTGACAGTTCTGTCTTTTTGTTCTATGCAGTGCTTATGGCCGCTAAAAGCATTTTATTCATTAATCGTTTATACACACATTCTTTCTGTTCCACGGCATCACAAGCCTGGGTAATAGCACGTCGCCACCATTACGACTAGCCAAGTAGACATGTATGTAATTATTTTATTAACAACACTGACTGAGATTGCAGTGTTGCATGTGAATCTTCTTATTCATGTCCTTTCATTAGCTATCGTACATCTCATATCGCAGTACGTGATGGAAGCGCCGTGCTCAGTGATTAAAGAAGTCCATGCCTCATTTACGTCATTGTTCACGACGGAAACGTGGGGCGAACAATCATTCAACATCTGCCGTAACTAACGGAAAATCGAGCGTATGTTTCGCCATTCAAGCGTGCCCGATTTGCAGCTACATGGTCAATAAAGAAAATTTTTCCTTATCGTTTTGTACATTTTGTGTGAATCTTTCGAACAATATATTATCAATGCGTACTATCAGCATTGAAAGTATATTGGATTATGTTTAACTGTATGCAACCTTAGAGACAATATCGTAAGAAGAAAAGATACGCCAGAACGCATACAGAAGAGAGCAACTAGGGCATGCTTAACAAATATGTTATGTTTTTTGGAAGAAATCACTAAGTGGATAGACGTGGGATCGCCAGTAGATATTATCTACTTAGATTTTCAGAAAGCTTTTGACAAAATGCCACGTCAAAGATTACTACTTAAATTAAAAGCCCATGAAATCGGGGATAGCATAACTGACTGGATAGAACAATGGCTGACTGACAGAAGACAACGTGTTGTAGTAGATGGAGAAGTTTCAAATTGGAAATCTGTTTTGAGTGGGGTACCTCAAGGATCAGTATTAGGACATATATTATTCTTAATTTATATCAATGACTTGGACGACAGTATAACAAGTAACGTACTGAAATTTGCGGATGACACAAAACTGTTTAGAAAGGTTAATACTGATGGTGATAAACAACATTTACAAAACGATCTAGACAGATTAGTGAAATGGTCCGAGAAATGGCAGATGTTGTTCAATTTTGGAAAATGTAAATGCCTACATACAGGACATGGGAACTTGAATGTAAACTATAAAATGGGAGATACTGTTCTGGGTACTACTGTAAAAGAAAAGGACTTAGGAGTTACAATAAGCGCTGGCAAGATAGCTTTACAGCAGTGTGTTATTGCAGCTTCAAAGGATAATCAAATTCTTGGATTGATTAGAAGAAACATAACATACAAGGGAAAAAAGTTAATTATACCTCTTTATAAAGCAATAGTTAGACCTCATTTAGAATACTGTATACAAGATTTAACAAGATTTAACAAGATTTGCCATCCAAGCCAAAGGCCCAGATGGCAAGTGGACAAGGAAGCCATTGGCTTATCGAGAGTCCAACAATGTTCACCTACTTATAACCCGCCCTCCTGATATATGTGTCAACCTTGTTTTTAAACATATTCACGCTGCTAGCAGTTACACAATCTGTAGACAGTTTGTTCCATTCATTTACTGTCCTCTGTGAGAACGAGTGCTTCCTGATGTCCAATCTACATTGATCCTTTACTAATTTTACCTCATGTCCTCTAGTTCTGCTATCCTTCTTGAGTGAGAAAAACATATTTCTATCAATATTTTCATACCCATTCAATATCTTAAAAACTTCAATCTGATCTCCTCTTAACCTCCTTGTCTCTAGAGTTGTTAAACCACATTCTTTCAGGCGTTCTTCATAACTAAGGTCTCTAAGTTCTGGAATCATTTTAGTTGCTCTCCTTTGTATGCGTTCAAGCGTATCTATATCCTTCTTACGATATGGTCTCCATGCTTGTATACAGTATTCTAAATGAGGTCTAACTATTGCTTTATAAAGAGGTATAATTAACTTTTTTCCCTTGTATGTTATGTTTCTTCTAATCAATCCAAGAATTTGATTACCCTTTGAAGCTGCAATACCACACTGCTCTGAAACTTTCATATCAGCGCTTATTGTAACTCCTAAGTCCTTTTCTTTTACAGTAGTACCAAGAACAGTAGCTCCCATTTTATAGTTTACATTCAAGTTCCCATGTCCTGTATGTAGGCATTTACATTTCCCAAAATTTAACAGCATCTGCCATTTCTCAGACCATTTCACTAATCTGTCTAGATCGTTTTGTAAATGTTGTTTATCACCATCAGTATTAACCTTTCTAAACAGTTTTGTGTCGTCCGCAAATTTCAGTACGTTACTTGTTATACTCTCGTCCAAGTCATTGATATAAATTAAGAATAATATAGGTCCTAATACTGATCCTTGAGGTACCCCACTCAAAACCGATTTCCAATTTGAAACTTCGCCATCTACTACAACTCGTTGTCTTCTGTCAGTCAGCCATTGTTCTATCCAGTCAGTTATGCTATCCCCGATACCATGGGCTTTTAATTTAAGTAGCAATCTTTGATGTGGCACTTTGTCAAAAGCTTTCTGAAAATCTAAGTAGATAATATCTACTGGCGATCCCTCGTCTATCCACTTAGTGATTTCTTCCAAAAAACATAACACATTTGTTAAGCATGACCTCGCTTTAAGGAATCCATGTTGAGATGAATTTAATAATTTATGCTTAACGAGGAAGTCCACCACATGGTCTTTAATTAACCTTTCTAATAATTTACAAATCACTGACGTTAAACTCACTGGTCTGTAATTCTCTGACTTATTTCTCGAACCCTTTTTAAATAATGGTATGATGTTTGCTTCTTTCCATTCAAACGGAACAACTCCCTCTTTTAATGACAAGTTGAATACTCTTGCAAGTGGTATACTGATTTGATCTACTGTTTCCATTAGTAATTTTGGAGGAATCCCATCCACTCCCGGTGATTTGTTATCCTTCATTGCCTTTATTTTCCTAGCTACCAATTCTGGAGTTACAACTAACGGTCCTAAATAGTCAGATTTAGCCCCCTGAAATTTAGCATCAGCAACTGGTAATGAACTAATATCTTCTTTTGTAAACACTGAACTGAAGTAACCATTTAGGTCTTCCGCCATTAAAAACCCCTGTGATATTATATTTCCAGCACGGTCTTCTAGAGGTCCAACCTTGTCTTGTACGTTTTGTTTACTCCTGACATATGCATAAAAACTCTTGCTGTCAGTTTTTATGCTACATGCCAGTTTTTGCTCATAGCTTCTTTTAGATTGTCTAATTTCAGTTGTAGCTGCATTAAGTGCCTCTTTGTATTTTGCATAGTCTTCTTCCTTTCTGGTACGCCTATAAACCCTCCACATAGTTTGTTTTAGCATTATTTTTCTAATTGCCTCTTTTGACACGTGTTTCTTTCTACACCGTTTTCCTTGTTTTCGGAAGGGAACAAATTTATCAATGATACTCTCAATTTCATATTTTAGAATATTCCAACATTCAATTGCAGTCTTATTCATCAGCATGTTATTCCAATCTAGCTGTGCTAAGTATTTTCTCATATCTTTGTAGTTACCTTTGTGGAAGTTTCTCTTGTACGTTTTCTTATTTTTACTTTCTGATTTTACATTGATGTCAAAATGTATTTGATTATGGTCACTATTACCCAATGGTTCAAATATTTTTACATTGTCCACTAATTCTTTTTGTGATGACAAAACTATATCTAATACATTTTCTCCCCTGGTTGGTTCTAGTACGTGCTGAGTAAGAAAGCTATCCTGGATTAAACATAGAAATTGTTGATCCTCAATCCCTGTGCTCTCCAGAGAATTCCATTGTATGTGTCCATGGTTAAAATCTCCCATTATGATACATTCCCCTTTACTAACTTCCTTTATAGCGTTTTTTATTTTTGTGTTGTCCTCTTCGTTTATGTTTGGACTTCGGTAAACTAATCCAACAGTTAATTTTGAATTTCCTGAAACAATTTTGCACCAAACAGCTTCGTCGCAATCTGCTTCCCTTTCTAGTTTTATTTCATAAGCCTGAATAGATTCTTTAACATATAAAATAACTCCCCCGCCCCTTCTTCCTATTCGATCTTTCCTAAACATTACGTATCCTGTCAGTCCTAATTCAGCATCTGTTATATCTATGTTGGCCCATGATTCAGTTATACCAATTATGTGAGGGTCAATATCTTCTACCATAATGTTTAATTCGTTTTTCTTATTTACTATGCTCCTTGCATTTAAACATACGCATCTATAACCTTTTTCAGAGATGTTTTTCGGATGATTTGATATTGGTTTATCTGTGCTAGTGGTCTCTTGTTCTGCTTGAGACACCTCTAGGTAACCCCCCTGCACTTCTAGTTTAAAGAATGTTTACTTCCAAAAATATTTGTCATTGTACCCAAGTCGCTATCTACTGCTGCTGAAAGTTTGTCCGCGAATACTGCCGCCCCCTTTCCACTTAAATGAAGCCCATCCTTCATGTACATATTACCCCTCCCAACAAAACTTTCCCATAAATCCACAAATCCAACTTCCTCTTCCCTACACAGCCTCTGGACTAACATGTTAATTGCCATCCCACGACAATTTCGATATTTGTGACCCCTCCTGCCCATCACAGGTAAAATCCCTGACAGTATTACTTGCTCAACCCGCGTCTGTTTTAGTGTTCTGACCAACTGCCTATATTTCCTAACTATGGCAGTTGTACCCTCCCTCTCTACGTTATTTGTCCCTACATGTACTAAAACAGATCCACCCTTACCCGAGCCTACGATGTTTTTTACCCTCTCAGTTATCGCCTCTATTTTGGCTCCAGGCAAGCAGACCACCACATCATCTCCTTTGTTTAAGACTCTGTCGGTCTTCCTAACTATCGAATCCCCCACAAACACCCTCGCTCTCTTCCTCACCCCCTCTATCACTGCTGCAGAATAACTCTTCCTTTCGATCCCCTCCATCACATTCTGTCCTGACCCCTTCCCTTCCGTCTCCCCCACTCCCTTCTCCTTCCCTCCTGTCTCCCCTACTCCCCTCTCCTTCACTCCGGTTGTTTTCCCTCCCGTCTCCCCAACTCCCTTCTCCTTCCCTCCTGTCTCCGCTACTCCCCTCTCCTTCACCCCGGTTGTCTTCCCTCCCATCTCCCCCACTCCCTTCTCCTTCCCTCCTGTCTCCCCTACTCCCCTCTCCTTCACCCCGGTTGTCTTCCCTCCCGTTCCTTTCCTTCCCGTCTCCTTACGTCCTGTCTCCCTATGACCTGTCACCTTCCCTCCTCTCAGCTTCCTCCCAGGCTGAGGTGAGCTCTCCCTAGCATCTCTTGTGTCTTTCCCCACTTTATCGTCTACTGTTCCCTCACCGGAACTACTGGCACAACTCCCCTGTTCCCTTCCCACCATTGCCACAACGAGCAGTCTCAGCTTTTCCAACTCCACCTCTATTTCCTTCATCCTTGCGCAACCCCTACACTCAAAATTAAAACTATCTGCCTGGACCTCAGCCCAGGACTTTTCGCACCCAGACTTGACGAAATCTACCCAGTTACTACAACTGCCACAAATTACGTGCCTTGTGGCCTTTAACTGTCGTTTGCACGGGGCCATCATACAATTTAGTTTTAATTAGTTTGCTACGTTAGCCTTGAATAAGGCTGTTTTTGTGATCAAATGAACACTTTAGGCTAAAAATCCTGCCACCTAGCGAATACGGAGAACACTGTGTAACAAAACAACGAAGTGAGTGTGTACTAATTTACGCTAAAGTCCTGCTGTTAATTCCTTTTTACCGAAAACGTTGACTACCACTATGTCAGATATTACCTTATGTATGTAATTTAAGTAAATAAATCACTTTATCTTATATATATATATTAGCTAATGTAAACGATAGCTCGATGCACGGGTTGAATGACTTGTAAACAAACTCCCTTTTATCACTCGTTGAGTTTGAATCCGGGAAAAAATACTACCTCTGTTAACAACAACGGTTTCTTAATATATGTCTACAAGAAGTTGGTGAACAATATATGTATAATACTTATACTTATTCTAACCAATATTCACTGTTACTGACTATTCACTATGTTATCTAATTTTTCGAATTGTAAACACCCCTATTAACGCTCGCTGAATTCCCTGACAGAATCCGAAACTAACTTACTCTAAAATACTCCCTCTGACTAATAATTAACAAAACCTGTTTCCTAATATATGTCTACAATACGTTTGTGTATAATATATATGCAATAGTAATACTTATTCTATTTGATATTCCACGTATTTCTGTAAATGATCTACACCAAATTCAAGTCGCTGCACCAAGTCCAAGTAGCCGGAAATATAAGAAGGATATAGATACGCTTGAAC
The DNA here is from genome assembly GCA_033239005.1 of Lamellibrachia satsuma. Taxonomy (NCBI): domain Eukaryota; kingdom Metazoa; phylum Annelida; class Polychaeta; order Sabellida; family Siboglinidae; genus Lamellibrachia; species Lamellibrachia satsuma. The sequence continues at coordinate 6,530,256 of BSQZ01000003.1, forward strand.
GCATACAAAGGAGAGCAACTAAAATGATTCCAGAACTGAGAGACCTTAGTTATGAAGAACGCCTGAAAGAATGTGGTTTAACAACTCTAGAGACAAGGAGGTTAAGAGGAGATCAGATTGAAGTTTTTAAGATATTGAATGGATATGAAAATATTGATAGATATATGTTTTTTAACTCAAAGGTAAAATTAGTAAAGGATCAATGTAGATTGGACACCAGGAAGCACTCGTTCTCACAGAGGACAATAAATGAATGGAACAAATTGTCTACATATTGTGTAACTGCTAGCAGCGTGAGTATGTTTAAAAACAAGGTTGACACATATCTCAGGAGGGCGGGTTATAAGTAGATGAACATTGTTGGACTCTCGATAAGCCAATGGCTTCCTTGTCCACTTGCCATCTGGGCCTTTGGCTTGGATGGCAAATCTTGTTAAATCTTGTTAAAACTAAAATGAGGCAAGAACTGAGATACCTTGGTGGACAGCGATGACTTTCTCACAAATATATTCCTGCAGTTTTTACTGGATACGGTTACCTATGACAGTTGCTTATGGTGGAAGAATTGTTTTGTTCATTGTCTTATGATGGAAGGCCACAATAATATTGTATGGCGAAAGAGGCTCATGCCGCCAGCTCCGCGGTGGAGTCAGTGACCGAAAATACATCAGTACTGCCTCTCTTTGACAGTCTTCTCATTCGCATTCGCAGCACTTACTCATCGGAGGCTGGCTGATCGGAGGCTGGCCATCCACCCATCTCCGCTCATTCATCTTCACCAGCTTCTTCTTGTCGCGAGCTCGTTGACTCTGCACCTTCTGAAGGGTGTTTTAGCATTAATTCTACGCTGGAGAGACATGTTTTGTGATTTTGTGACAGTGCTTCAATTTATGGAGCATCCGTGACGTTCTTTTCCTGACATCTGATATAGACTTTACATACACAAAATACATAGAAATTATTTATATTGTTTTGGGAGAAAATCACGAAAATCAATAGTCGCTGTCAAACTACATCACAAACACTGACTGAAATTGTATCAAAGTTACTGTTGATCGTGTAACGATTTATTTTGGCATTGTTGGATGTGTTGGCGTATACAGCCAAGTAGCAAAAGTGTTTATACGATACGAGTAAATCAAATTACTTGCATATACAACCACAGTTCCATATTGTGTGATGTATTGTGTAGTGAAACCTAGTGTGTCAAACGTGAATATGTATATCGTGGAATGTACAAAGTGACCATTGCTGAGATAAATAAGTGTGGTTTGTTTGCATCAGCGAACAGGCCATCAACAAGGACTTAAAAACACATCAAATTGGACTGATGGTTCAGGTTTTCTGCTGAATGACTCATACGAAATATATCATTTGCATAAGATTCGCATCCCAACAAAAAGTATGTAATCACCCGTTGCCGCAGCTTATCACAACACAGAACAACAGGTGTGAATGCGGACAATTTAATCACGCTCACGAACAGTTCGCGGTGGAGCCTACCAGGGTTTCTAAATGTCAACGCTCGGTCACTGAGTACCGAGAAATTAGACGAGTTGCTCGTGGTGGCACGCACGAACGACGTTGCCTGGTAGCTCATAAACCCGGTTTAAGAGCTACCTGGCTTCAGAATCTGTCGGACTAGCATGTTTCTGTTGTGAAAGGAAGGACCGGGTGGAAAGAGGAGGTGGAGGAGTAGCGTGTTATGTTATGTAGCGTATGATCGATTGAATGATATTGAACATGTTGAACACGAAGTGCTATGTATTAGATTGAAGCCTAAGAAACTACCAAGAAAATACTCGCGTATTATTACAGCGAACATCTACCACCCACCTAGTGCTGATAAAGGGTCGCTGCGGTAATACCTGATAACTAGTCTGGACACCGTTTTGCGGCGTAGCCCAGATTGTGTTATTTTAAGTGGATATATTAATCAGTTTAATGACTCATTTTATGCACACATTATTGATTCGAGCAAGCTGTTAAGGCAGCCACACGTAATCGAGCAATATTAGACAAAACGTGGTCTAACATGTCACCTGTGTTTGACGGAGTGGGAACATCAGACCACAAGATGGTGTTACTGGACCCATCGTGTTTCCCAACACTCGACATGGGCATGGTCCAGAGCATCGTTACCAAATGAACGAGCACTGTTTACATCAGCGCTGTCACAAACCAGATAGGAGTATATGTACACATTGCCTACGTGCGAGGAACAGTTTAATCTATTCCAGGAAACCATGGAATATTTACTGGGCACGTGTTTTCCGTACAAGACTTTGTCACGTCATAGCACAGATAAACCATGGATGACAGATGGCTTCCGGCACCTGATCAGGCAGCGATAACGTGCTCGTATTTCTGGTGACACGGAACAGGCCAGAAGACTAAGGAACTTAGTGAATCGCACAGCGCTAAAATTGCGCCACCAGTTTTCCCAATAAAAAATCGCAACACTCGAGGATTCATCGACACGTGACTGGTGGAAACACATGAAGCCTCTCTTGGGAAAATCATCGGGCAGCCGCAATGAGATGCAAGGGCTGGCCAATGACTACACTGATGGGTGTGTGGACAGCCTGGTTAACTCTATGAATGCATTCTTTGTGTCAGTGTGTGAAGATTTACCAATATTGCAGTCCTCTCACCCAAACTTTGACGCTGACGAACTATTGCCAGCTGCGTTCATTATCAACTTGACATATACGGAGGTGGTACTTGAAAAGGTGAAAGCCACTGGACCGGACAACATTCCGCCTTGGGTATTGAAAGACTTTTCGCACCTACTCGCTGCACCGGTCGCAGCTATCTTTAACAGGTCACTCACGGAAGGAGTCCTACCCAAGCTATGGAAGTCAGCAATAGTCATTCCGTTGTCATAGAAACATCCACCAGACACAGTGGAACATTACATTAGATCTATATCGCTAACTCCAATTCTGGCAAAGGTGTTTGAGTCACTTGTGCTGAAGTTGGTCTATATTTGTGTTAAACCTCAGATTGATGATAGACAGTTCGGAGTATGGCAGGGACTTGTACTATAGATGTTCGGGTTGAAATGTTCCACAAGTGGTATGAAGCTACATATGTAACGGACAATTTTGTGATAGTTTTATTCTGGACTACATGAAAGCATTTTATATAATTAATAATGATATAGTAATCGATATACTGGTCAAAATCTAATTACTAGCACATTTAGTCTGATGGATGGCAGCGTTTCTCCTCCTATACAGTGAGCAGAGAGTTAAGACCAGGCTACCCTAATGGAAGCGTTCCCCATGGAACTTTCTCTGGACCTAAATATTTTGATCCATGTCAATGATTTACGAACACCTTACCCTATCTACAAATATGTAGTTGACAGCACAATATTTGAAATATGGAACCAGAGTATATGTCATACAGGATTCAGCTAACGTTATTTCACAGTGGTCTAGCGATAATATGAGTAACACAAAATGTATGGTTATATGTTTATGTAAAGATAGAACGTATGTTGAATCTCTGCCGCATATTGATATAAATGTAACTGATATTGAAAGAGTTACTCAAGCAAAACTTATCGCTGTAATTATATCATCTGATTTAAGTTGGAATGCACATGTAGATGAAATAGTTGCAAAGGCAAGGAAAAGGGTGTATGTGATCTATCAATTGAAACGTGCTGGAATCAATCAAATGGATTTGGTCAGAATTTATGTATCTGCGATCAGACCAGTAATTTAATATGCTTGTCCAGTACGGCACACGAACTTGCCTAAATATTTGTCGGACAATATCGAGATAATCCATAAACGGTGTCTCAGAACTATATTTCGTGGTTTTACATACGAGGATATTCTGCAGATGGTAAACATACCAACGCTGCACGACAGGCGTAATGCGATATGTAAAGCGTATGTCGGTAGAACGAGGCGTAGTGACCACAAACTGAATAAGCTACTACCGGACACTCGAATGGTTTCATATGCTCTAAGATCATTGAAAGAGCTATCAATTCCAATGGGTAACACAAATCTATCCAAAAACTCGTTAATATCATGGTGTTTGGTACACTGTCAAAACACGTAAATGTTTTATCGGGTATGTTTTATCATACAATTGTAATATCTAAAATAATTTATTTATTTTAATTTTAATGTAATTTAATTATGTTGAATATGATGAACTATATTAATGTAATTATAATGATCCAGTCAGTTTTAATATAAAGTGCCTCATACTGAGTGGGTTAGGTTCAAGATCGTTTTAGTGAATGTATATAAATGTAATTCTTATTTACTTGCATTACTGTTATTAAGTAAAAATGTGCAATATTTATTTAAACGTAATTTCCGGTGTTTTATAACATAATTATACAGGCTCGGCTTTGTGTATTTTTCGTGACTGTATGTACAATCCAACTGAAAGTTGCCAATAATAAACTGACTATGATATGATTCTGATTCTATCTTAATTTATGACGCAATACGGATCGTTTCTGTACTAGGATTGCCAGGCAATTTGCTGATAAGTGCTGTTTATGTGTGTGTGTGTGTGTGTGTGTGTGTGTGTGTGTGTGTGTGTGTGTGTGTGTGTATATATATATATATATATATATATATATATATATATACATACATATATACATATACATATATGTGTGTATATATATATATATATATATATATATATATATATATACATACATATATACATATATACATATATACATATACGAACATATATATATATATATATATATATATATATATACATATATATATATATATATATATATATATATATATATATATATATATATATATATATATATATATATATATATATATATATATATATATATATATATACATTCGTGACATTGGCACGACTAAATAAGTATGGACATTTCGCACGAGTCGCTGATTTATCTGTTTTATGTGTGAGTGTCTTGGTAATGAAGACTTGCTACACTTTGATGGCGGCCACAATGGTGAAAAGGGCAATAACCCCCCGGAAGTGCATCGCTGTAAACCTGACAGATTCATTCGAGCCAGGACCTTCTCATGGATTTCAGTAACGCAACGTAACCGCGAAACCCAAGGACCTTGTCTGTGAACATAATCCAGAACCTACGAACTTTGCTTGTGGAACAAACGAATATATTATGTGTCGTATTTTCGCAAAACATGGGATAATATATGTTTTACTATTTTCATTGCTAAAGAATATGAAAATATGCGTGAGATTTCAGACACATGCCGTGAGATAGTAACATATAATACAAAACGGTGAGTTTCAGGGCTTATGCGTGAGAGGTGACAGGTGTGCACGTGTACAGTAGATCGGCCATACAATTCGCTAGATGGCAGCTTGAAGCAATAACGTATGATTGTGTGATAAATATGTCGGTATTTCTGTCCTTATTTAGAGAGTAGCAAATTAACAATAACAACAATCTATAGTAAGACACCAGCGATACTGAGTGTCCCAATAACGGGCTACAAATGTGTGTTCTTGATCAGGTGTATACACATCATTTCCTCAAAAAATATATTAGTACTTTATGCAATGCAAAACAATAGTGTGTGCTTAATTTTAAATTGAGCCACACTTTCTTAGAAAAATGGAGAACGCTGAGGTTTAATGCTGCACTGGAAACCGGTAGTGTATCGATAAGAACGTCGGACTCTCAACAAAGAATATTCTTGCTGCAGCTTCAAGGCTTTGACAGTTTCGTTCACCCCACATTGCTAGAATTAAATCAGCTATAGATACATGTGGATTTGTGAACGAATAATTTTCCCGCAGTAATTGCAGCGTGGCTGAATGTTTCACAGAGAAGTCAAAATGGCACTGTAATGATAAAATGTAATAGTGTGTGAAGTGCTTAACTTTACATTTTAATACTTATAAAATGCCTTCCCAATCAGGATAATGTTCAAATAATGTAATTCCAGTTAATTAAATGCAAATAAGCAACGTGTAAGCAATGTTTGATAAGCAATCATTTGTAAGCAATATTTGATCACAACGATATGGGAGACTTGGACTACTTGTAGCACGGGTAAGTTCTATCAAACGTACTACAAACAAAGCTATTAATGCAAATTATTTCGGAGGGTAACAGTACGTGCATCAAGCGTGTGATAGTATGTGGACCCGTTAAAATGCTAAACATGGCACCAACGAAAAACCGGTAATTTGTCAAATTTTTGCTAGTCTACCTGTTAGGGGTCTGGGTGTATATTACTTAAAATGTGATGTTTTTATTTGGTAGTTATACTCATGAATATATGCTTTAGCTAATGCAAAGGCCATTTAACAGTGCTTAAATATGTTTTAATGTAATCATGTGTTTTGAATGACATTGATTGTGGTTGGGCAAGTTGTAATATTTTCCCGGACAAATTACACCGACTAATAATTCGAAACGCAGTCCTGCAATCTTATGTTTGTGTTACGACTTGCCCCAGGCTCCCCTACTGATGATATAGCGTGTAATGTGTTATTGCATTTAAAGATGTATGCCAAAATACTGGCCAGCCAATTTCTTACAGGACAACTTAGTGATTATCAATTACTCAAAACATGTTCCTCCTCATTTCAAGTTTTGTATTGTATAATTTTAAATAAATTTTGCAAAGAATGAAACTTCCACTGCATCCACTACAATATGCTAACTGGTTTGTGTAACTTTATTGTGAATTGTGTGTGTGAAATCATCAAACAAATTATTCAGATATCTGATGTTTACTCAAACATCAATTGAAGTGAGCATGGAAACGCTGAAAACTCAAACATTTAATCCTTGGTGACATTGCTTAACTTTGTCATTTGAAAAGCGAAAGGGTGGAAGTCACTCCCACGGTAGGCCCTCACTTTGTAGTTTTTGTTTAATTGTCCCCTATTTTAAACCTTACCAGATATAACATCTAAAGACAATTCATTCAATGATTAGAACAAAAGTATGCATTTGACTAAATCGATTGCATAATATTACCTACTATTCCCTCACTACATATTTGGACATCAGCGAACCGAATTCACAACAGGCTAATAAAAGAAGTTTTAGCCGCCATGCTCGTCTCAGGTGTACCATCGTAATTTATGAAATATAGGTAATTTACAAAATCGTATGGCATCCGAGGAAATAGTGGAAATACGGTTTCAACTTCAGCTCGCGTGTCGGCGTCCTTGATGAATAGGCTCGTTAAAAATCGATATTACCTGGCCAGATCCATATCAAGTAACCGCTAATAACACATACATTTAATGTACCGGCACATATTACTTCCCAACGATGACGGAATAATTGCACGTAATCACAGAGCCAAGCTTTATTCATTATAGCTACAGTACCTAATCTCACTAATTCTTATTGTTCTCCTCTTTTTCACTGAAGTCCGGGGAGACGCTGGCACCAATACAGGGCTTTGATTTTTGTCTTCCCTTCTTTTTCCGTCCACGATCCCGTTTCAATGCTGTCTCCACCATCCTTCTCCACTCAAAATCCTTCGCTCTCGTTCTCTACTCCCCTCGCACTGACGCCAAATCTCTCTCCACGCAGTCCTCCCATCTCAGTATCGGTCTTCATCATCTTCGTCTATCATTCCTTTATGGCGCCCCGCATTCTTCGTCAACTGTTCCCTTTCCATTCTTTCTAGTCCAATTTTGCCACCTCCTCATCCGATTCGTCCTGAAACTCTCTTTCACACCAACCTCCTGTATCTGATCCTCCATTCTCCCATCGTATACTCTTTTCAAATTCTTCTCACCCATTTATATTCGCAAACTTTTTTTTTCTCCGTTATTGTAATTATTTGTAGACAGGATAGGTAGACTGGTATTTCGCACGAGCTAAGCTCCTTTCTGCTTCCGAGATATACGTCTACCTCCCATCAGGCCATCCAATTTTGTCCTCGCATTCGCCAAACCTTGTATTTTCCTACGAGTGTCAGGCTTCCAGGCGCTGCACCTGAAAACCGCTTATCGTATATATATATATATAAAAACCTTTCTCCTGTTTTTTTCAGTGTCATTGTCTCTACATCGAATAGGAAGTCTGGTATCACGCACGAACTAAGCACCTTTCCTATTTGCTTCGATAAATATATCTCCCGTCACGCCGTCCAATTTCCTCCACGCATTCCCCCGAACTTGGCGTTTAAGCAACGGGCAATATGAAAATGTGGCTGCCTTTGATCGACAACATAAAAACTGCTGCAACTGAGTTCGGTTTTCCGGACTTTTTGAACAGTTTGAAAGATATGAAAAAAATGGATGTACGCAAATGATGGCGCCTCATGCAGCATATACGACCCAAATTGTCATTAAACGTTGTTCAATATCTCTTCAACAGTGTTCCATATTCTTAAGAAAGTTATCTGCACTACATCGGCAACGACATCAAGGTAATTTCACTGATTGTTAAAATTACGGACAAACTGACTTTGTTCTGGTTATTTCTTTAGATCGGTTTAATACTCTATATCGGTTTTGGTACGGATCTGTTTAGCTCCATGACTGTTTCTGATGTGACCTTTTTGCCTTTTATTTTGACGAGGTTTTGACTCTACACAATAACATTGGACATGCAACATGCAACTTACATTCGTCGTATTCGTCTGTGTGTGATATGTCGTGAACTTGTAGCGGCAGAATGAGCGAGACGAGTATCATGTCACTGATGGCAAGATTCGTCAGAAACAAATTCGTTACCGTTCGCATCGTCTTGATCTTCATCATGACAACGACCACGCACACGTTACTGAGGAAACTAAGAATGATAAACGTCGAGATGAAGGCGATGAACACCACCTCGGTGTCTGACAAACTCATTGTGTTATTCTCTGTGGTATCTCAGTGTGAGTGAACACAATAGGTCTGTCGTAACCAGCCGTATCTACGACCTATATAGGATTACAATACACAGCACCACACCTTCACATACCCAGGCGGTGTGCTACCGCGGGCAGACTTACGCTTAAATTATACTACGATGCACCTTATTAGCCGAGCAATTATCCGACCGAACCAGTCGCATTATCCCTAATTGACCTACTCGAACCAACACGACATTTATCTTTGCCGTGCATTCCGTGTTACAAGGATTTATGTCATCCGACAACTTGCTCTCAGCCGTGGAGTAATTGCTGCTAATCGAGCAACTATAATTTATTATTTCCGCAGTTTAGAACGCCGTTAAAATGTACATATTTTAAAAATAGCTTTTTTATGATATACTGATGTAAATTTGTTTATATGCATTTACTATTATTTGATTTACACATAATACATTCGTTTTTATTTTACTCCATTTATATTAGGAATATTCCATGGACTCTATTATAGAATAAATAGTGTTGGTATTGTTTTTAATATAACTTTATGTTTTATATAAGTTATGATTACATGAATGTAAATCGCCTGAGAGCAATCGTGATTTTATAACACAAATGCAAGTAACACATATTGCTTTACAATAACATTGCTGAAATTGTATGTGTTTTCTTTAATCCCACCGTTAAATGCACATATTTTAGGGTAGCTTTCTATTATATGCTGATATGAACTTTATTATATGCATTTATTGGTATTATTGTTATTATTGTATTACTATATATATATATATATATATATATATATATATATATATATATATATATATATATATATATATATTTTCACTAAGATATATATTATTTATAATATGAATATTTATTTATATATATATATATTTTTTTTTTTTCATGGACTCTGTTTAATAATATGTAAATATATTTTTTAATATAACTGTAACGACTGAGAACAATCTTGATTGATCTGGCGCTATCTGAATACTTATATTATTATTTTATTATTATTATTATTATTGTTATTATTATTATTTTGAAACGTAAATGCAAGTATCACATAGTTTTATTATATAATTAATACCCGATGCACTGAACTGGTGGAACGTAGTTTATTTGTTTAACAATTTAAACATACTTGTAGTTTAATCAAACCCATAGCTACACCAATTTAAAACGAGTTGTGGGTGGAAACCTGTCTAATGCATGTCAAGGTGCCTAAACTTCCATTATGTCGTGTTTATAGAAATTTAATATGCATGCATTCATAACCGTTGCAAAGAAAGTTTGGTGTAATCGATCCACCAGGGATCAATAGGTTAGGCTCAAATAATAAGTTGGAAACTATTTTTATTACAAATCCTACTTAGGCGGTTTCTCGTCAAGTGGCTGTGCCTTGAATATGACGCTTCATCAGACAAAATCAGGCAAAACAACTGTACTATTTTCTGTATAGCTACGATACAGAATATGTAATAAATTGCGTTTTTTAAATTTCGCTTTAAAAGTTAACAATATAATATATTGCTATATTATGCCTGTTTTGGATGCAATCGAATGAAATTCCTTTGGATGGCTAGACAATATATATTGACATTTCCTGAAAACTGAACAAACCAAACCAAAGGGCCCTTAATGTCGAGGAGGAAACGATTTCAAATTTGGAGATATTACGAAGAAATCTATGTGGAAGTTTTTATGTTTTTTCTATGTGATCAAGGCATAAGATTGTACATGAGGAAACTGAACCAAGGATAAAGTTTTGTGTATCTTGGTGGACTGTCTTGCGGCACAGGAGAATACAAGCTGGGGCGAATGAATGGATGAAAGTGGAAGGGTGACGGGAGATGGACATATATATATATATATATATATATATATATATATATATATATATATATATATATATATATATATATATATATATATATATATATATATATATATATATATATATATATATATATATATAAGAGAGAGAGAGAGAGAGAGAGGCGGTTGAACTGCTGAATGTGTATATGAGGTTGAGAACGATGTTGTAGGACGTGCTGAAGATGGCCAGAGTCAGCTGTACCAAGACGAACCCACTGGCCGCACAGACACCGACGCAAGCACGCATGCACCCAATCATGCTCGAAAACACACACACACACACACACACACACACACACACACACACACACACACACACACACACACACACACACACACACACACACACACACACACACACACACACACACACACACACACACACACACACACACACACACACACACACACACACACACACACACACACACACACACACACAGACACACACACACATACACACACACACATACACACACGCACGCACACACAAACACACACGCACACGCACCCACACCCACACCCACCCACACCCACACCCACACACACACACACACACACACACACACACACACACACACACACACACACACACACACACACACACACACACACACACACACACACACACGCACGCATGCATGCACGCACGCAACGCACACACAAACGCATAAACGCAAACACACTCACACACGCCGTTACAATAAAACAAAACTTATTTGACACTTGACATTTAGTCTACGTAGAGATTATATACCAGCAGACGAGACACAGGCATTCCATGGTGTTTTGTTGCAGCTACATATGGAATAAGTTTGAAACAGACGGTACAAACTGCACATTACTTTAAAACATAACATCAGGTGCATCACCCATACATGTGTTTAAAAATAGGATACGTGTTTATATAACGCGTTATCAAGCCGTTCGGACTTTTCAAAGCGTACATTTCACCCCGTTCATTACAACACCTCCACGACTTCTCTGGGAATCATACCACCACGCTACAATTACAAAGAAATGATAACCACCCATGTGGATCCCCACCACTTAGAGTGAAACAGCAGTCATCGTTTTGGAGCAATGCTCCTAAAAGGGTTAAAAACAGTTAACTGTTTGCAACTTCAAAGCATGCTTTACAAAGAAAACATTGTTTAACACACAGCATCTTATTTTCATGGGCCGTAGAAAGCAAGTGAGTGTAATCTGGCAATTTATCTCCCCAAATGAAAATATATTTGTAAGCATCTAGTCCTATACGAAGGCATTTAATGCGTCTCACCGAAAGTCGATTTCTTAAACTGCCAGGCGCTTATTGGTCGCACACTGAACATGTTAGTCACCAGGTAAACATAGATTTTAACAGAACCATCCAATTGTAGAAGAGATTCTGAGAAAATGGCTAGCGTGATATTATTTAATGTAGTTGTGCTTTATTAACTAAGATAGGTGCATATCATCATATGAATTTCTCAGAGACACAAAGAGCAACGGAAGACAGGCATAGGTGGAAACAGCTGTTTGCGAGGTCATCGGTGGTGCCCCAACGACACTCCAGGTTAAATGATTGATGATGATGATGATGATGGTGATGATGAGAGGTGCATAGGTCCAACATATGACTTTTGTTTCGTTTTAAGAATGATACATATAAAAACTTAACTTTATAATATGAAGCATTCGATATGCAATGCAGTTGTATATAAACTATTGCATTTTCCACAAAATAATTCGCCTAATTTATTATTATCTTCAAATCCATCAATCGAAATGGAAATTAATCATATTCCTTTCGAAAATCCTGTCGGCTGCTGAATATTTAATTAATAATTTCCAACTAAATAGGTATGTAACGGCGTTTGTCGGTAACATAAATAGCGCAAATATTTACTCCCACTTTCTGACTTATTGTCTCCATTGTTTCACATGTCTCATATCAAAATTCCCGCCAGTGGCGCCACTCAACATTCCACCAGTGCCACAACTTGCGTTTGATGTGCAGATTCTGCACCTCTTTAGTGGCGCCACTGTCGGTGATACGTGGAATGCATAGTACAAACGTGCTGACATCTACCGAATAATCTAAAATCAGTTGCCTGGTGGGAGACGTCAGGAATTGTTTGTGGGACCATTGTTACCATTACCATTTCATGTCACCGTGTCGTAGGGCCATGTTGTTTACGATGTCATTAAAGAAACCATCTGAATAATTAGGAGACAAACGCGATAATAAATTAGTGTGTGGGCACCATCTGCTGCAACACTGTCATACACAATAAAAGTAGCATATCATAATTAATAATAGCTACGTTCAGTTCCATTCCTGGCAGGCCACAGAAAATACGTTCATTGTCGTTTTGACAAAATTCGCACACATGCACGCGCACGCGCACGCGCAATGAGGCGCGCTTAGCATGCCTATATATTTCGTAATTCAGGCCAAATGGCAGAGTTCGGGAGAGTCGTTTTTTTGTGGAAATCCATGATAATGTCGAGTGCCTTGTTACGTGTATAGTTAGATTCATCGATTTCAACGATTTATCCCAGCCAGACAACGGCACACAGTGTAATACATTCAATGTTGAAAGACAAAATAGCTCCCAAATTGATAAAGTATACGGATATTGATATTTTTATGATTTCTGGTATATTATATAGTCCAATCCAATACAACTCGTACAAACACATTCAATTGATGTTAGTGTAACACTGACTTGATAATAGAGAATATCCAAAATACGTGGTGCCTAATACTAATATAACTGTGAAGATGCGGTCCATTGTTGACGGAAGTACGTTACGTAACGTTGTGCCTTACAAAAAAAAAATCGGTGTAACGATTCATCAACGACAACCACAAAAACGCAAAAAAAAAATATTGTTTCAAGAAAGAATACATCGTACCAACAATAACGGTTACTGATATTAAACAGAAATCACACACCGTAGCATAGGAAAGGAAAAATCGGCGGATCTGACTGTTGAATAACTATAAACGCTATTGAGCACGCATTGGCATATATATATATATATATATATATATATATATATATATATATATATATATATATATATATGTATGCTATTGTTTCAGCGCACGTAAAAAATAATCGTGCCAATTCTTGTTGTTAATTTTATTCAAATTACGGTGTCTCGCAACTTTACATTTGCGGCCATGTTTTTATGGCTTGACGGACTTGCAGCGGTTGCTAGGCAAAACGTCACGAGATTGATGTATAACTTGTTGATACACCAATCGTTAGTGACGTCACACGGACACGACGATCACTGATACACCACAAAGTTACACGTTGGTTACGTCATGCTTACACGACAATGAATGAAACACAGCGAGACAAAACTTTGGTGACGTCATGCTGACACGACAATCGCTGATACACGGCGATAAAAAAAGAATATCGTGTTTCATTTTCGACGGAGGTTCCGAGATCACAATCAGACCTTATTAGTTTCACGTTATCCCGACATATGCTAACACTCCTCTTATTCATACGTGTTTCATGCCGTACTGCCATGACAGCTGTAAGGACACACGGAACTGCATCCTAATCGAGTGTCTCACATTTGCTGGGACTCCATTTTGTTTAAGTTGTTCCTGTTGCTTGTTGTACGTTCGTTGTGCGACGTTGACACGATAGCTGCTGAGTCGATCAACGCGGGACGAATGTCGTATGTTTTTGAATGACATTGGTGGGGCCTCTGTTACGAGGAGGCCCAGCGGGAGAGACGGATGCACGGTCGATAGCCGGACGCAGCAGACGATGTTGAGAAACGATTTGCGGAACTCATCGTTGTAGACGAGATAGACGACGATGTTGTAGGACGTGCTGAAGACAGCCAGAGTCAGTTGAACCAACACGAAAACACTGGCCGCTTCGGCACTGCTGGAATGGCCGGTCATTTTCTACAGGAATGAAACAAATGTGTCATTGTTGTGATAGGAGTAATACTGAATATAAACACGCATACGCGCTTGCTCTCACACACGCACATACGCACGCACGCACACACGCACGAACGCGCACCTGCATTAACCGTTACAAAAAAAACAACACATAATTGTGAATCGAGTGCTACTGTTGATGTGTACTAAGTAACAAGCTATTGATATCGCTAATTATCATTGTTCGCGAGCAATGTTTTAGAAGTTTTAACTTTGGTCGTAGCAAAATCATCAGCTACAATAAAACTTCAAATAAAGAAGACACTAACAGAAAAACAAGAACTTACAGCACTGTCAAGGAGAACGAAGTATGGCAGCCAGGCGAAGGAGAAGAGAACTGCGATGATGATCAAGATCTTTATAATCCTCTTCCGGTTTTGCGATACGTATGATGAAGCCAGACCATCTGTTGTAAGATGTCCTTACCGTTTGATGAAGGTCACAAGACGGTAATAGCGGCTGAAGACGAGCGCCTGAGGAATCATATACGATGTACATAGGATAAAGACACCGTTCACCTTGTCAAATATGTCATACTTGGTCCTGCATAACATATGTGGTGTCAACGCAGTGGTGTTGCCGACATCTTGTGATGTCATCGGCCCGGGGTGGACGGAATAGTCGAAGAATGTCGGCGTGGCGACCACAGCTGACAATATCCATATTCCACCAATGATCTTCAACGCCTTCTTGCGGTAGATGGTATGTATAGGGCCCAAAACCATGGCTCTGAAACAAAGACTGCTGACACTCGTGTTTTTTTTTCATAATATGTTGCTTACGTTCACATAATGCATGGGGCCGTTACTCTACTAAATCTTGAGGCAGTGTTATTTGAGCCATTTTTCACTATTTTTGATATGTAGGGCACACTCATATTCATAAGCAAAATTTGTGTTTACTCATATAGACTATGTTTATTAGTAGATCACTTTATGCTAAGATTATATGTATATATATATATATATATATATATATATATATATATATATATATATATATATATATATATATATATATATATATATATATATATACAACTATCACCCTCAACAACTACAATAACTCCCATCGTAAAAAATATTATATTTGAGAAAATCATAACAAAACAAATTGTGATTACAATAATGACAGTGATAACGATAATGATAATGATAATAACAATACTACAACTACTAATACTACTAGTAATAATAATACTAATAATAAAACTAATAATAATAATAATAATAATAATAATAACAATAATAATAATAATAATAATAATAATAATAATAATAATAATAATAATACAATAATAACAATAACAATAATAATAATTATATACCTAATAAAAATAATAATAATAGTGACTATAATAATAATAATAATAAAATAAGAATATTAATGATGATAATAATAATAACAACAATAACACTACTAATATGAGTAATAATAATACTAATAGTAACAGCAATAACAATAATGCTAATAGTAATAATAATAAAAATAACAACAGCAACAGCAATAGTAGTAGTAACAGTACTAGTAACAATAATGCTAATAATATTAATAGTAACAACAAACCAGCATCGCTAAGTGTGAAATGATGAAAAGGGACGTACAAAAGCCACCATCAGAGAGAGGGACATCGAGGATTTAAAATAGTTTCCCGACAGGACGTAACAGCCATATCACAAATACAAACTCCAGGGATCCGCTAGAGGGCACCACATCAAACAAGCTACTCCAGTATCGGTATCACAACACAACATTCATGGTTGTCAACCTGTGAAGGGTTCTTAGGCGTGACACATATTCCCGTTCAGGGACCGCAGGCCGCGAGTCCCCCAGCCTATAGACTACAGTTAATTTCAAGAGCATCTGTATACCTGTGAAGAAACGTTTTATTCCAAAGGTTAAGTAAAAAATATCCAGAGACTGCAGGCGGCGAGTCCCCTATCCCGTGGACTTCACTTAATTTCAAGAGACCTGTGAAGACACGCTTTGTTCCAAAAGTAAAGTAAAATTCATCTTCAACACGTGCTTACACTGATTTCCAACAGGAAATTTCATAGGTTGATAATCAACCGTTGACCAATCTCCGACCGCGTTTTACACAGTATTCGGTAAACTTAACTGAGGTCTTTGCTTGCGGAACACGCAAATAGATTCTGTGTCGCATTTTCGCAAAACAAGCGATACTTGTTTCATAATTTTCATTGTAAAAAGAAAATTAAAATATTAGTTGCATATAATGCATAACTGTGAGTCTCACGGCTTATGTGTGAGAGGTGACAGGTGTGCACGTTTAATTCGCTAGATGACAGCATGAAGCAATATCGTAGAGTTGTGTGATTAAGAGAAAAAACTATACGTCAGCACCGATCAAGAGTTTCGAAATAATGGGCAGCTCTTGATTACTTGTATTCATTTGGGGTTTTTGCCGTGCAGTGTTTACCGTTTTGATGTCCTTTATTTTGAGCCTGACCATATTATAACGAAAACAAGCAATTATGTCGATGATTTGAATAAAAGTATGCATTTTATTAAATCAACTGCGAATATTATAGCTAGTCCCACACTACATATTTGGACATCAAAGAACCGTGTCCACGATAGGCTAAATCAGTTGATCATAAAGTTTTATGCTATGCAGCGATTCTCAGTTACGCCCTCGCAATAACGGAAATGTAGGCAATTCACAAGACTGTGTGACATCCGACGTCAACACGCCTAGAGGAAATCATATGTCAACTTCTGCTCGCATTTCGTCGGCCTTGTTGAATAGACTCGTTCTAAAATAGAAATGGTCAGGCTAGTAACCGCTAATAACACATACATTTAATGTACCCGCACATAATACTTCCGAAATAATTGCACATAATTGTAGAGCCTAGAATCATTCATTGCACTTACAATGCATAATCTCGCTAGTTGTTGTTCTCCGCTTTGTCCCTGAAGTCCACCGGTCGTCGATTTGTGTGTCCTTTTTCTTCCGTCCATGATCCCGTTTCAATGCCGTCTGCACCACAATTATCCACTCCCCCATCCCTCGCCAAATCTCTCTTCATGCAGTCCTCTCATCTCAGCCTCGGTCTTCATCATCTCATTCTAATCTTCCTTTATGGCGCCCCGCATTCTTCGTCAACTGTTCCCCTTCCATTCTTTCCAGCCCTCTTTTATCACCTCCTTATCAACTTCGTCCTGAAACTCTCTGTCACATCAACCTCCTGCATCTGCTCCTCCTTTCTTCCTTCGTATACTCTTTTCAAATTATTCTCAACTAGTTATTTTCGCAAACTTCGACATATTGTTTTTTCGTCATAGTCATTATCTCCACACGGAATCGGTAGACTGGTATTTCCCACGAGCTAAGCTCCGTTTTGCTTCCGAAATATATATCTATCTCCCATCATGCCGTCCAATGTCCTCCATTCGCCCCTTGTATTTTCCTGCGAATGTCAGGCTCTGTACCCGCTCATCTCATGTATTAACACACACACACACACACACACATATATATATATATATATATATATATATATATATATATATATATATATATATATATATATATATAAGAATGAAGAATAGAAGGAAGAAACTGGATCGTGTGTTAATACATGAGATGAGCGGGTACAGAGCCTGACATTCGCAGGAAAATATATATGTATAATTATATATATATATATATATATATATATATATATATATATATATATATATATATATATATATATATATGTATAATTATATGTATAATTATATGTATAATTATATATATATATATATATATATATATATATATATATATAGTTATTATATGTATATACGAATAATATATATATATATATATATATATATATATATATATATATATATATATATATATATGAATTATATATGATCCAATTTCTTCACTTCCGTTATTCATATATATATATATATATATATATATATATATATAATTATTCGTATATACATATAATAACTATATATATATATATATATATATATATATATATATATATATATATATATATATATATATATATATATATATATTATATATAATTATATACACACACACACACACACACACACACACACACACACACACACACACATATATCTTTGTTCTGCTGCTCAACCCTACGCACGAGCGTCTTCTCCAAATTGACTTTCAATACATGTCTGCCAAATATTTCCTTACATTCCACCAATAGTTCTTGTAGATATCCCTACATGTTATCTATTACTGCTAGGTCGGTTACGTATACCAGCTTGCGGAGGATGTCCTTGGTACTCGTTTTCCTGCTGATAGCCTCCACAACAGCATTGAAGAACAGTGGGCTGACGTAAGGCTGAATTCCTCCGAAATTCGACGTTCTATATGGGTACCATTCATGTATTTTGGGATGTCATAGCCACTGCAGCGCTGTCCTGACTGACCTACAGTGCTTTAAGTATTCGGATGTTTCCTTGTCCTATATGAGTTGTCTGCAATGAATATCGATCCCAACCTTACCGAGTTTTTAATCAGATGTTTCATTCTCCTAGATCTCTAGCACATTCGCTCGGGGCCGCAATATTCGCTCTGTACTACAGACTGATAGATTGGTAGATTGTAATTAGCATTCCCCTTTGTTTTGGCGAGTGCGACTATGTATCTATGAAATATTATTCATGTTTCTCGCCCAGCCACCAGGGGTGTCATTTCGAGACTACCGGATACGTTGCATGCATTAATTATATGCCTGGATATATCCATGAAGCGACCAACTCAACGTGGTAAAATAGGCTGCCAGGTTAAACAACGCGATATTTCGGCACGGATCACACCTCGTTTCGATGCAGCACAACGCGCTTTGACATAACCCCTTTTTGCCTGATATAGTTTTTTCTTTGTTGATTATTCATCTCTAGCATGTATATAATGGCATCCAGGGGGTGTGGAGTTCTCACCCTTGAGCATTTTGAAAAAAAAAATTGCCGCCAAAATCAACTTTTTATCATATCGTCTCAACCAGACAAGACACTGACATGATTGAAATGTTATTTTATATGTTTCCAGACATGAGGAATTCGATTCCACCATAATTGATATGAAAACAATGTAAAGAAAACAAGATGGCGGCCATAAGTATGCTACAAATGGTTGCTGACTATCCGAAAAAAGACTATATTTCATGTTCCGCGAACAAAAAACATAAGAACACGACAAAATTAATTTTTCATCTGTTATCATATAAGGATAATTACATAATATCAGCATTTCATGAAATGCTTACCTTTCTAAGCATCAATCCTCTTCATCTTCATCGTGTAGGACGTACTTGCCGCTCTCATTTTGGCAGGCCTGTCCACCCTGGCATATGCAAAATGGTGTGCATGCCATGTCAGAGCTCTTGCAGTTGCACTTGGCATTTCACTCCGACATGAACACTTGATCAGCTTTAGCAACCCAGTTGGGGCTAACGAGGTGTTTGGAGGGGGCAATAGTTGGGCTTAGCGCAGTACACACCTCCCCGTTGACCAACCATAAGATGTAGGGTCTAGTACAGGTGGGTTGGGACCCAATGCATGTAGCCAAATTGCTACTTGCAGATGGGCTCTGGCTACATTTTGTTCGAATGCTTCACTTGTGTGTGGTAATGAACACAGCTTTGGCGCGGAAGCCTTGCTTCTGATTACTTTAGAAAACCACATCTGTTGGCGTGCTTCCATCGTCAAATTACATCTTTGCTGACCATAGCAGACCAACGTGAAGTGTGTGGACTGGTCCACTACTTCCGAAAACGGTGGTCCGCCTGTTTCCCAGTAAGTTGTGAGAACGTTGGCCATGTCTCAGAACTTTCAGAGCTGCAACCTTGCCAACGCCAAAGTATGGCGCCACAGTATCACAACCTGTGAGACCGTGAGCAGCTCGTATGTTTGGGACGAAGGAGCTGTGCTCTTCTGCAGCTGCATTGACATCTAGGACACTTCATCCTTGAATTGGCGAAACCATTAGAACTTTGCAGGTATACTGCCCTGGTGACAGTAATACAACAAGAGAACAAAGGTGTCGGTGTCATCTGCAACGACCAGGACGGTACCATCATCTACACGTGAAACTTGTTGCACAATCAGAATGTTTCCCTCCTCCTGCGTTGTAACCATGTCTCGACGTTTGTTTATACAACCATTTGCGATTTCTACAGGAACCGGGTCTCTGACGACTAGTTTATGCTTTTGAAGGTCAGTCTTGTGCGAAACAAAATCCTCGACGATGAGAGCAATCAATGGATCTATGTTTGTCGTGACGGTTAGGACAACTTTTTGTGGTGGCAGGTGAGCTGTGCAGCGTAATGTGTAGACCCTGCTTGATCCTTTGTCCCTTCCTCGTCGGGTTGCCTCCTTAATACTGCCCTCAGTGTATCTGTCGAACATCAGATAGACGTCACTTTTCGCCAAGTGACCGTGTAGGTAACTGCGGAACCGGACAAGGCAGTCGTGTACAGTGCCAAATGTTGGCCAAGGCACTACCCACCTTAAGCGCATTCTTGAGATTGGATTTCGTTTTGGCATCCCTCATATTTCCATTTTCAATTAACATAGGCAGGTGATAGGTCATGGCCCATTAGCCGGGTCGTGTCAAGATCGGGTGCGCTAGACTGCAAGCCAATGGCTCTTGCATAGATGGTTTCCGTGTCAAACACTTTAGCATCTCCGACTTAAATGTGTTTCCTGGATAAAGCCATAGTGGTGGTCACACTTTTTTGTATTGAATCATGAAATCCACCAGGCCAACTGCGTTCGAAAGGCTTCATGTTCATCAGCCCATTTGGATGTTGCTCTGGGTCAAGTGGATCTGTGATCAGAGGAGGAGGGGAGTACTGCGCTAAATCCAACTACTGTCCCCCAAGACACCTCGTTAGCCCCAACTGGGTTGCTAAAGCTGATCAAGTGCTCATGTCGGAGTGAAATGCCATGTAGCACGAACAAGTGCAACTGCGACAGCTCTGACATGACATGCACACCATTTTGCGCATGCCAGGGTGCACAGGCCTGCCAAAATGAGAGCGGCAAGTACGTCCTACATGATGAAGATGAAGAGGACTGATGCATAGAAAGGTAAGAATTTCACGAAATGCTGATCTTATGTAATTCTCCTCATATGATAACACAGTCTTTTTTCGCATAGTCGGTAACCATTTGTAGCATACTTATGGTCTCCATCTTGTTTTCTTTACATTGTTTCATATCAATTATGGTGGAATCGAATTTCTCATGTCTGGAAACATATAAAATAACATTTCAATCATGTCTGTATCTTGTCTGGTTGCGAAGATATGATAACAAGTTGATTTTGGCGGCCATTTTGGATTGTTTAATTTTTTCAAAATGCTCAAGGGTGAGAACTGCACACCCCCTGGATGTCAGTATATACATGCTAGAGATGAATAATCAAAAAATAAAAAAACTATATCAGGCAAAAAGGGGTTACCCCCGTCGGCTGCTGGACTATAGTGCAAATGTTCAGCTGATTGCTTGACATTCCATTGAAAATATGTTGCCTCAATGCGCGGCAAGAACAAAGTTATGTCTGTTGCACATCGTGTGATTTCTCGGGACTTCAACGTGCTTAGCTCAGAACTGACACTTATAATCCGATGATAAACGAACTCATACGATCCGGCTACATGCATATTTCCAGATCCAATGCGAAGCGTTGTGGAGGTGTTGTCGTACTGTAAAAATGCGGGTTGTGGATTCAACCTCGAATGACACGTTTACTCACTTCGAGCACGTGGACTGTTCGGTTAGCGCTAATGGTGTTAATGTAAGATCATGTGCCGTCCGCCTATCTGTAAACGAAACGGATTTAAAAGCAGCGTTTTCTTTGATGAGTGTAATGTGTGTGTTATATATGTATATATATATATATATATATATATATATATATATATATATATATATATATATATATATATATATATATATATATATATATATATATATATATATATATATATATATATATATACACACACATTACACATATATATATATATATATATATATATATATATATATATATATATATATATATATATATATATATATATATATATATATATATATATATATATATATATATATATATATATATATATATATATATATATATATATATATACATATATATATATATATATATATATATATATATATATATATATATATATATAAACACATATTCAAATTGTTACACATATGCTAATTTAAAAAAAGATATGTCTTGACATGTTTCCTAAATGAACTGAAAGTGTCCAGTTCCTTAATGTTTTCAAGCAGGTTTATAATATGGCTGCATGTCATCTAAAACAACGATCATCGTATACAAAAATCAGCAGCAGATGTATAATGAGAACTGTATATTCACCATATCCCTCACGTATGCCTGTGCTGAACCATTTAGCACCTTATACGTATTACAATTTGTATTTCTTATCCTTGTTGTGTGAATTTAGAATGTGTTTCAACCAGCTTGTCTGTTTTACACAGTTTATTATCTTAACTACTTGTACACAGTAACTTATGCAATTTTATGTAAAGCGCCCGAGAGCAACTTATTTTAAGTGGATTCAGGCGCTGTATAAATTCATATTATTGTTACAATTATTTACAAAATGAACTTGTATTTAGGCATGTATATCTCTTGTTGTTGATTTGGGCAAGTTGAATAATTTATATGGGTTTCGGTGCGGAACCGCCATAACTGTTTCGGATATGCCCTTTTGGGCTTTTATTTTGGCGGGTTTATGACTCCACACAATGATATTGGACATGCTACTTACATTCGACATATTCGCCCGATTGTGATATGTTGTGCACTTGTAGCGGCAGAATGAGCGAGGCGAGTATTATATCGCTGACGGCAAGGTTTGTCAGAAACATATTCGTCACCGTTCGCAACGTCTTGATCTTCATCATGACGACCAAAACGGACACGTTGCTGAGGAAACTAAGAATTATAGACGTTGAGATGAAGGCTATGAACACTGTCTCGCTGTCTGACAAACTCATTGTGCTATTCGCTCTCGTGACGTGACAAAGACTCGACAAGTGTGTTCGTCCGTAATGTGTCCGTCCGTATCTATACAGTAATTATATTATACTAAACAACACAACTTGTAGACAAAGACATGCATCCTATCACTGTTTGTCATACCCTTGTCTCTTGTGTCTGTCCCATTTCCCACGTAATTGGCTAGATGAAGCAATCATAAAGAACGTCACAGAGGGGACTGATTTTATGTAATTATCTAATTACTACCACCCGCGAATATGATGGCTGTTGGACGAAGGAAGTAATGACAAATCAATGCATTGGCGTGGTTGTTATTTTGGCAGTGCCGTTCGTCCTTTTATTCACGTCACATTTTATTTCCTGGTCAATTGTTTCAAGCGTGATCGCCATTTACATTTCCTTGTACATATCATAAAGCATGTTGACGGACCACTCCATTTTGTCAGACTTCCTGCCGCGAAAGCTAGAAGAAGTGGGTTATAGATAGATACCTCGTCGTTTACCCCTTTATTGGGATACTTTAGTTACCGTGGCATAGGTACCAGGTAAAAGGGACGAACAGTTTTATGATCTCTTCCGAAAGACATAGGCAAAGTCACGTGAACGAAATAGTCCAGGCGTCGGTAGGTGGAATCGAACCATCGTCCTCTCGATCGACAGTCGGGCACTTTATCCACTAGACCACCTCTCCCCAAAAATAACGACTACTTCTCAGTGTATGTCAGTAGAAATATATTGCTCGTGTTACTTACTGCACGTTCGTTGATCGACTGTGTTACGGCAGCTGTTGAGAACTCTTGTTGCCTAAGTTGTTCGTGTGTTGCACATACGTTTTACGATTGTGCCACGTCAGCTGCTGAAACCCCGGGTGGCTTAAGTTGTTTTCGGTACATTGACAGGCCAAGCAGGAGAGAGAGATGGGTGAACTTTCGCAACAGAATGTGCCGAGGAACGATCTGTGGATCTCAGCGTCGTACAACATACAGAAGGCGGCCAGAGTCAGCTGAATCAAGACGAACCCATTGGCCTCTTGTATATAGATAGCGGTAGAGGCCGAATCTGTAAGACGTGCTGCAGAGGGCCAGAGTCATATGAACCAAGGCGAACCTGCTGCTGCTTGACTGGCAGGTCATTTCTATACGGTAATAAAAACAAAGTTGTATTCGATTGATAGGAAAAAGTTAGTTGAAAAACATACCAATCTAACCACGCTAAAATTTATCAATAAATGAAACGTGTACAACTCTAAAATCTTGTATTCATAGAGTACTTACACCATCAACAAGGAGAACCAAGTACTTACAACATCTACAAGGAGAACCAAGTACTTACACCATCAACAAGGTGAACCAAGTACTTACAACATCAACAACGAGAACCAAGTACTTACAACATCAACAAGGAGAACCAAGTACTTACAACATCAACAAGGAGAACCAAGTACTTACAACATCAACAAGGAGAACCAAGTACTTACAACATTTACAAGGAGAACCATGTACTTACAACATCAACAAGGAGAACCAATTATTTACAACATCAACAAGGAGAATGAGCTTCAAGCGTTAGACATGTGTATAATAAAGACACCTTTCGAATTCTCAAAGATGTCAGACTTGGGTATTTACAACAACTGTTACGTCACCGCAGTGGTGTGAATATATATATATATATATATATATATATATATATATATATATATATATAATATATTATATATTATTATTGCCAACCATCTATATATATATATATATATATATATATATATATATATATATATATATATATATATATATATATATATATATATATATATATATATATATATATATATATATATATATATATATATATATATATATATATATATATCACTGCTGCCAACATCTTATGACGTCATATGCTGTTGTTGACAATGTCCGTATACCGACAATGACATCCAGCGCCGTCTTCCGGTAGAATGCATGCATAGGACCCAAATCAATTCATCTGAAACGAAGACTTTGCTGACGCTCGAGTTATTTTGTTTCACCGCAGAGCATCTCTCAATATATTTTTTTCTCCGTAAAATATTATAGAAAATTGCATACGTATGCCACATATTCTCCACAACCGGAACATAATCAGTGCACCTCAGTTAATAAAATTACTATAATATGAACTTCCTCACGTGTACGAAGACATCAACCAACGTTATAAGTACTGATGAAGTCGCCTTGATAAGACAATGCAATGTTTTACAAAGGTAAACATTTTTTTTTAACAAACTGGACACGTATAAAAATTATAAACTCGCCTTGGAAACGAAATTGCTAACTTCTTTGTCAAACTCAAACGAAGATCAAAAAACGTCACTCGACACATATCAAACGTGAACGAGAACGAGAACGAGAGTGCACACAAGAAAACGAAATGGCGGCATCAACAAAAATTCCTGCGCTTTCAAGCGGCACAGAACCATAAAAAGGAAGCCGACATGACAATACCACATTTAAAGAGGAGGGTGACCAATATGTCGAAATGCAAGTTATCAGACGAACAGAATAATGGCATGCTATGTTTGCGACTGACCCAGAATCAGCCAATCTTTATTTGACCCATTTACACTTGAATTGGATGCACTCCCTGTAACCGCTACAGCTCCATTTTTGGGGTTACGCCTATCAAAGAAGGATGTAATCCATAGGTGATATCAGAACCAATGTCAATGGTAATTTTGTCATGACAATTGCATTAGTTACGAACTGCGCCTATGCATTACATGCATTGCAATATATCGAGAAAGGCTCCATATTTGGTAACAGACGAACATTTCTTGGAACTGGTTGTTACGCTCACTCTTCGGTGCTAACTGACAAATACGCGTTCGTGTTACGCACGCAGCGAATATACACATGAGCTTAATCATTCGTTTCGAGTTCATAGTCGCGAGTTGCGTACAGAAATACATAGTGCTCACCGATGTGTTTTGAATTATAATCCGGCAGATACTACCCTGGAACCTTTTACTTTGTTTGATCAATTCAATATGTACATCTTATTCTAACATGAATTGGTGTGTCTGTTTGTGTGAATGCGTGTGCGCGTGCGTGCGTGCGTGTGTGCGCGCATTTGATTGCATAATGAAAGACACAACAACAACGATGAAATGCGCCCTATAGGCTGTTATTTGCAATCGTCACATATGTACACCCTACAGTAATAACACGTTATTCTTATTCTGCAACCATCAATTAGGCTTGGCATTAAACAACGTATTCGCTAATCACCATGTCATTACAGCAACGCATAACTTCCGCTTTTTTCTGTTGTCGTGCACATAACTGTCGCCATCCTTGGCGCTAATAAAACACGAAATGGGAATTTATTGGCGCACCTTTTCTCTTTCCAATAAACAAAGTCGGCACCCGTTGAGGACTACATTACAATGTTGTAGATCTGCGTCACTTGATTCCGCTCCATGACAACACGTTCTATGTAATTTTATTTGTATCCAAGAAAAGAACACTGGCTTTGTCAAATAAGCAAAACAAAATATTTATTAAATGTTTTACTACGTGACCCTATGGCCACTGAATATGCCCTCGAACGTGACGTTTTCGGTTTCAGAAATGTATTCATGTGCACACGTTGATTGATCCGGAACCGCAATGTACACACACACACACACCCGAACGGTGATTCAGTTCGAATTAATATGGGTATTCGAGTGTTTTTGCGCTAGACAGTGCAGGATACACCGCTTTGTGTAAACGCATGTTGCACTTCTCTAGCACACTGCGTAGAGTTGGTGAGTAAGCCACCGAAATTAAAATACTGACCTCTCCTTCGTGTTGTCTGGCAATATTACCTAACCAAATGAATCTATATTCGTAACATATAGTCATATTCTTGCAAATAGGCTATGGCCTGTTATGGTTGTTTGCGACTAAACTCAACTGATGCAACATATGTCGGCCTTTGTTTACTAAACTTATCGTTAAAGCTCTAAATGCGTTTCACAGGAAGTCGGTTTCTTAAAACTGCCAGGCCTTTATTGGTCACATCATGAAAATGTTAGTCACCAGGTAAACATATAATTTATATGAACCTTCTGTTTTACAACACATTTAAAGAAAACCCCCTAAGGTGATATTCTTGATTGTAAGTGCAAATGTTTAAGTTTTGTTAATTATAATAAGTACATAGTTCCAATACATGACTTTTGTTTCGCTTTAAGAATGTTTCACACGTAAAATTAACGTTATAAAATTGTATATTAATTATGCACTTACATTTGAATTATTGCATTTTCCCAAGAATAGTTATGCATGTCAAACTATATATGCATATATCAACGTTTGACGGTTTCAGAAATTAACTGCCACACCATGACCTATGACCTATTGCCTCCAACGTTTCACACGTCTCAGAGCGAACTCTCCACCAGCGGCGCCACTCACCATTTTACCACTGCCGCAACTTGCATTTGATGTGCAGATTCCGCACCTCTAGCTCATTTGGTAAATTCCAAATTTTTATCAAGAAATTGCGAATAGTTTTTTGTATTGTGTCTAGAAACACAATAACATATATATATATATATATATATATATATATATATATATATATATATATATATATATATATATATATATATATATATATATATATATATGTGCTTAAATAAAAGCAGAGTTAAACTTCTTGCTAGTACACACACACACACATATATATATATATATATATATATATATATATATATATATATATATATATATATATATATATATCATTTGAACGACGAATTTCATCCATTTCGGATCCAGTCTGTTTTGATGCTTTCGAAGTTTGCATGATGTGAGGTTTGTTGCTCTGACTCAACTTGTTTTGTTTGCCTAGAATCGTCTAAGCATGACGGGTCGTTGTTCTGCTCGACGGCCGAGGTGGCACAATGGTTCGGTATTCACAGCCTCAGTTGATTTTGGTGCACTGACAATCAGGCGATCACGACGGGTAATCAGGCGTGACGAATCATCTAATGTCACCGAGTTTCTGAATATCCCGCTTCTCTTGGTCGCGTTAGGCGATGTTTCCGGAAAAATCACGAGGTATCGACGACTAAAGTTTGTTTGCGGAAGTCACATAAGAGCGAATTGATTAATTGTATATGTCAGTGGTTGATCACATACGCGCCTTCTCCATGGACGATCATCATGTTGATAGCATACGTAATAACGTCGTAAAGGCATCACGTTGTAGCAGAGAAGATTTTCAGCGGTAGTTAATTGATCGCATGGTCATATGAAGACAGATCCATTATTTTGCAGGGCAGGAATATGTGCATCAGTAGTTCTAAATAGGTAACGTGTAATATTACGTGGACCCTTTGGCTAGTCTTCCTGTTAAGGGTATGGGTGCACATGACTTATCGTGTGATGTTCTTCGTTTTGTATTTATTATAATGAATACATGCCTAGCTGCAACATACACCGTTAATAGTGTTTATGTATGTTTTAATGTAATCACATGTTGAAAATGAGACTGTGCTAGGACAAGATTTACTATTTCCCCGGACAAATTGAAGTTGCTAACAATTTGAACCGCAATCCTGCAACATACTGTTTTGTTACAACTTTTCCCGGTCTCCCCTACTGCTGAGAGGAAATACAATGTGTTATTGAGTATAAAGACATATGTCAACACATTGGGCCAGCTAATTTCTTAGAGGCAAACTTAGTTATTATTAATGAATAAAAATATTTAGCAGTCAATCCTCAATTCGATTTTGCTTGTCTAATTCTAAATCCAATTTGCAAAGAATAAAAGTTCCATTGTATTCACAACAACATGCTAACTCGTTTGATCAATTTTGTATGTAGTTTTTTGTGTGAAATCATCAGGCAAACTGTTAAAATATTTGATGATTGGTCAAGCATCAATTGATGTGATAATAGAATTCCTGAAAATAGGCAAATGTTTTCCTTGGTGAAATTTCTAAATTGTGTCATGTCATGTGATAAGCGAAAGGATGAAATTAGTAATTATTATATCGACAATATATATATGACTTAGCTATTCATACACTACATATTTGTACATCAACGAACCGTATTCACGATAGGCTACGTCAGATGAGGATGACGTTTTAAGCTATACAGCGAGTATCAGGTGTACCCTCGCAATAACGGAAATGTATGTAATTCACAAGACTGATTGACTTCTCGCGTCAACATTCTCCGTGGCACTGTAACCGCAAACTGCTATACCCATGGATAAAAACCTGTCCCACTGGTCCAGCTTCTTCTTTTGCTGTCCTATATCAATATCGTTGTTCTGCTGCCCGATCCAAAGTATCCGCGTCTTCTCCAAACTTACTCTCAATCCATGTCAGCCGAAAATTTCCTTCCATTCCACCAGCCAGTTCTGCCTCATTATTAACTACTACCGCAATGTCTTCTGCATATAGCAGCTTGGGGAGAATGTCATTGGTACTCGATTTCCTGCTGATAACACCAACTACTGCAATGAACAACAGTATGCAACCAAAATTTCGTTAAACGTTGTTCGATATATCACCGAAACTGTTCCTTGAAAGTATATACATTACATCGGCAAAGACGTTTATGCAATTTAACTGATTGATCAATTTACAGACAAAATAAACTTGTATTTTTATATTGGTACACCTTATTCCTGTTATTTCATTTGGGCCGCTTGAGTGATCTATATCGGTTTCGGTGCGGAACCGCTTAACCCTATAACTGTTTCGTATATGCACTTGTGGGCTTTTAGTTTGGCGGGTTTTTGACTACTCGCAATACGCATTGTATAAGCAACACAGGCAACTTACATTCGTCATATTCGTCCATGTGTGTGAAATGTTGTTCACTTGTAGCGGCAGAATGAGCGAGACGAGTATCAAGTCGCTGTCGGCAAGGTTCGTCAGAAACAAATTCGTCACCGTTCGCAACGTATTGATCTTCCCAAAGATGACCACAATGCGCGCGTTAATTAGAAAACTAGGAAGGATAAACGTCGAGATGAAGGAAATGAACGCTGCCTCTATGTCTGACAAACTCAGTGTGTTATTCACTGCAGTCTCCCAAAGACGTGACATTTGTTCTCAACCTGAATGTGTCCATCCGTATCTCTACAATAATTGCATTAATAAATAATAACGACACAACTGGTTGACAGACATGCATCCTATTACTGTTTGTCAGACGCTTGCCTCTGTTTGTTGTAGGAGTATACATTCTCTATTCGTTCAGACTTCCGGCCGCGGATGCTAGAATAAGTGGTTTAAAGATGTATACCTCCCCGCTTTGAGTCCTCGACATTTACTCAATGTGTGGGATCTTTTACTTCCCCCGGCGTAGATACAAGGGAAAAGGGATCAACGGCTTCCAAAAAAACATAGGCAAATTGGGATGAAATAAATAATCCAGGTTTCTGTAGGTGGAATCGAATAATCATCGTCTCGATCGAAAGTCTATCCACTAGACCAAAATTATCCAAAACAAATGTAAGTCACTGAAAATGTACTAAGCCACCCAGCTACCGAGACACCGTGTTGTTTAAATTGATATTTGATACATTCCAGAAATATTAGTTATAGTTTTCGACATGCTGCCGAATTTAAATGGACAGCACCTGCAGAAAAGAGACGAGGCTGACGACTGGATACCTGAAGAATAACTGTGGAAGAAGAGAGGAAGCTGGCTGGGAAGATCTATACTCTAGAATTAGATGAGATGACTCGCCGTATTTGTTGGTGACCAATGTTCTAGTGTTATAATAAATGCGTGATTGATTGATTGATTGATTGAGTGAGTGAGTGAGTGAGTGAGTGAGTGAGTGAGTGGGTGAGTGAGTGAGTGAACTACATGTTGCTATTTTGCCCAGTGTTCTCATGACACTTATTAATCCTCATGCCTATTTTTCCTGGCCAAATTCCAGTTAATGAGAACAAATTGGTTGACATTTCTGATTATATCAATTGCCTTGTTACATTCATCCATTTCTACGATTTATTCAAGCCATACAAAAGCACCCAGTGTAGTACTTCCAATGCTTAGCGACGAAACAGCTCACAAAATAATAAAATAGACGAATACTATTATTACATGGTTTCAACAACATTGCACAGCCAATGTATTTACTGGTATATTCTAGGACCACATCTAATATAACTCGTACAAACCAATTTAATTGATGTTATTGTAACGCTGACACGACAATACAAGCAACCAGAAATACGTGGTGCCGAATACTTACATAAAATTCATCGATGAATATTAACGTAAATTAATTATTGACTGAAGTACGAAATGTAATATTGTACTTTAAATGAGAGAGTTGGAACAATAATGTATCCACGACAACGACAAGAGCGCAACTATTTAAAGAATTATTGATTCACTAAAGAATACATAATACAAACAATAACAGTTACTGATGTTGAACAGAAATCAACTCGCTAGCATCGGAACGAACAAATTGGCAAATCTGACACTTGAATATCTACCAACACGATTGAGCATACGTTGCCATAGGTACGCGATTAGCACCAATCTATAAGACATTGTTTCGCGCCAATTCTTATTGTTAATTTTTTTCAAATGGTGTCTGGCAGCTTTATATTTCCGGCCATGTTGTTCCCAGCTTGACAGACCTGCTGCTGTTGCTAGGCAAACCGTCACGTGATCGATATATCAATTGCTGATACACCATACGTTAGTGACGTCACACTGATGCAACGATCACGTGTACGTCGCAAAGCTAAACTTTGGTGACCTCATGCTTACACTACACGACATTCAATGATACACAGCGAAGCTACACATTTAAGACGTCACGTTTACAAGACAATACACCGCGGAGGTACACGTCGGTGACGTCACGCTGACACGATAATCACTGATACACCGCGGTAGAAACAAGTTGAAAGTTTTTAACTGATGGTGTTATCCAGGCCACATTCAGGTCTTATTCGTTTCATGCTATCGCAGCAAATACTGACACTTCTCCTATTCATAATTTGGTCTTGCCAAACAGTCACGATAGCTGTTGAGGCCGCAAGGAACTGCACCTTAGTCGACTTTCGCTTTCACTACATTTGCTTGGACTGTGTTTAAATTGTTCATGTTACTAGTTATACTTTCGTTGTGCGACGTTGACAAGGCAGTTGGTGAGACTGTGCAATCAACGCGGAACGAGATGTTTTAGTTGGACAGTTGATGGGGCCGGTGTTACTGGGAGGCCCAGCGGGAGAGACGGTTCCACGGTCGATGGCCGGACGCAGCAGAAGATGCTAAGAAACGATTTCCGAAACTCAGCGATGTAGATGAGGTAGACAACGATGTTGTAGGACGTGCTGAAGACAGCCAGAGTCAGTTGAATCATCACAAGCCCACTGCCCGCTTCGGCACTGTTGGAATTGCCTGTCATTTTCTACAAAAAAACTTATTTGATGAGAGTGACGCTGTATATCAAAATATATGTGCGCTCCCACGCACGCACACACGTACACACGCACGCCGCATAGCATAGCCTGAACCTTTTTAAAAACACTTAGCTGTGAATCGAGTGCAAATGTTGATGTGTACGAGCAACAAGCTATTGATATCGCTAATTTGTTATTGTCCGCGTACAATATTTTTAAAATGTTAACTTTTTTTGTGACACAAGATCACCAGCTTCAATTAATCTACTAAAAAGGAAGACAAGAGCAGACAAATATGAACTTACAACACTAACAAGGATAACGAAGTAGGGCAGCCAGGCGAAGGAGAAGAGAACTGCGATGATGATCAACATCTTTATAATCCTCGTCCGGTTTTGCGATACGAACGATGACGTCAGACCACCTGGAGGATGATGCCCTTGCCGTTTGATGAAGGTCACAAGACGGTAGTAGCGGCTGAAGACAAGCGCCTGAGGAATCAAGTATGACGTGCATAGAATAAAGACACCGTTCACCTTGTCAAATACGTCATACTTGGGCTTGCATAACATAAGTGGCGTCACCGCAGTGGTGTTGCCGAAATCTGTTGACGCCATGGGCTCGGATTGGATGGAATAGTCGAAGTATGTCGGCGTGGCCACCACCGCTGACAATATCCAGATTCCGCCAATGATCTTCAACGCCTTTTTGCGGTAGATGGTATGCATAGGACCCAAAACGATGGCTCTGAAACAACGACTTTGCTGACACGCGCGTTCTTTTGTTCCCAATATACTGTTTACCTTCACATCATGCACGGGGCATCTACTCAAATAGATATTGAGTAAATTGTTCATTCAAGTTAATATTGCATGTTTAGTTTAGATAATGACCCTGCGATATATATATATATATATACATATATATATATATATATATATATATATATATATATATATATATATATATATATATAAACTCCAATAGCAAATGCATTTTATATTTGTGTTTCTAAAATATTTGTTTTAAAAGTATGTCACATCCTTGATTGGCATGAAATTAATATTTTGATTTTTATAAAATAATCACCATGCTCTAAACATATTTTCACTTCCTCCGAATAAATAAAAAGTAAGTGATATATGCGTCACCTACCGGTAGCGTTCCTCAGCCAGGGCCACCATGATGTAGATGGAGCAAGTTATGCTTAAGACGGGCAGGCAACGGCCCAGCTTACAAAGAACCTCGGCTGAAACAACCATGTTCAACGAAATTACGTGGCAGCAGGCAAACTACGGCGCCTAACGGCAGTAGGTGGACTTTGATAAATATTATGCCACGTAGCAAAGACGACGACGACAACAACAACAACATAATCAACGACAATAACAACAACAATAAAAAATAAACAAAACACCTATACTACAACAACCACTTTCGTTACCGTCATCACAGCGTACATCATCAACAACAACAACAACTCCGTCATTACAAACCACCACCACCACCAACAACAACAACAACAACAACAACAACAATACCACATCCATCACCACCACCACAATACAACAACAACAACAACAGCAGCAGCAGCAGTAAAACAAGCTATTACAGTAACAGTATCACAACCCAACACGTTCAAAGTTGTCAACCGTGAAAGTTTCTTCAGGGTGAAAAATATTTGCTTTGCTTGCAGAACATGCAATGCGATTATGTGTCCTCCGAAATTCAACGTTCTGTATCGGCAACATTCGTTTATGTTGGACTGTTGTTGCTTCTACAGCACTGCTCTGGCTGACCTAAAGTGCGATAAGTTTCCTTGTAATATATGAGTTGTCTGCAATAAATATCGATCCCCCTAAACGGTTTTTTTAATCAGAGGTTTCCTTCCGTAGATATCTTGCACATTCGGCGGTTGCCGCACTGCACAACAAGGAGGCTGTGCTATAGTCATTTGTATAAAGAAGCTATAAACCAGCTGAATACTGGTTTAAATATAAATCAAACAATTAAAGATGTGAACGCCCTTGGTCGACAACGTGGAAGCTTTTGAAATTGTGATCGGTTTTCCCGACTTCTACAACGGCTTGACAAAACATATGAAAAAAAGCAAATATTAGTAACTACTGCTATTGTCATTAAATTTGGGCCGGTTCAATCATCTACATCGGTTTTGGTGTGGAGCCGGTTAACTCCATAATTGTTTCGGATATGCCCTTTGTTGGCGGTTTTTTGCTGTACACAATAACATTGGATATGCAACAAGCAACTTACATTCGACATATCCGTCCGTGTGTGATATGTTATTCACTTGTAGCGGCAGAATGAGCGAGACGAGTATCAAGTCGCTGACGGCAAGGTTCGTCAGAAACAAATTCGTCACCGTTCGCAACGTCTTGATCTTCACAACGACGGCCACAATGCAGGCGTTACTTAGGAAACTAAGAATCATAAACGTCGATATGAAGGCTATAAACACTACCTCGCTGTCTGTCAAATTCATTGTGTAGTCTCCCAAACACGTGACAAGTGTATTCGTCCCTAATGTACGTACCTATATAGTAATTGCATTAAAATAAAAAAACACAACTGGGTGACAAAGACAAGCATCCTATTACTGTTTGTCATACGTTTGTCTGTTCACCAGGTGTGTTTGTTGCAGGAGTAGACAGTCGTGACCATATGTTTCATAAATAATTGGCCAAAAAGAATACATAAAGTACGCCACACTGGGATTTATTTTATGTAATTTGAAATGAGATGTTTGTCAATGTACAGCGTCCTTGCAATCACGAACCATACAATCATGGCCTTCGTCGTTATCATCATTACCACCTCCAGCGAATATGATGGCTGTTGGACGAGGGAAGTAAAGACAAATCAATGCGTTGGCGTGTTTATTCTTTTGTTAGTGTCGTTCGTCCTTTTATTCACGTCACTTGTTGTTTCCTAGTCAACAATTTCAAGAGTGTTTGCCATTTCGTCAGACTTCCGGCCGCGGAAATAAAAGAAATATAGAACGAGCTCACTCCTCTTTGAGTCCTCGACATTTACCCCTGTGTATGTTATTTTACTTCATATAGCATAAATACCAGGTAACAGTTGTCTGTTGTGTACCCGTGTTGTTTAACTTGTTCGTGCTGTTTGCTGCACGATCGTTGTGCGATTGTGACATGGCAGCTGCTGAAACACCGTGTGGCTTAAGTTGTTTAGCACTCAAGAGACAAGTGTCTCATGTGTTCGGTACACTGACAATACCAGAGAGAGGGGGAGGGAGAGAGAGAGAGAGAGAGAGAGAGAGAGAGAGTGAGAAAGATATATATATATATATATATATATATATATATATATATATATATATATATATATATATATATATATATATATATATATATATATGTATATATATATACATATATGTGGGGCATGATAGCATACCGGTTAGAAGGCGGACTCTCAATCGAGAGAACCCGGTTTCAAATCCCACTGGGGTCGCTTCGAACCTTTGGCAAGTTTGATCACTCTACGTTGCCACAGTTCACTCAGCTGTATAAATGAGTACCTGGCAATACAGACAGTGGTGGATATGTGAACGAATAGCCTTCGCGCAGCAATTGCAGCGTGGCTGAATACTTCCCAAAGAAGTTGAGATGGCCTTGGAATGAACAGGTCTGCCAGGGGGTGAAGTGTAAAGCGCTTTGAGCAGTCCTATGGACCGGATACGCGCATATATAAGAACATATTATATATATATATACATATATATATATATATATATATATATATATATATATATATATATATATACATATATATATATATATGTACATATATATATATATATATATATATATATATATATATATATATATATATATACATATATATATATATACATATGTACATATATATATATATATACATATATATATATATATATATATATATATATATATATATATATATATATATATATATATATATATATATATATATATATATATATATGTATATATATGTATATATATATATATATATATATATATATATATATATAGCGAGATAAATGGAGAGAGAGAGTGAATGAGTGAGTGAGTGAGTGAGTGAGAGAGAGAGAGAGAGAGAGAGAGAGAGGGTGAGGGAGTGGGAGAGAGAGAGAGAGAGAGAGAGATAGAGAGAGAGAGAGAGAAAGAGCGATAAACGGACGCAGAAGAAGGTTCTGTGGAACTCAGCTTTGAAGATGCCCATGTTTGTTATTTTTTATATTTGATTCTGACCTCGATTTTGGCTACCCCCAAACGTTCATTCCCTCAAATAGCATCGTTTTGGTACACCAAGAGCAGATAGGAGTACCAACTATTGTATTTTAGGGTATTTTAGCGGCTCAATTAGCGATGTGGAATGGACCAGCGAAGCGGGTAACCGATAAATTGTGAACAATCGCTTCACTAAATATATAAATAGAATAGGACAGGTTATTAACGACAAAAACAGTACTTTCAGCATCGACAATGAGAATGAGCATAAAACTGTAGAGAGGGTGATATTAATAGCAGCACTGGCTTACCAGACGTTCAGTGGTCTATGACCACTACATATACTGATGTTAATGAGGAATATTAGGACAGCAAACAACGCGCTCTTCCTTTAGGGAAGGACTTCTAACGATAACGAAGTGGTGGATGCCAATGACAACGTCAAATTGCATATCTATTTTGTGTTATGATATGGCTGCAGCCATGATCCATGTTATAGACGGAAAACAAATATAATAATTTGCAACTGGTCTTGTTAGCAGTAGACTTGGCTACTGCAATTCCCATTATCGTAATATTGCTCTCAAAGACATCTTGAAACTTCAACATGCGCAAAATGTGTTGGCAAGGGTTATTACCTGTCTCGTTTCTCTAAGAAATAAACATTTCTTAAATCAATGCATTGGCTCCGTGTCCAATATCGTATTGTTTTATGATCTGCACAATATCCTATCAGACACTTTCATCCAAACATCCAACATGTTTATATTCACTGCTTACTCCTGCAACACAGCCTCTACAGCTTCGTTCATCTAATTCTAATTATTTTTGTTCACAGCGTTAAGGGAAGTGTTGGAAATAGAGCTTGTTCAGTTGCTGCACCGACTCTGTCGAACTCACTCCCTGTTAGTGTTAAGTATCTAAAATATATCGTAACATTTCGTCGTAAGCTAAAAAAAAACACTTGTGTAAACTTTCTTATCATCAATAGCTTCCCGGTGTACTAATCCAAATGCTACAACTATAACTGGTTATCGTTTAGGAAATGCTTAGGCCCTTTTGTTTTGGTGCGTTGTCGAGCTTGGATCTCACGAGGTTCTTAGCACAACATAAGTATTTTATAATATATTATATTATTATGAATTATTTAATTAATTAATTCATTCATTAATAGAACAGGTTGAACGTTTTCAGTGATCACTGTGTGCTATATACAAAATAACTACTGAGGAGCTTAGTAATCATATGCGTATATCATGATAATATAGGAACAAGCGATGCTTTATTTTGTATAACAATAATAACTAATTAATATAATAACATTAATTAATTTGTCAACACAACAAGATGAATATTTCAAATATGTAAAATAATATTTAATATGCATTTCCGCTTTCAACTTGTGTATATATTCATAATTTTCTCTACTTTTATCCACTTTTGATTTTAGTGTAAATAAAAGTTAAAGATACAATTTTTATATTAAATAATTGTAAATAAACATTATTTATTATTTTTTCTAAATTCAAGGCAAGCAAACGGACAGACAACATTGAGGAATGGACAGGGAATATATTTGCAGAAACCCAGGCACTGGCACACAACCACCAAGACTGGAGCCGATTTGTGCAATGTTCACTGGAGCAGCGCCCCTACGACCCAGGCGGGTTACGGGATCGATGATGAAAATGAATCTTTAATTACACATTTATATATGGGACGGGATATTCCTATATAGCAAGTACTATGTCATAGCACACGTGTCACTTGCAAAAGGCTGGCAACTGTGGCGTAGAAGAGCAGTAATATATATATATATATATATATATATATATATATATATATATATATATATATATATATATATATATATATATATATATATATATATATATATATATATATATATATATATATATATACATATATATATATATATATATATATATATATATATATATATATATATATATATATATATATATATATATATATATATATATATATATATATATATATATATATATATATACATACATTTATATATATATATATATATATATATATACATACATTTATATATATATATATATATATATATATATATATATATATATATATATATATATATATATATATATACATACATTTATATATATATATATATATATATATATATATATATATATATTTATATATATATATATATATATATATATATATATATATATATATATATATATATATATATATATAATGTACCTGTGTTTGCGTGCTTGCGGCGTGCGCTTGTATTCGCATGTGCTAGTATGTGTGCATAAGCGGGCCCATGCTCATTTGCTCGTGCGTGCGCGCGTGGGCGTTTGTGTTTGTTAGTGTGCGTGTATGTTGTGTTTGTGTGTGTGAGTGTGTGTTTGTGTGTGTTTGTGTGTGTGTGTGTGTGTGTGTGTGCGTTCGTGCATGCACGTGCACTCGCTCTAGTGAGTGTGTGATAAAACTTCCACAGTCATTTGATTGCATACTAAATGACACAACAACAACGATGAATGAACCTCATAGGCTGTTATTTGCTACCGTCATATGCGTACTGCCTACAGTTGCTAAGCAAACGTGCTTCTTATTCTGGAACCATCAACAAGCTGAGCTGTAAAATACGTGCTCGCTAATCTCCATGTCATTTCAGTCACGCAGAACTTCCCATTTTTTTGCAAGACCGTCTGTTGTCGTACATATAGCACTCGCAACGCGTGTAACCACGAAACTTAACCTTTTCTCGTGGCTAATATATATATATATATATATATATATATATATATATATATATATATATATATATATAAGATAAAGTGATTTATTTACTTAAATTACATACATAAGGTAATATCTGACATAGTGGTAGTAAACGCTTTCGGTAAAAAGGAATTAACAGCAGGTTTTTAGCGTAAATTAGTACACACTGACTTCGTTGTTTTGTTACACAGTGTTCTCCGTATTCGCTAGGTGGCAGGGTTTTTTTTCTCATGCGAGGTTAATAGAAGACACAGTTAACAAGTATATTAGCCTAAAGTGTTCTTTTGATCACAAAAACAGCCTTATTCAAGGCTAACGTAGCAAACTAATTAAAACTAAATTGTATGATGGCGCCGTGCAAACGGCAGTTAAAGGCCACAAGGCACTTAATTTGTGGCAGTTGCAGTAACTGGGTGGACTTCGTCAAGTCTGGGTGCGAGACGTCCTGGGCTGAGGTCCAGGCAGATAGTTTTAGTTTTGAGTGTAGGGGATGCACGAAGATGAAGGAACTAGAGGTGGAGTTGGAGCGCTGAGGCTGCTCGTTGTGGCAATGGTGGGAAGGGAACAGGGGAGTTGTGCCAGTAGTTCCGGTGGGGGAACAGTAGACGATAAAGTGGGGAAAGACAAAAGAGATGCTAGGGAGAGCTCACCTCAGCCTGGGAGGAAGCTGAGAGGAGGGAAGGTGACATGTCATAGGGAGACAGGACGTAAGGAGACGGGAAGGAAAGGAACGGGAGGGAAGACAACCGGAGTGAAGGAGAGGGGAGTAGGGGAGACAAGAGGGAAGGAGAAGGGAGTGGGGGAGACGGGAGGGAAGACAACCGGAGTGAAGGAGAGGGGAGTAGCGGAGACAGGAGGGAATGAGAAGGGAGTGGGGGAGACGGGAGGGAAAACAACCGGAGTGAAGGAGAGGGGAGTAGGGGAGACAGGACGGAAGGAGAAGGGAGTGGGGGAGACGGAAGGAAAAACAACCGGAGTGAAGGAGAGGAGAGTGGGAGAGACAAGAGCAAAGGAGTGGGAAGTGGGGGAGACAGGAGGGAAGGGGTCAGGACAGAATGTGATGGAGGGGATCGAAAGGAAGAGTTATTCTGCAGCAGTGACAGAGGGGGTGAGGAAAAGAGCGAGGGTGTTTGTGGGGGATTCGATAGTTAGGAAGACTGACATAGTCTTAAACAAGGGAGATGATGTGGTGGTCTGCTTGCCTGGAGCCAAAATAGAGGCGATAACTGAGAGGGTAAAAAACATCGTAGGCTCGGGTAAGGGTGGTTTGTTTTAGTACACTTAGGGACAAATAACGTAGAGAGGGAGGGTACAACTGCCATAGTTAGGAAATATAGGCAGTTGGGCAGAACACTAAAACAGACGCGGGTTGAGCAGGTAATACTGCCAGGGATTTTACCTGTAATGGGCAGGAGGGGTCACAAATATCGAAATTGTCAGGGGATGGCAATTAACATATTAGTCCAGAGGCTGTGTAGGGAAGAGGAAGTTGGATTTGTGGATTTATGGGGAAGTTTTGTTGGGAGGGCTGATATGTACATGAAGGATGGACTTCATTTAAGTGGAAAGGGAGCGGCAGTATTCGCGGACAAACTTTCAGCAGCAGTAGATAGCGACTTGGGTACAATGACAAATATTTTTGGAAGTAAACATTCTTTAAATTAGAAGTGCAGGGGGTTACCTAGAGGTGTCTCAAGCAGAACAAGAGGCCACTAGCACAGATAAACCAATATCAAATCATCCGAAAAACATCTCTGAAAAAGGTCATAGATACGTATGTTTAAATGCAAGGAGCATAGTAAATAAGAAAAACGAATTAAACATTATGGTAGAAGATATTGACCCTCACATAATTCGTATAACTGAATCATGGGCCAACATAGATATAACAGATGCTGAATTAGGACTGACAGGATACGTAATGTTTAGGAAAGATCGAATAGGAATAAGGGGCGGGGGAGTTATTTTATATGTTAAAGAATCTATTCAGGCTTATGAAATAAAACTAGAAAGGGAAGCAGATTGCGATGAAGCTGTTTGGTGCAAAATTGTTTCAGGAAATTCAAAATTAACTATTGGATTAGTTTACCGAAGTCCATACATAAACAAAGAGGACAACACAAAATTAAAAAACGCTATAAAGGAAGTTAGTAAAGGGGAATGTATCATAATGGGATATTTCAACCATGGACACATACAATGGAATTCTCTAGAGAGCACAGGGATTGAGGATCAACAATTTCTATGTTTAATCCAGGATAGCTTTCTTACTCAGCACGTACTAGAACCAACCAGGGGAGAAAATGTATTAGATATAGTTTTGTCATCACAAAAAGAATTAGTGGACAATGTAAAAATATTTGAACCATTGGGTAATAGTGACCATAATCAAATACATTTTGACATCAATGTAAAATCAGAAAGTAAAAATAAGAAAACATACAAGAGAAACTTCCACAAAGGTAACTACAAAGATATGAGAAAATACTTAGCAAAGCTAGATTGGAATAACATGCTGATGAATAAGACCGCAAATGAAAGTTGGAATATTCTAAAATATGAAACTGAGAGTATCATCGATAAATTTGTTCCCTTCCAAAAACAAGGAAAACGGTGTAGAAAGAAACACTTGTCAAAAGAGGCAATTATAAAAATAATGCTAAAACAAACTATGTGGAGGGTTTATAGGCGTACCAGAAAGGAAGAAGACTATGCAAAATACAAAGAGGCACTTAATGCAGCTAGAACTGAAATCAGACAATCTAAAAGAAGCTATGAGCAAAAACTGGCATGTAACATAAAAAAATACAGCAAGAGTTTTTATGCATATGTCAGGAGTAAACATAACGTACAAGACAAGGTTGGACCTCTAGAAGACAGTGCTGGAAATATAATATCACAGGAGTTTTTAATGGCGGAAGACCTAAATGGTTACTTCAGTTCAGTGTTTACCAAAGAAGATATTAGTTCATTACCAGTTGCTGATGCTAAATTTCAGGGGGCTAAATCTGAATATTTAGGTCCGTTAGTTGTAACTCCAGAAATGGTAGCTAAGAAAATAAAGGCAATGAAGGATAACAAATCACCGGGAGTGGATGGGATTCCTCCAGAATTACTAATGGAAACAGTAGATCAAATCAGTATACCACTTGCAAGAGTATTCAACTTGTCATTAAAAGAGGGAGTTGTTCCGTTTGAATGGAAAGAAGCAAACATCATACCATTATTTAAAAAGGGTTCGAGAAATAAGTCAGAGAATTACCGACGAGTGAGTTTAACGTCAGTGATTTGTAAATTATTAGAAAGGTTAATTAAAGACCATATGGTGGACTTCCTCCTTAAGCATAAATTATTAAATTCATCTCAACATGGATTCCTTAAAGCGATGTCATGCTTAACAAATATGTTATGTTTTTTGGAAGAAATCACTAAGTGGATAGACGTGGGATCGCCAGTAGATATTATCTACTTAGATTTTCAGAAAGTTTTTGACAAAGTTCCACATCAAAAATTATTACTTAAATTAAAAGCCCATGGTATCGGGGATAGAATAACTGACTGGATAGAACAATGGCTGACTGACAGAAGTTGTAGTAGATGGAGAAGTAGTAGATGGAGAAGTTTCAAAT
Source organism: Lamellibrachia satsuma (assembly GCA_033239005.1). Lineage (NCBI taxonomy): Eukaryota > Metazoa > Annelida > Polychaeta > Sabellida > Siboglinidae > Lamellibrachia > Lamellibrachia satsuma. The sequence continues at coordinate 6,574,098 of BSQZ01000003.1, forward strand.
TCGAAATCGGTTTTGAGTGGGGTACCTCAAGGATCATTATTATGACCTATATTATTCTTAATTTATATCAATGACTTGGACGACAGTATAACAAGTAACGTACTGAAATTTGCAGATGACACAAAACTGTTTAAAAAGGTTAATACTGATGGTGATAAATAACATTTACAAAACGATCTAGACAGATTAGTGAAATGGTCTGTGAAATGGCAGATGTTGTTCAATTTTTGGAAATGTAAATGCCTACATATAGGACATGGAAACTTATAAAATGGGAGATACTGTTCTGGGTACTACTGTAAAGGAAAAGGACTTAGGAGTTACAATAAGCGTTGATATGAAAGTTTCAGAGCAGTGTGGTATTGCAGCTTCAAAGGGTAATCAAATTCTTGGATTGATTAAAAGAAACATAACATACAAGGGAAAAAGTTAATTATACCTCTTTATAAAGCAATGGCAGTGGGCAGGTCCAATGGACCTGTACGGGATGGAATAAGACGCTCCCGCCTCCACGAGTCTACCACGTATGGGTAAAATACGGTGATGTTAACATGACATCACAGGGCGGATGTCTTCCTCGCTGAAGTCAACGGCCAGGACGGAAGGGCTCCAAGATGAGTTCAACGACCACGTGTTCAGGACCAAGGCGAGCCACATTTTTTTGGTGGATATCGGCTGTGGTCAACCAGCCTGGAGAGGGATGGGCTCCGCTAGTTGCAAATCTGCCCTAGACACACCATGATCATGAAAACCAGTTTGAATCACATACCGGATCGGTCGCAGCCTGGGTCAAAAATGACCGCGCCTCCCGCCGTACATCAGGACGGGGGTGTTAAGTATGCTACTGGTGCCCCTACCAAAAAGATACGTGGAAGAAACGACATCACCATCGGCACATGGAATGTCAGGACATTGAGAGCTGCAGGAAAACTGAAAGAACTCACACATGAGATGGAGATATACAGATGGAACCTGCTTGGACTCGCCGAGATGCGATGGAAAAGCTTTGGTGAAACATCGACCGAAGAAGGACACAAGGTCTACTTCAGTGGCAAGAAGGACAAACACGAACAAGGCGTTGGGTTTCTTGTTCACAAAGACATCGTGAACACTGTCATGGGTTGTCGCCCTATCTCCAGCAGGCTCATCACCATCCGCCTGAAGGCAACTCCTTCAACATGATAGTCATACAAGTTTATGCCCCAACGTCTGATTATGACGACAGTGAGGTGGAAGATTTCTATGGCCAGCTGCAAGAAGTCATAGAGGAAACGCCAAAGAAAGACAATCTTATTGTACTAGGAGACTGAAATGCAAAAGTGGGAAAGGATGCGCAGAACAACTGGCAAGACACTTGCGGACCTTTCTGCAACACGGAAACAAATGAGAGAGGTCACAGGCTCCTCGAATTTGCAATGTACAATGAGCTGATGCTGGCTAACACATTTGGCCCACACAAAACATATAGAAGATGGACCTGGCACAGCTCAGATGGAAAACATCACAATCAGATCGACTACATCTTGGTGAAACGGCGCTTTCACACATGAGTGAACATTGCCAGGACACGAAGCTTTCCAGGAACAGATATCGGAAGTGATCACGACTTGCTGATGACAACCTTCCACATTCGCCTGAAGAGGATCAGCAAACCAAAGCCAACAAGAATCAAATTTGACATCGATAAACTTAAGGATCCTGATGTAGCAGAAGCATTCAAAGCAATGATAGATGGGAAATTTGCACCACTTATCATACTGGATGACAAATATACCGACGTGAACTTGCTGACCAGCACCTTCAACAAAATAGTGACCGACACAGCCCACGAGATCCTTGGAAAACACCGTCGGACAAAGAAACCATGGGTCACAACAGACATCCTAGTTCTTTGTGACAAAAGAAGGGAATTGAAAAGGAGAAAATGTGATCCTGAAGGTGCAGCAAAATACAGAGAAGTCAACAAGAATTAAACAAGATATGAGAAGAGCAAAAGATAACTGGATAGCAGAACAATGCTGTGAAATTGAAGACAGCTTGAGCAAGAACAACAGCAAGAAGGCTTATCAAATAGTGAAAGACCTGACATCAGTGAAGAAAGGGATAACTACCACTATCCAAGACAAATCAGGGAAATGCCTGACAGAAGAACAGCAGATCCTCAATCGATGGACAGAATACTGCTCAGAATTGTACAGCCACAACAACAACGGAGACCCAGTAGTACTAAATTGCACACAGACTACTGAAGAGGACGACTACCCCATTCTTCCTGAGGAAGTGGAGGCTGCAGTAAAGTCTCTGAAAAAAGGAAAGTCAGCTGGAATTGATAACATACCAGCAGAACTGGTTCAAGCTGGGGGAGAAGCCTTGATTACCACACTTACAACAATCTGCAACAAGATCTGGCAGACAGGAGAATGGCCCACCCCATGGACTCAGTCACTGATCATAACACTTCCCAAGAAAGGCAACCTACAGATGTGCCAACATTACAGAACAATCAGCCTCATCAGCCACCCGAGCAAAGTCATGTTGAAGATACTACTCAACAGACTCTAACCCCAGGCAAAAGAGATTATCGCTGAAGAACAAGCGGGTTTTCGAGCAGGACGGAGCACCAGTGAACAGATCTTCAACCTTAGAATCCTTTGCGAGAAACACCTTCAACATCAGCAAAGCCTATATCATGTCTTTATAGATTTCAAGAAGGCCTTTGATAAGGTATGGCATGCGGCCCTATGGGCAACCATGAGGAAGTACAACATTGGCTCCAAGCTTGTCCGAACCATTGAACACCTATATGACAATGCCACCAGTGCAGTATCAACAGCAGCATAGGAGGCTGGTTTCGAACAACAGTCGGAGTTCGACAAGGATGCCTACTATCACCAACGCTCTTCAACATTTTTCTGGAAAGGATCATGACTGATGCTTTAGAAAACCATCAAGGCACTGTCAGCATTGGAGGCAGGACAATCACCAACCTTCGTTTTGCTGACGACATCGACGGCTTAGCAGGAGATGAACAAGAACTAGTCAATTTAGTGGAGCGCCTTGAAAAAACATCTACATCATACGGCATGGAGATCAGTGCCGAAAAGACCAAACTGATGACGAACAACACATAAGGCATCAGCACAGAGGTCAAAGTTAATGGACAGAGACTTCAGACAGTAACAAGCTTCAGGTACTTGGGATCAATTATCACATATGAAGGTTCCAAACCGGAGATACTTGCCAGGATTGCACAGACAACAGCAGCACTAACAAGGTTGAAACCCTTATGGAACGACAGAAACATCACGGTCAGTTCGAAGATAAGGCTGATGCGCTCCCTTGTCATGTCCATATTTCTGTACGCTTGTGAAACATGGACCCTCTCAGCAGATCTACAGAAGAGGATACAAGCCATGGAAATGAGATGCTTTCGGAAGATCTTGCGCATATCATACAAAGACCATGTTACTAACGAAGCTGTCCGCAACAAGATCAAAGAAGCCATCGGACCATATGACGACCTTCTTACAACAGTTAAGAAGCGTAAATTGAAGTGGTTCGGTCATGTATCACGATCATCTGGCCTTGCAAAGACTATCTTGCAAGGTACCGTAAGAGGGGGAGACGAAGAGATAGACAGAAAAAGAGGTGGGAAGACAACATCAAAGAGTGGACAGGAATGGAGTTCGCTGACTCCCAGAGGGCTGTCAAGAACAGGGAAACGTGGAGAGAGCTGGTTAGAAAGTCATCAATGGTGCCCCAACGATCCTTACGGGTTATGGGAAAGTGAAGAAGATAAAGCAATAGTTAGACCTCATTTAGAATACTGTATACAAGCATGGAGACCATATCGTAAGAAGGATATAGATACGCTTGAACGCATACAAAGGAGAGCAACTAAAATGATTCCAGAACTTAGAGACCTTAGTTATGAAGAACGCCTGAAAGAATGTGGTTTAACAACTCTAGAGACAAGGAGGTTAAGAAGAGATCAGATTGAAGTTTTTAAGATATTAAATGGTTATGAAAATATTTATAGAAATATGTTTTTCTCACTCAAGAAGGATAGCAGAACTAGAGGACATAAGGTAAAATTAGTAAATGATCAATGTAGATTGGACATCAGGAAGCACTCGTTCTCACAGAGGACAATAAAAGAATGGAACAAATTGTCTACAGATTGTTTAACTGCTAGCAGCGTGAATATGTTTAAAAACAAGGTTGACACATATCTCAGGAGGGCGGGTTATAAGTAGGTGAACATTGTTGGACTCTCGATAAGCCAATGGCTTCCTTGTCCACTTGCCATCTGGGCCTTTGGCTTGGATGGCAAATCTTATTAAATCTTGTTAAATTTTGTCCATGAAATGTCAATAACTTGGCACGCACAAATATACACTGAATGTAGCTCCTTGCAAATCGGTTGTGCCAAATAGCGCGTTCATATCCACCATGTGTATGGTTTCTGCACAAACGTTAAAAGTAATAACTTTTAATGCGGGCAGCTCGTTTCTCTTCTTTCTTCTCTTCTCTCTTTTCTTCTTTCGTCTCTTCCGCTGCACAATCCTTTTGAAGGAGATCGATTCCATCCAAAAGAGTAGGTGGTTCTGGAATGAATTTATGCAGATAATTGGTTTAGACTGCCAATCCTGTTACAATTTTGTTGCTACCTAGTAAGTTGTAATTTCGATTAGTGATGTGATATGTCAGATGTATGCCGTGATACCGTGATATATAATGCATAGCCTCACGGCTTATGAGTGATGTGTTGTGTGATCAATATGTTGTTATTGCCGTCCTCATTTGGGGGTAACTAATGTTTACGAAGGGGACGCTAGATAAAACAAATGACAGCAAGACAAGACCGATCAGGAGTGTCCCAATAATGGGCAGCAAATTTGTGTTCTTCTTTATATATTTTCATGTTATTTCCTCAAGAACATTGTAGTACATTTTATATACAATAGTGTGGGTTTAATTTCAAAATCAGTCTCAATTTCTTTATCGGTAGGAACGTCGGACCGTCAATCCAGAATCCTCTAGCTGCCGTTTCACAGTGTTGACAATTTCATTCACCCCTCGTTGCAAATGTTCAATCAGCTATATATGGAGGTACATTTGTTAACGAATAGTCTTTGGGCTTTATTTAACGTGTGGTTGAATGCTTCCCAGAAAATTTGAAATGGCGTTGGAATGACCAAGTATACCAGGGGTGAAGTGAGTACCTCTACATGTTTATACTTGTAAAATATTTCCCCATCACGAAAATATCCATGTAATATTATACATGTTAATTATGTGTAAGTAAACAACTTAATTGACAAAAGTGAAATGTTTCCAATGATATATAAAACGAATCGAAAACGTCAATGTTCCAATGGTTTGTGTAATTAAGTCGCAGACAGATGTAAACACATAGAAAGTATTTGTTGAAAACGTTCGGGGAGACTTGGCTTAGTTGCAACACGGGTAAGCTCTAACATGCATATTATATACAACGGTATTAATGCAAATTATTTCGTAGGGCAGCAGTATGTGTATCAGTTGTTTGAAGCAAGTAATGTGTGATATCAAATTGTCCATTTTGAAAAGGTAGAACCCGGCCCAATCAACGAAACCGGTAATATGTTAAACTTTGGCCAGTTTGTCTGTTAAAAGTTTGTGTGAACATGATTTAGCCTATGCTGTCCTTCCTTTGGCAGTTTTATCATGAATATATTCACTGGCTCTTGCGTAGGTTATTTAACCGTGCTTAAGGCATGTTTTAATGTAATCATGTGTTGTAATATTTTCTGGACAAATTGTATCAACTACCAATTCCAACCACAATTCTGCAACGTGCTGTTTTTGTTAGAAATTACCCCGGTTCCCCAACTGCTGAGAGGAAATGTAATGTGTTATTG
>BSQZ01000003.1:6585000-6607500 GCA_033239005.1 Lamellibrachia satsuma
AAGAAGACTATGCAAATTACAAAGAGGCACTTAATGCAGCTACATCTGAAATCAGACAATCTAAAAGAAGCTATGAGCAAAAACTAGCATGTAACATGAAAAATTACAGCAAGAGTTTTTATGCATATGTCAGGAGTAAACAAAACATACACGACAAGGTTGGAACTCTAGAAGACAGTGCTGGAAATATAATATCACAGGGGTTTTTAATGGCGGAATACCTATATGGTTACTTCAGTTCAGTGTTTACCAAAGAAGATATTAGTTCATTACCAGTTGATGATGTTAAATTTCAGAAGGCTAAATCTGACTATTTAGGACCGTTAGTTGTAACTCCAGAAATGGTAGCTAAGAAAATAAAGGCGATGAAGGATAATAAATCACCAGGAGTGGATGGGATTCCTCCAAAATTACAAACGGAAGCAGTAGAACAAATCAGTATACCATTTGCAAGAGTATTCAACTTGTCATTAAAAGAGGAAGTTGTTTCGTTTGAATGGAAAGAAGCAAACATCATACCATATTAAAAAAGGGTTCGATAAATAAGTAAGAAAATTACAGACCAGTGAGCTTAAAGTCAGTGATTTGTAAATTATTATATAGGTTAATTAAAGAACATATGGTGGACTTCCTCGTTAAGCTTAAATGATTAAATTCATCTCAACATGGATTCCTTAAAGCGAGGTCATGCTTAACAAATATGTTATGTTTTGAAGAAATCACTAAGTGGATAGACGTGGGATCGCCAGTAGATTTTATCTACTTAGATTTTCAGAAAGCTTTTGCCAAAGTGCCACATCAAAAATTACTACTTAAACTAAAAGCCCATGGTATCGGGGATAGCATAACTGACTGGATAGAACAATATCTGACTGACAGAAGACAAAGGGTTGTAGTAGATGGAGAAGTTTCAAATTGGAAAACGGTTTTGAGTGGGGTACCTCAAGGATCAGTATTAGGACCTATATTATTCTTAATATATATCAATGACTTGGACGACAGTATAACAAGTAACGTACTGAAATTTGCAGATGACACAAAACTGTTTAAAAAGGTTAATACTGATGGTGATAAATAACATTTACAAAACGATCTAGACAGATTAGTGAAATGGTCTGTGAAATGGCAGATGTTGTTCAATTTTGGGAAATGTAAATGCCTATATATAGGACATGGAAACTTATAAAATGGGAGATACTGTTCTGGGTACTACTGTAAAAGAAAAGGACTTAGGAGTTACAATAAGCGCTGATATGAAAATGTCAGAGCTGTGTGGTATTGCAACTTCAAAGGGTAATCAAATTCTTGGATTGATTAGAAGAAACACAACATACAAGGGATAAAAAGTTAATTATACCTCTTTATAAAGCAATAGTTAGACCTAATTTAGAATACTGTTTACAAGCATGGAAACCATATCGTAAGAAGGATATATATACGCTTGAACGCATACAAAGGAGAGCAGCTAAAATGATTCCAGAACTGAGAGACCTTAGTTATGAAGAACGCCTGAAGGAATGTGGTTTAACAACTCTAGAGACAAGGAGGTTAAAAGGAGATCAGATTGAAGTTTTTAAGATATTGAATGGGTATGAAAACATTGATAGAAATATGTTTTTCTCACTCAAGAAGGATAGCAGAACTAGAGGACGTGAGGTAAAATTAGTAAAGGATCAATGTAGATTGGACATCAGGAAGCACCCGATCTCACAAATGGCCAATAAATGAATGGAACAAATTGTCTTCAGATTGTGTAACTGCTAGCAGCGTGAATATGTTTAAAAACAAGGTAGACACATATCTCAGGAGGGCGGGTTATAAGTAGATGAACATTGTTGGACTCTCGATAAGCCAATGGCTTCCTTATCCACTTGCCATCTGGGCCTTTGGCTTGGATGGCAAATCTTGTTAAACACAATAGCGTTTTTTATTGATCGAAAATATGTTACGTATACTGAAATACACAGTTACAATGGCGAAACAAGTCGTAGACTAATGATATGTTCAACTGCCCACCAAGTGTTTATATCACTCTGAAACATGTGTCAATGGTGATATGCCGAGTGGCGCCACTGTCGGAGAGCGTAGTCGCAGGGCCACGGAATGTATATTGTTAATATGCTGCCATCTACCGATATATATATATATATATATATATATATATATATATATATATATATATATATATATATATATATATATATATATATATATATATATATATATATATATATATATATATATATATATATATATATATATATATATATATATATATATATATATATATATATATATATATATATATATATATATATATATATATATATATATATATATATATATATATATATATATATATATATATAGATATATATATATATATATGTGTGTGTGTGTGTGTGTGTGTGTTGCTTTGTCGGGTATTATTTGTAGGACCATTGTTACCCTTATCATTTCATGACCATTTTGTTTGTGATGTCATTAAACAAACGATGGGCATATTGTCTTAATAGCCAATAGAGAGAGACGCAATAATAAATTATACTGTTGAAATAGCGCATTAAAATATATCAATGTAATATATTTATATCCTGAATAACATTATTATTAATAAAATATTAGTTGCAATTGTCGATGTGCCACGGCTTTTAATTGGATAGCACCTAGAGAAAGAGACGAGGTTGACGACTGGATATTGGAGAATAACTGTGGAGAAAGAGATGAAGGGCAGATCTGCAATCTAGACTTTGATCAACTGACTCGTCGTAGACCGTGCTAACTGGTGTGGAATGCTCGAATATTATAATAAATGCGATAGCGAGTGAGTGGGTGAATGAGTGAGAGAGAGAGAGAGAGAGAGAGAGAGAGAGAGAGAGAGAGAGAGAGAGAGAGAGAGAGAGAGAGACAGACAGACAGACAGACAGACAGACAGAGAGACAGAGAGAGAGACTGAGTGAACAACCTGCTGCTATTTTGTCTAATGTTCTCCTGACACAATATGGCGCGCTTATTAATACTCATGCCTGTTTTTCTCTACCAAATGCCAGTTATTGTGAAAAACTTGGTTGAAATTTATGATAATATCGAGTGCCTTGTCACGTGTGCAATTAGAGTCATCGATTTCTACGATTTATTCCAGCCAGACAATGCAGACAATGCTTAACGACGAAGCAGATAACAAAATTAAAAAAAATTATATGAATGCTATTATTACATGATTTCAACATTACTCCACACCCAATATATTTACTGGTATATTCTAGGATCACATCTAGCATATCTCGTACAAACAAATTTAATTGATGTTAATGTAATACGGACACGACAATAAAGGCCAACCGATGTACGTGGTGACTAACACTAATATAAATTTCATGGACGAATATAAATATAAAAACGCGAGGCGACGATCTCTTATACGCAAACCACGTTGGAGCCCTCATGCTTATATGACAATCAATGATATACAACGAAGCTACACCTTGGACACGTCACGTTTACACGACAATGAATGAGACACTGCGGAGGTAGATGTCGGCGACATCACGCTGAAGCGATAATCACTGATACACCGAGGTAGAAACAAGTTGAACGTGTTTCCCTGTCGAGGGTTTTGTCCAGGCCACAGTCATACCTTATTCGTGTCATGCTATTGTGGCATATTCTGACACATCTCTTATGCATACGTTGGTCTTGCCACACGACCACGACAGCTCTTGACGCCACAAGGAACTGTATCTTAATCGAGTGTCGCTCTCATTGCATTTGCAGGGACTCCATGTTGTTTAAACTGTTAATGTTACTAGTTGTTCGTTCGTTGTACGACGTTGACAAGGCAGTTGGTGAGGCTGTGCAATCAACGCGGAACGAGATGGTTTTGATGGACAGTTGGTGGGTCCGGTGTTACTGGGAGGCCCAGTTGGAGAGACGGATACACGGTCGGTGGCCGGACGCAGCAGAAGATACTGAGAAACGATTTCCGGAACTCAGCGATGTAGATGAGATAGACGACGATGTTGTAGGAAGTGCTGAAGACGGCCAGAGTCAGTTGAACCAACACGAGCCAACTGTTAGATTTTCCACTGCATGAATTGCCGGTCATTTTCTAGAATAATAACACACATTTGTCGTTATTTGAATAGTGACGCAGAATCTCAACACATAAGCGCGCACTCTCATACGCTCACACGTACGGACGCATGTACACCGCACGCACGTACGCACGTACGCACACTGACACATACAAACACACACACACACACACACACACACACACACACACACACACACACACACACACACACACACACACACACACACACACACATACACAAAAACAACAGCCTGAATATTTAAAAATAAACAACACTTAACTGTGAATGGAGTGCTTCTGTTGATGTGTACTGTCACAAGTTGTTGACATCGCTCATTGTCATTGTCCGAGATGTTGTTTAAAATGTTTAAAATATATATTAAGAAAGGAAGACAATAACAGCAAACAAGAACTTACAGCACCAACAAGGAGAACGAAGTAGGGCAGCCAGGAGAAGGAGAAGAGAACTGCGATGATGATCAACATCTTTATAATCCTCGTCCGGTTTTGTGATATGAACGATGACGTCAGACCACCTGGAGGATGATGTCCTTGCCGCTTGATGAAGGTCACAAGACGGTAGTAGCGGCTGAAGACGAGCGCCTGAGGTATAATGTACGATGTGCATAGGATAAAGACACCGTTCACCTTGTCAAATAGGTCAGACATGGGCTTGCATAACATATGTGGCGTCACCGCAGTGGTATTGCCGACATCTTGTGACGTTATCGGCTCGGGGCGGACGGAATAGTCGAAGAATGTCGGCGTGGCGACTAAAGCTGACAGTATCCATATTCCACCAATGATCTTCAACGCCTTCTTGCGGTAGATGGTATGCATAGGACCCAAAACGATGGCTCTGAAACAACTTCTTTGTTGGCACACGCGCTATTTTGATCCCAATATACTGTTTACGTTCACGTCATGCATGGGGCACATCGAGTGACTTGTTCAATCAAGTTAGTACTGCATGTTTTATATAAAAAAGTGAAGTTAAGTTAATGACACTGCTATCACAACGATAGACATATACAAATCATGTATTTTAAAGTAGAGCTGATATTGTTTACCTAATGTCTGTAAAGAATCTATATTTATTATAAGTATCTATTTTGCACCCCTTTGTACTTGTTGGATTGTTTTCCTCAAAGTAAATAGAAAACTCGAATAACAAATGCGTATTAGATTTTTGTTTCTTACAGCCGTTAAATATTTGTGTTAAATAGTACGCTATATCCTAGATAATTATGAAATTAATATTATGATTGTTATAAAATATTCATCATAAATAATACATATTTTCACGTCCTCCGAATACATGCAAATTTTACATTATACGTGCGCCACCTACCGGTAGCGTTCCTCAGCCAGGGCAACCATGATGTAGATGGAACAAGAGATGCTTAAGACGGGCAGACAACGGGCCAGCTTGCAATGGATCTCGGCTGAAACCACCAGGGTCAGCGTAATTATGTGACAGCAGGTAAACTACGGCGCCTAACTGCAACAAGTGTAAAAAAGTAAAAACAGGGAATACATATAAAAACAATGGAGGAGGAACTTCAACAAAGGCAAATATAAAATGATGAGAACATATCTAGCAAATATAGATTGGAATAACTTGGTGAAGAACAATACAGCAACATAATGCTGGACTTTAACATATGAGATTGAGGGCATTATTGAGAAATTTATTCCTTTAAGAAAACAAGGGAAAAGATCCAGGAAAAAACACCTGTCAAAAGAAGCTATTAGAAAAATTGCTCACAAACAGATGCTGTGGAAGGTCTATAAACACACTGGAAATGTAGAAGACTACACAACCTACAAAGAGGCACTTAACCTAGCTACAATTGAAATTAGAAAATCTAAAAGAACCTTTGAAAAAAAGTTGGCAGGTAATATAAAAAATCACAGCAAGGGTTTCTATGCTTATGTAAGGAGTAAACAGAAAGTTCGAGATAAGGTCGGACCACTGGAAAACAACAGTGAAAACATATTTTCAGATGGGTTCCAAATGGCAGAAGTCCTGAATGAGTATTTCAGCTCAGTTTTTACCACAGAAGATATCAACTCACTTCCAGTTCCATTGACTAAATTTGAGGGCAATAAATCAGAACATTTAGGGCAGTTATTTGTAACTCCTGAAATGATAGCAAAGAAAATTAAGAAGATGAAAGATAATAAATCACCTGGAGTTGATGGGATACCACCAAAACTGCTAAAGGAAATTGTTGATCAAATTAGTACACTTGCAAACTTATTTAACTTGTCACTAGAAGAAGGAATAGTTCTTTCAGAATGGAAAGAAGCAAACATTACGCCGCTATTTAAGAAGGGATCGAGGAAGAAATTAGACATTTACAGACCAGTGAGTTTAACATCAGTTGTATGTACATTACTCGAAACATTAATTAGAGACCACATGGTGGAATTCCTCGTAAAACATAAATTAATAAATACATCTCAACATGGATTCCTAAAAGCAAGGTCATGTCTAACCAATCTCTTATGTTTTTTAGAAGAAATTACATTTTAGATTTTCAGAAAGCTTTCGATAAAGTGCCACATCAAATATTGTTATATAAACTAAAAGCCCATGGTATAGGCACTGATATAATCAACTGGATAGAAAAATGGCTTACACACAGAATACAGAGAGTAATAGTAGATGGTGATATTTCAAACTGGAAATCTGTTTTGAGTGGGGTACCACAGGGATCAGTATTAGACCCTATACTCTTTTTAATATATATATATATATATATATATATATATATATATATATATATATATATATATATATATATATATATATATATTTATATATATATATATATATATATATATATATATATATTTGGAGGATGACATATCTAGCAAAGTACTAAAATTTGCAGATGACATAAAAGTATTCAGAAACGTTACTAATGATACAGATAAACAAAGTTTACAGGATGATCTAGAAAAAAGTTAAATGGTCAGAAACATGGCAAATGTTATTCAATTTTGGGAAGTGTAAATGTATACAAATAGGACATTGAAATATGGATGAGGAATATAAAATGGGGGATGCTGTACTAGGTAGAACCACACAAGAAAAGGATTTAGGAGTAACATGCTGACATGAAAGTGTCAGAGCAATGTGGGATTGCTGCTTCGAAAGGAAATCAAATTATATGGCTAATTAGGAGAACTATCACGTATAAGGAGAAACATCTAATTGTACCCCTGTACAAAGCAATAGTTAGACCACATCTGGAATATTGTATTCAAGCATGGAAGCCATATCGTAAAAAAGACATAGATAAGCTAGAAAGAATACAACGAAGAGCAACTAAAATGATTCCAGAATTAAGAGGCCTTAGTTAAGAAAGTAACTTACTACAATGTGGTTTGACAACACTAGATACCAGGAGACTAAGAGGAGACCAACTATAAGTGTTTAAAATAGTGAACGGTTGTGAGGATGTTGATAGGAATATGTTCGTCAAACTTAAAGAAGGCAGTAGAACAAGAGGACACAAAGCAGCATTTGTTAAGGAACAGTGTAGGTTGGACATGAGAAAGTACTCTTTCTCAAAGAGGGTGATAAATTAATGGAACAAACTGCCAAATGATTGTGTTAATGCTAGTAGAAAATTGTTGGACTCTCGATAAGCCAATGGCTTCCTTGTCTACTTGCCATCTGGAACTTGTTGTTCGAGATGGCAATCTTGTTAAATCTTGTTAAAGGTGGACACATTTGATCAATACTGTGCCATACAGCAAAGACGACAACGAAGACGACGACGCCGACGTCGACAACTGCATAAACAAAGACAATAACAACATCAGTTCAAAATCAACAAAACACAATCACTATATCTACAAATTTCATTACCATCTTCACAACGAACAGCAACAATGGCATCGTCATTATAAACACCACCAACAACATCAACATCACCATTCCCATCGTAGATATATAATATTTAAGGAAATCACAATAAAAACAAAATATTAATAATAATAAGTAAACTAATTGTACACTAATAATAATAACAATAACAACAACAATTGTAATAATAATAGTAGTAACAATAATAATAACAACAATGACAAAACATCAAGAATAATAATAATAATATTAATATTTATGGTAATAGTGATAACAACAATAGCAATAGTAACAACAAACCGTAATCGCTATGTATGAAACGATAAAAAGGGACGCACAAAAATCATCATCAGAGAGATGGAGGCCGAGGATTTAGGATAGTTCCCCAAATCACACAACACCAATATGACAAATACAAACTTCAGGGATCCGCTAGATGGAATCACATAAACAAGCTATTCCAATATCAGTATCACAAAACAGCACGTTCGTAGCTGTCAACTTATGAATGATTCTTAGGTGTGAAATATATTCCAGTCCTGCGAACGAAGGCGGCGAATTCCCCAGTCTATGGACAGTTAATTTCAAGAGCATTTGTAGACCTGTGAAGAGAGGTTTTGGTTCCGTAAGTAAAGAGAAGTGTATCTTCAACACGTGTTTACACTGCTTTCCAACAGAAAATTAAATTGGTTGATGTTCAGCTGTTGACCAATCTCCGACCATGTTGCACACAGTATTCGGTAGAAGGCGGGTATTACCAGTCATTATAAATGAAGTATTTGCTTGCGGAACACGCAATGAGATTATGTGTAACATTTTGCAAAACAAATTATATTTGTTTCATCATTTTCGTGGCTAAAGAAAATGAAATTATGCGCAAAATGTCAGACATATGCCGTGAGACAGTGACATATAAAGCACAACACTGGATCTTACGGTTTATGCGTGAGAGGTGACAAATATGCACGTTTACAGTAGGCTGACCGTATAATTCGCTAGATAGCAGCACGAAGCAATATCGTAAAGTTGTGTGATCAATATGTTGGTATTATCGTCTTTATTTCGGTGGTAACGAATGTTTACAAAGAGAAAGCTAGAAAAAAAATCGACAGTAAGCCGCCACCGATACAGAAATTCCCAATAGTAGGCAACAAATGTGTTTCCTTGATTAGACGTATTCATGCAATTTCCTCAAGAAAAATGTTGTTCTTTATACATACCGTATCAAAATCAATATAAATTACTTGTAAGATAGAGAAACCAGATGTTAATACTGCGAGGGGGTCAGTGGTGTATCGGTTAGAAAGTCGGACTCTCGATCGAGAATCATTTAGCTGCCTTTTCAAAGCTTTGATCATTTCGTTCACCCCGCGTTGCAACAGTTCAACCAGCTACACACATATATACATTTGTCCCCTGCTACCAGGCTAGTGGAATCGTCCACCGCACGCACCTGATGACCGCTGGGATGGCCAGGCGCTGCCATTCCGGTTTTGGAAGTCATCGAAGTGAGTTGATATTTACAAACTTTATTGGACCACCACCTCCTCTCCTCCACCTCTGATTTCATAATGTTGCAATACATGTCGTATCATGAATTATTTATGATGTCTTATATGTCATGTATGGGCAAGTAGCCCATACATTTTTATGTAATGTGGTAATTATCTATTTGATGTGCTGTGTGGTTTATCTGTGATGTTTTCTGTAACATGTATGGGCAGGGCTAGGTAGCCCCTCACCTTTGGTGTATTATGGTTATTACCACTTTGACTTGTTGTGTGCATACACTTTTGTTTTATTGGGTACATCAATAACTGGTTATAATCGACTTGTATGTACAATTATTATGTTTACTGGTTTACTTGTAATGCATACAACCTAACAATAAAATATGCCCTTTACCAACCTTTACTTATGTATCCGCCTCCCTTATTCCTACATCAAACAAGCTGCGGCCACACTTGAAACTAGACCAGCGTCTCTCTACGCATCCGACACCACAGGAAACACAAATACATTTGTGAACAAATAGTCTTCGCGTTGTAGTGACAGCTCTGCAGAAAACTTCCCGGATAAGTCGAGATGGCGTTGGAATAATCAAGTTTACCAGGGGTAGAGGTGCGTGCCTCTACCTTTTCATATTTGTAAACTTATTTCCCCATCACGAGCATATTAAAATAATATAATATATGTTAATTATGTGCAATAGTCAACATAAAATTACAAAAGCGATTTGTCCATGGTTTTTATGTTATTATATATTTGACAGATATATACACTTAAGTACTTAAGTACTTAAGTACACTTACTTATACACTTAAGTCGTATGTGATCACACTGTTAGAGGAGACTGGGCTTAGTTGCAACATGGGTAACTACGCACAAAACTATTGATGCTAATTATTTCGCAGGGCAGCAATATTTGCATCAGTTGTTTTAAGGATGTAACGTGTAATATCAGGTGGACCCTTTGAAAATGTCGAAAACGGCAACATCAACGACCCCGATAATATGTTACACTTTGGGTAGTCTATCTGTTAAGGGTTTGGGTGCACATGATTTATCCAATTCGGTCATTTCTTTGGTAGTTATAGTCATGCATATATGTTTTAGCTCTTGCGTAGGCCATGTAACAGTGTTTATGTATGTTTTAAAGTTACCATGTGTTGCAAATAAGATGGAGGTTGTGCAAGTTGTAATATTTTCCCGTACAAATGGCATCGGCTAACTATTCGAAAAAGCAATCTTGCAATTTCTTATAGGCCAAACTAGTGGTTATCGATTAATCAAAACGTATAAAAGGTCATTATTTAATTAAATTACTGATTGTCCTTTTTTAAATTCAATTAATCAAATGTCCATTGTATCTACTGCAACGAGCTAATTATATCTGAAATCATCAGACAAACTGTTAAAATATTTAATGTATGGTCAAACATTAAATTGAAGTGATAATATAAACGCTGAAAACTCGCAAATTTCGGCCTTGGTGAAACTTTTCAACGTTATCATTCATGTGATCAGCGAGAAGATGAGAGTCACGCCCGTGATCGTCCTTCGACTTTACAGGTTTACCGTTTTGGATGTCCACTATTTTGAGCCTTATATCAGATGTAACGAATAAAAAGCAATTCGATGATTTCAAAAAAGTATGCATTTTATTAAACGACTGCACATATTAAGTAACTATTCCCACACTATATATTTTGAAACCAACACACCTTTTCACGTTATGATAAGTCATTTGAATATGACGTTTTAAGCTGCCTTCGCCATAACGGAAATGTAGGTTATTCAAAACACGTTATGACATTTGGCGTAACCACTCTTAGATGAAAGTATCTGTCCACTTCTGCTCGCTTTTCGTTGACCTTGGTGAACAGACTCGTTCTAAGATCGATATCATTAAGCGAAATTATTACTAAGTTACACATTTAATGTGCCCGCACATGATACATCCGAAAGATGACCGGATAATTGCACATGATCATAGAGCCTAGAATAATTCATTACATTTACGGTACCTAAACTAGCTTGTTGTTGCCTCTTTGATATCCTTGAAGTCAAGGCTGGCCCGTATGCTGATCGTCGATTTTTGTTTTTGTTTCTTCTTCCGTCCATGATCCCGTTTCACAGCCGTCTACACCACCATCTCCTCTCCCCATCCTTCTACTCCCTCCAATTCTCTCTTCACGCAGTACTCCCATATCTGTCTCGGTCTTCCCCATCTTCTTCTACCATTCCGCTGTGACCCACCCGCATTCTTCATCAACTGTTGAGTTTCCATTTTGTCCACCTATCTACCCGTCGAGCTCTGTTTTGCTGCCTCCTCACCAGCTTCCTCGTGAAGCTCTCTCTTACAACAACCTACCCCCTTAGCTACTCAAGTTTTCCATTTCAAACTATTCTCATCTAGTTCACAAACTTCGTCTTTCTCATGTAGTTAGTTTTTTAGTCATTGCCATGATCTCTATACCAACTAGGTAGACTGATATATATATATATATATATATATATATATATATATATATATATATATATATATATATATATATATATATATGGAGGATACTGGACGTCCTGTTGGTATATATATATATATATATATATATATATATATATATATATATATATATATATATATATATATATATATATATATATATATATATATATATATATATATATATATATATATATATATATATATATATATATATATATATATATATATATATATATATATATATATATATTATATATATATATATATATATATATATATATATATATATATTCTACTTATTCTAAATTCACGTATGCCACGTATTTCCTTCCATTCCACCAACTGTTTATGTTTAGCTACTACTGCCAGGTCGACTATGTATAGCAACTTCCGGGGAATGTTGTCGATACTTGTTTTCTTTCTAATAACCTCAGCCTCTGCAATGAGCAACAGTAGGCTTAGGGCATTTATTAGACCGACGTTCTGAATTTATCCAAAACTCATTGTTCTGTATTTGCACCATTCATGTATTTTGTGATGTCATTGATATTTCATCGCTGCCCTGACTGACCTACAGTGAGATAAGTACTCGGATGATTCCTGTCCTATATGAGTTGTTTGCAATGCATATCGATCCCACTAAACGTTCATTTTAAATAATATATTTCCTTCTCCCAGATATCTAGCACATTCGCCTGGGCCCTGATGGTGCCCAGTATGCGCATTGCACCACTAGGAGGCTGTGCTAGAGCCATTTCTATAAAGAAGCTATAAACCAGCAGAATGGTGGTTTAAATATATATCAAGCATTTAAACAAGATAAAAATTAAAAGTGGCCGCCCTCTTTCGACAACTTTAGAAACTGAGATCGGTTTCCCAGATTTCTAAAACGGCTTGACAACATATATTAAAGAGAAATATCAATGATGTCGCATCACGCAAAATATGCGAACTACAGTTTCGTTAAACGTTGTTCGATATATCTCCGACACTGTTCCTGGAAAACAAATCAATATTCTCAAGAAAGTTATATCCGCTACATCAGCGACCACATTAATGCAGTTTACCTGATTGTTCAAT
This sequence comes from Lamellibrachia satsuma, assembly GCA_033239005.1. Classification (NCBI taxonomy): domain Eukaryota; kingdom Metazoa; phylum Annelida; class Polychaeta; order Sabellida; family Siboglinidae; genus Lamellibrachia; species Lamellibrachia satsuma. The sequence goes on from BSQZ01000003.1 coordinate 6,598,066, forward strand.
TTACGACCAGAACGAACTTGCATTTAAGTATTGGTAACTATTGCTATTGTAATTACCTTACGGGCGACTCAATAATGTATATCAGTTTCACTGTGGAACCGGTTAATTCAATAACTGTTTCCGATTTGCCCTTTGGGCTTTTATGTTTTTTTACTCTATACAATATCATTGAACATAAACCATGCAACTTACATTCGATATATTCGTCCGTGTGTGATATGTTATTCACTTGTAGCGGCAGAATGAGTGAGACGAGTATCATGTCGCTGACAGCAAGGTTCATCAGAAACAAATTCGTCACCGTTCGCAACGTCTTGATCTTCACAACGACGACCACAATGCACGCGTTACTTAGGAAACTAAATATCATGAACGTCGAGATGAAGGCAATGAACGCTGCCTCTCTGTCTGTCAAACTCATTGTGTTGTTCACTGTAATCTCCCAAAGACGTGTCAAGTGTGTTCGTCCCCAATGTACGCTGCATTAAAATAAGAAAAACAAACACAACTGGTTGACCAAGTCATGCATCCTATTATTGTTTGTCATACGCTTGCCTCGTCACCATGTGCTGTGTTTGTTGCAGGAGTAGATAGTCGTGACCCTCCATTTCACGAATAATTGGCCAAATAAAAACATACATAAATAACGTTACAGAGGGGACTGATTGTATGTAATTCCCCAAAGCGCAAATGAACTGGAAATGTTTGGCAATGTACACCGTCCTTGTAATCACCAACCACATAATCATGACCATCGTCTTTATTAACATTACCACCACCGGCTAACATGATGGCCTTTGGAAGAGGGGAGTAATGACAAATCAATGCTATGGAGTGTTTATTCTTTTGGTGCGATGGCGTGTTTATTCTTTCGATGCGATGGCGTGTTTATTCTTTCGATGCGATGGCGTGTTTATTCTTTTGGTGCGATGGCGTGTTTATTCTTTCGATGCGATGGCGTGTTTATTCTTTTGATGCAATGGCGTGTTTATTCTTTTGGTGCGATGGCGTGTTTATTCTTTCGATGCGATGGCGTGTTTATTCTTTCGATGCGATGGCGTGTTTATTCTTTCGATGCGATGGCGTGTTTATTATTTCGATGCGATGGCGTGTTTATTCTTTCGATGCGATGGCGTGTTTATTCTTTCGATGCGATGGCGTGTTTATTCTTTTGATGCGATGGCGTGTTTATTCTTTCGATGCGATGACGTGTTTATTCTTTTGGTGCGATGACGTGTTTATTCTTTTGATGCGATGACGTGTTTATTCTTTTGATGTGATGACGTGTTTATTCTTTCGATGCGATGGCGTGTTTATTCTTTTGATGCGATGGCGTGTTTATTCTTTCGATGCGATGGCGTGTTTATTCTTTTGATGCTATGGCGTGTTTATTCTTTCGATGCGATGACGTGTTTATTCTTTTGATGCGATGACGTGTTTATTCTTTTGTTAGTTTCGTTCCTCTTTTTTATTCACGCAACATGTTTTCTTCCTAGTCAATCATTTGAAGCGCCTTTGCCATTTACTTTTCTAGTTACGAATTTACCAAGATTTCACACGGGTTAGAAAGATTGCCATCCAACACAAATATCTCTATGGCAATTGGACAAGGACGTCAGCAACGTATTCACGCTACACAATCTATATAATATACCGGCGAATAGGATGGGTGTTGGACGAGGGAGGTAATGACACATCAATGATATGGCGTGTTTATTCTTTCGACAGTGTCGTTCCTCCTTTTATTCACGCCACATGTTTTCTTCATCGTCAATTATTTCAAGCGCTTTTGTCATTTACTCTTCTTTGTACGAATTTACCAAAGATGATTTAACACGATTTAGCAAAATTTTCCATCCAACACAAAGGTCGATATGGCTTTTCAAGTCCACTTGGAAAGCTTTCTCTCTGTTAGGGTTATTTAACTGTATCAACTCGTCTTTGTCTCTCTTCCCTTATGTGTGTCTTCCGTAGCTTCAAGGACAGTATTGCCTCTAGCGGCACATGGTCTCACTCCGCATCAGCTCCGCGTCTGGCTCTAACGTCCTGAAGTGAGCGCCTTCACTTCTAATTGACTATCACATGTACGATCTGGTTGTGCGTGTTATATGGGAAATTCCACGTGGCTTGTTGAATGGTTCTGTGCTTAAATAGAGTTCAACCTATGACTAGGTTATTTTCTATATACAGTACATCATTTGTCGCCGATGTTATTTATGCCTCCAAAGCCCTTTCCCTTCCTTTGTTTTTGTATTTTCTTCTCCAACTCTTCTTTTATGTATCCCACCACCATGAGTATATCATGTCAAGATTCAACAAGATTTAACAAGATTTGCCATCCAAGCCAAAGGCCCAGATGGCAAGTGGACAAGGAATCCATTGGCTTACAGAGAGTCCTTCACTTCAGGACGTTAGAGCAAGATGCGGAGCTGATGTGGAGTGAGACCATGTGCCGCTAGAGGCAATACTGTCATTGGAGCTACGGAAGGCACACATAAGGAAAGAGAGATAAAGACGACTTGACACAGTTAAATAACCCTAACACAGAGAAAGCTTTCCAGGTGGACTTGAAAAACCGCTTTCGCATACTCCAAGAGTAATATGAATTGAGCTTCGACAGTTTCAATCACGCACTTAAGGAAACAAGCAAGAAACGTACGGAAGAAAAAAGAAGGAGGAATGGATCAAATCAGACACATGGACAACAATTGATGAAAGAAAAGCAACAACAAAGAAACAAAACTAAGCCTAATTTCAACAACTGAAGGAACAGCTACAGAGCAGACACTCAGAACTTGTCAAATAAATCAGAAGGAAGAAGACAGTAAACAAGATAGCCTTTATCGGAAATATGGCGGACGAAGCAGAAGCAGACGAATAGCTTGGCCACACTGTACAATATAACCAAAACGCTGATTGGTGGTTTTAAAATAGCGATGTTCCAGCGAAAAATGTGGATGAAAATGTTTTCACCGCTGAAGTGAAACAAACACATCAATGGAAAGACATTTCGATACCATCATCAACAAGGAAGAACCAAGACATTATGCAGACATTCCGGAATGCAAAGACGACCTGCAGGTCAACACAGACCCACCATTTGCTGAATAATTGAAAAAATAAATCAGGACCGTGAAGTCAGGGAAAGCACCGGGTGCAGACTGTGTGAGTGAAGGCATGCTGAAAGTAGATGAGATGTAACCACGCGAACCTTGACAGAGATCATTGAAGATATACGGGAGGGGGAGGGAACACCAGGCGATTGGAAAATGGGTCTGATCTTCAAATTACCAAAGAAAGTATACCTTAACCTTTTTATAAACTGAAGAGGGATTGCTCTTTTTATATCGCTAACACCGTTTTCAGTAGGCTGATCCCTGACAGAATTTCAGAAGCACATGACCCGCATTTGAGCAAAGAACAGGCAGGTTTTATAAAAGGTAGACTCTATGTGGACCACATTTTTGCCTTAAGGCATATCCTGGATCAGTTCCAGCAATGGAACACATCATTGTACACACACTTGAAAAGGCTTTGTACAGCATTCACAAAGATTATATCTGGCGTATACTCATGTACTATGAAATGCCCTCCAAGATAGTGAGCATAATCAAACTGCTCTATGGCGATTTTAGGACCAATACCTGACATAAGATTTTGAAATTATGACCGGAGTGAATAAAGCATGCTTCATATATCCCTCTTCCTCGTTTACCTAGGGATCGACTGGGTCATGAAGGAAACAATACCTTTGGGGTCCAAGTTGATGCAATATCCCCATGTTCACCTGTGGATTTTGTGCGATAATTTTGTTTATGGAGTGATTGTATACAAGCAGAGGAGACATAGTCACTGGACCCTCATACTCCATGGTGTTATGTAGCAGCTACACATGGAAGGGAAATTTTTAAACAAACGCAACAAACTACCCCAACTACAACATTAGACGTGTCACGCAGATCCGTGTAAACAAATAAGGTACGTTTTACATAGTACGTTATCGAGTCCTTCGAACTGCTCGGAGTGTTTTACATTTTAACCTCTAGCAGAACTGTGCATCTAAGATTCTGCAACTGTTTGTGTCGTTTGGCAAGCTTCTAATTATCTTTTTTTATTACGGATACTTGTTGCATAGAAAATGTGTATAGAAACAAAATAACGTTATTTTTTGCTCGAAATTACGTTACGTATACGCAAATGCACAGTTACAATAGCGTAACAAGTCGTAGACTACTAAGACGTTCCACTGCCCACCAAGCGTTTATATCACTCCGAAGCCGTTCACATTGAATTGATATTGAAGGTGTGTCAGTGGTGATATGCCGAGTGGCGCCACTGTCGGAGAGTGTGGTCGCAGAGCCACGGAATGTATAATGGAAATGTGCTGCCATCTACCGAATAATATAAAATCACTTTCCTTGTCGGAAAAGATATTACTTGTGGGACCATTGTTACCATTACCATTTCATGACACCGTGTCGTAGGGCCATTTTGTTTATGATACCATTAAACAAACGATAGGCGTATTGTCTTAATAACTTCGAGATATACACAATCATATTATACTTTTGAAATATCGCCTTAAAATGTATCAATGTAATACATTACGATATTACGGCTATGCTGTATGCACTGGAAACATATATGTCCTATATAATACGTATGTTATTAAGAAAAAAAAATTAGAGAGTGAACTACAAGTTGCTATTTTACCCAATGTTCTCCTGACAAAATGTGGCGCGCTGATTCATCCTCATGTCTATTTTCTCGGATAAATGCCAATTAGTGTGAACAAATTGGTTGAAATGTATGATAATATCGAATGCCTTGTTACGTATACAGTAAGATTTAAATGATTTATTCCAGCCAGACAAGAGCACAATGTGTAATATATCCAATGCGTAACGACGAAACAGCTCACAAAATAATAGAGTAGACGAATGCTATAATTACCTGATTTCAACATTATTCCACACTCAACGTATTTACTGATATATTCTAGGACCACATCTAATATAACTCGTACAAACAAATTTAATTGATGTTATTGTAACGCTGACACGACAATAAAGGCTATCCGAAATACATGGTGCCTAATACTAATATGAAATTCATCGACGAATATAAATGTGAAAACGTGAGGCGACGGTCACATGTACGCTACTCTTTGGCGACCTCATGCTTACACGACAATCTAAGACACACAGCGAAGCTACACTTAGAAGCTACACGTCACGTTTACACGACAATGAATACACCGCGGAGGTACACGTCGGTGACATCACGCTGACACGACAGTCACTGATACACCGAGGTAGAAACAAGTTGAAAGTGTTTCCCTGTCGTGGGAGTTATCCAGCCCACGGTCAGACCTTAGTGGCATTTCGGCATATTCTGACACTTATCTTATTCATACGTTGGTCTTGCCACACGGACACGACAGATGTTGACGTCACAAGGAAAATTATCTTAGTCGAGTGTCGCTCTCATTGCATTTGCAGGGACTCCATGTTGTTTAAACTGTTAATGTTACTAGTTGTACGTTCTTTGTACGACGTTGACAAGGCAGTTGTTGAGGCTGTGCAATCAACGCGGAACGAGATGGTTTTGGTGTACAGTTGATGGGGCCGGAGTTACTGGGAGGCCCAGCGGGAGAGACGGTTCCACGGTCGATGGCCGGACGCAGCAGAAGATGCTGAGAAACGATTTCCGGAACTCAGTGATGTAGATGAGATAGACGACGATGTTGTAGGACGTGCTGAAGACGGCCAGAGTCAGTTGAACCAACCCGAGCCAACTGTCCGCTTCGGCACTGTTGGAATTGCCGGTCATTTTCTACAAGAATAACATAATATTGTCTTTAATTGATAGGAGTAACGCTAAATCTAAACACACGCACGCCTGCACGCCCGCACGCATTCACGTTCGAACGAACGCACACACACACACGCAAACACAGACACACACACACACACACAAACACACACACACACACACACACACACACACACACACACACATGAATCATCGACAGCCAGAACAAAAATATTCACTCTCGTTGATGTTGTCATCTTTCGGACATAAAAAAACCGCAATTACAAGCAAATTGCCAGGCAAACCTAGCGCACTCAGAAGAATGATGGCAATGGTAGACGATTCACTTCCGTGAGTCGTGCTGTTCGTCGTCAAATCCAAGCTGAAAGCTTGAAACTTTAAAAAAAATAACACTTAAATGTGAATCGAGTTCAACTGTTGATGGGTGCAAGCAACAAGCTGTTGATATCGCAATGTTTCTATTGTCCGAGTGAAACTTTTAAAAATATTAATCATCAGCTACAATAAATCTACTAAAAAAGGAAGACAATAACAGACAAACAAGGACTTACAGCACCGACAAGGAGAATAAAGTAGGGCAGCCAGGCGAATGAGAAGAGAACTGCGATGATGATCAACATCTTTATAATCCTCGTCCGGTTTTTTGATACGAACGATGACGTCAGACCCCCTGGAGGATGATGTCCTTGCCGCTTGATGAAGGTCACAAGACGGTAGTAGCGGCTGAAGACGAGCGCCTGAGGTATCATGTACGATGTAAATAGGATAAAGACACCGTTCACCTTGTCAAAGACGTCAGACGTGGGCTTGCATAACATATACGGCGTCACCGCAGTGGTGTTGCCGATATCTTGTGAGGTATTCGTCTGGTGGAGGACAGAATAGTCGAAGTATGTCGGTATGGCCACCACAGCTGACAACATCCATATTCCACCAATGATCTTCAAAGCCTTCTTGCGGTAGATGGTGTGCATAGGACCCAAAACGATGGCTCTGAAACAAAGACTTTGTTGGCACTCGCGTTCTTTTGTTCTCAATATGTTGTTTACGTTCACACCATGTAGGCGACCTTTACTCTTCTTGATCCTGAGTTAAATGAAATTTCAATTGAATTGTGTTTCTGATAACTGAATGAACAAAATATATTTTCATTTCCTCGGAGTAAAACAATAAATGCTATGTGCGCCACCTACCGGTAACGTTCCTCAGCCAGCGCAACCATGATATAGATGGAGCAAGTGATGCTTAAGACGAGCAGGCAACGGCCCAGCTTGCAAAGAACCACGGCTGAAACAAGCAGAGGCAGCGTAATTAACAGCAGCCAAACTACGGCGCCTAACTGCAATATGTGAACACATTTGATAAATATTATGCCATTTAGCAAAGACAACGACGACGACGACGACAACAACAACAACAACAACAACAACATAACAAATGAAAATAACACTATCTATTCAAAATCGGTGGTGTATTGGTTAGAACGTTAGACGCTCAATCGCGAATCCGCTTGCTGCCCTTTCGAAGTTTTGACAATTTCTTTCACCCCCGTTGCAACAGTTCACTCAGCTACAGACACAGGTACATTTGTAAACGAACAGTCTTCGCGCAGAAATAACCTCTCTCACTCTTCCAGTTTCTTCCCTTCCAGTCTTGTTGCTATACCTTTGTCCTGTTTCCCTAACCAAAGCACCCGCGTCTTCTCCAAACTTATTTTCAATCCAAGTCTGCTAAAGAATTCCTTCCATTCCACCGACCGTTCTTGAAGGTCTACTTCCTTAATAGCTATTACCGCCATGTTGGCTGCGTACAGAAACTTTCGGAGAATTTTTCCGATACTTGTTTTCCTGCTGATAACTTCAACCCCTGCAATGAACAAGAGTAGGCTTAAGGCGCTCCCATGTCACAGCGACGTTCACCCGAATTAGTCCAAACTTCGATGTTTTGTATTGACACCATTCATGTATTTTGGGCCTCTGTCGTGTTGTTCTGGCTGACGTACAGTGCGATAGGCATTCGGATTTCTCATTGTCCTATATGAGTTGTCTGCAATGAATATCGATCCCCAGGAATCATTTGATTTTTAATCAGATGATTCCTTCACCTAGATATCTAGCACATTCGGCCGGGGCCGCTTGGTGGCCAGTATCCGCACTGCATCACAAGGAGGCTGTGCTAGAATTATTTATCAATCAATCAATCAATCAATCAATCAATCAATCAATCAATCAATGTGAGTTTATATGGTTACTCGTTTACCATGATATTACATGTATGGTCATATATAATTTGATGTAGTATCTCAGGAGATTCTCTGGAAACCCCAAGGGGCTTATTGCCAGAACCACCCATGATTACGTATAGTAATCTTGTCATGGAATGATACTGCAAGTTAGCAATTATGTTAGTAATACTAGATATGAAAAATATACAAAATTACAACATGGCATCTTAATCCAGCAATCTAGTACAATCCAACGACTTGTTAATTGAACAATATAGTGAATATTCGTTAGTATATGCAAAAAATATGTTAATAATATTAAATGTGACGCATATAGAAAATTACAAGTGGTTGTAATTCAACATTCTAGCACAATATAACAACGTGAGGCAAAATGATATTTGAACAATATAGTGATGATTCATTAGAAAAAACAAATTATATAAAGATATACCAGCAAACTTTATATAAAGATATACCAGCAGAATTATGGTTTAAATATAGATCAAACATTTAAACAAGTAAACAATGAAAATGTGGCCGCCCTTTGTGGACAAGATAGAAGGTATTGAAACTGTGAGCGCTTTTTTTCCGACTTCTAGAACGGCTTGACAATATATACGAAAGAAAAAGAGCAAACAAAATTATGGCGGCTCACGCGGAATATACGAACCCAAATTTCACTAAAGATTGTTCAATATATCACCAACACTGTTCATGAAAAAAGAGTCAGTATCCTCACGAAAGTTATATTGGCAACGATATTAGTGCAATTTAGCTGATTGTTAAATTTATGGCCAAAATGAACTTGCATTTAAATATTTGAAACTTCGGTTTCGGTGCGAACCCTGTTAGCTCCATAACTGTTTCGGATATGCCATATGGGCTTTTATTTTACTCTACACAATAACACTTGATATGGAACAAGTAACTTACATTCGACATGTCCGTCCGTGTGTGATATGTTGTTAACTTGTAGCGGCAGAATGAGCGAGACGAGTATCAAGTCGCTGACGGCAAGGTTCGTCAGAAACAAATTCGTCACCGTTCGCAACGTCTTGATCTTCACAACGACGACCACAATGCACGCGTTACTTAGGAAACTAAGAATCATAAACGTCGATATGAAGGCTATGAACGCTGCCTCGACGTCTGACAAACTCATTGTGTTATTGGATGTAGTGTCCCACGGACGTGACAAGTGTGTTCGTCCCTAACGTACGTACCTTTACAGTGATTGCATAAAAATAAGAACAATAAAACTGGTTGAGAAATACATACTTCCTATTACTGTGTGCCATACGCTTGTCTGTTCACCAGGTGTCGTGTTTGTTGCTGGAGTAGACAGTCGTGACTATATATTTCACAAATAATTG
>BSQZ01000003.1:6610000-6692500 GCA_033239005.1 Lamellibrachia satsuma
AACCAATCAAAGTCATTATTGTAATTTTACACTATAACATTATTGTGTATGAATAAAATGTTCAGTGTAACATTTGTGTCAATGTAATTAAAGTTTAAAGTTAATTCGAATTGCAATGCATAAACTGATCAATTTTATTTAATGAGTTAACCAAATACCTATATTAAAAGTTTAGGCATTTGACCCACATATTCCAGCCTATTAGTGCGACAAACGGTGCCGCTAATTCCCGGAGCTTGGATAATCGCGGCTAGGAGATCTGTGCTATGGATCGGTGTCTCGTGTGGATTGGAAGAGGGAAACGCTCGGTTCACTACCAACATTGACGCAATTTACTGAAAATCTTACATACGTCATCAGCTGCGGATGGCGATCCCTCGGGACGATTCTCCGCGGCTATGTAAATAGCTGATAATGGAGAATGGCTAGTAGGAGTGTAATGTTATGATTACGACTGACCCAGAATTAGATTAAGAAAACGTGTATTTGACCCATTTACTTTGACATCCCAACATATAATACAATAAGACAAATATTGACACAAACCAACAAAGGACAACACAATCACTGGGACAATCAATTAATAATGTTAATTAATACAGTAATTATTAAAGTTAATAAATAATCGTAATATATAATATAAAATTATATATAACGTATACAAAACCAGGCGGTGCAGCACTATTTCAAGACAAAATAAGTGAATGGTTTCACGCATCAGTCCGTCAATGATGCCTTTTGTTCCAACAGTGTAGACACAAAACAGTATAGGCCCCAGCACAGAGCCCTGAGGTATTACAAAATCCAGACTCTGGCAGCTGAATGATTCCCCCCGGATGAGGATTGATTGATTCCTGTTGGTGAGGTACGATCTGATCCACGAGAGGGCTGCCCTATGATGCCCAGTATAGTATGCAATCTGGAGATGAGTATTGAATGGTCCACTGTATCGAACGCCGCGGACATGTCGAGCAGGACTAGGAGAGCACATTTCTTGTTATCCATGACGCAGATCGTCCTTAATCCGGAGGAGAGCTGTTTCACTACTTTGGCCTTTTTTGTAGTCTGATTGGAGAATCGCATGCGAGCCGTGTTCAGACATATAGCTGTTGAGTCGATTTGCCACCATACGTTCTATCAGCTTTGGAATGAATGACATAATCGACACTGGTCGGACATTTTTCAGTAATTTAGGATCAATTACTGTTTCTTGGCATTGTCTATCAGCCTAGCCAATCAGCGCCGTTTGTCCCTGTAAATCTGGAGATGCACCATATTATTGGTACTTTCTCTCTGCTTTTCCTGCGAATCCTCTTGGCCTCCATGATGTCAGCAGAATATCAAACTGGATGGGGTCGTATAGCCAACTTGCACTATTGGGCTGAAGCTTGTCCAGGATAGCGCTGTATTGATTAACAACAACCTCGCCGAGGGGGAGGTGTGGCACATATGTCAAATGTAGGATTGATTTCTGTATGCCCTTCACGAATGTGCATGTGTTAATATGCCTGTATTTCCTGTGCGGCATGAACAGGAAAATGATCGAATATATCAGAAAGGGCATTTTCTTGCACGAAAACGTATGTCACATTGTCCTCAGATGACCTGGCAAATGTAAAACAGTAATCGTTTGCATATTGTCCACATATCTCGATTAATACGTTTCGTCCTTGTAGGTGTTAGCAGGGTCAGGTCATCTGCATATTCTATGCCACCCGTATAATGGTTGCTCATGAGGCATCCCACACCACTCTTCTATAACTGTTTTCAAATAATCCATCCATATATTCATAGAAGAATATAGGGTAGAGTATTGCTCCCTGCTTGACTTCATTAAACCCCATCCCTCTTAAATGTTTTGTTTATAATACATATACAGCAACAATCTTAACATCATATGTGACACCTTAAGCTTTTATAAGTTCTATAAAAAAGCTTACAATAGTTGAATCTGTCGAAAGTGCTGCATACACATTACTACCACTAGCGTTGTAATGACTGATTGTCTCCATCATAACTTATGTGCAATGAGTGGTGGACATATTTTTTTCAAATCCAAATTGCAAATGCGATGTTGCAAGAGCATATTGTGTGTAAAATAACATCAAACCATTTGTTTAGCAATAATGCTACTAAAAAGTAACATCTCTAAAATGTTCTGATGTGCGTCCTAACTGTCTCTTGTCATTTGATATAAGGACCTTGATTCCCACTAACATAGAATCAGATATATACCCATGTACCAACATACTACTAAAGATTAATGTATGATATGATCATAATTTAGATCCTCTTCACCATCGCACTTACCCAGCTTCAGTCGTTGGACACCTTCAATAACACTATCAACTGATATATTATATACACCATGTTCCTTAATATGCTTGCTAATATCCACACCTGTACTACTAATTTCATCAACATCGCATGACGCACTGCTGTAGAAATGATTATATTCATCAGAACAAAAGTTGAGCTATTTCGTCATCGCCCACCATACCATCAACACTGAAATGCAGGTATTTATGTATGCCCTTGATGCGGCGTACCTCAGACCATTGGTCACGGGTTCTATTCTCACTAATGGCTCCAGTCATCTTAGTGATACACATTATATCACCTTCTCTCATAATGTGTCTAACAATCCTGTGATATCAGGCCCTTGTGATACGCCTCATTTCTGTAATATCAACCTAATGTGGCGTTCCACTTATCTTCACTGCCGATGCTAGAAGAGAGCGTCCAGCTTTAGATGTGCAACATGTTTCGACCATCCTGGCATCGTACTTCTACCACTAGCTAAATCTAAATTTACCTTGATACATTTGGCAGGTATACATTCAGATGCTTTTATGCACGTACTTAATATCTATTTATATAATTTAGATAATTCATTAATATGTTTTTTACACATAGCATTCTTACACTGCAATGTCCCTTTGTCATATAGTAATGTGGAAAGTTTAAATTCAATTTCACTCCTGTATTTATCAATTCGTTCAGAAGTGGCGTTATGCCAGGCTAGCCTGTGACAAACATGTGGTCTACATTTAGATTCAACCTAATTTTCAGTGGTACATAGTAACAAAACAATAAGTTGTCTATAATAGAACATTCCATCACTCTCTCTTCCATTGTAGCCGTGACCATAAACTTATCAATTCTAGAGCTAAATCCGTTTCAACTTACATACGTATATGCCACTTCCGCTTCTGGCGCATCTACACATACAGGGAGATTAAAGTTCAATATAACATTCCTCAAAGCAAGTGCATGAAGTGCACTCGTAGCCAAGTCAGTGTTCATGTCACAACCATATATAACGTGCGGGATTATAACTCTGTATTAACTGCTGTTTTCCACCGAAAACATCCATATATTCAGCAAATAGAAATGTCTTACCTGCCACCACAGGGCATGTATACATTGAGACACATGATTTCACAGTTAATACTAATTTGAATCATAAAACCATATAACCTTAAATCATTCCACTTAAGCTCCCTGACTGCAGCCTTAAGTGTTAATTTCCACAAGATCGCACGTCCATCCCTTGCAATACATTCATCCATAAAACTCTTACCGTGATGGCCTTGCCATCCCCTAATTTACACATCTTGGTTAATTCACTTTTATATAAGTAATGTCCGTGTATGAATAAAATATCACATTATTATTTATACAAAAACAAATTTCAGGCCTGTCTTAGATTTTGTTTAGAGTGGTAGCGAATCACAGTCAGAGGATGCACAGGGTTAGTATGTGAAGCGTTCAACATTATTCTATGGTTTGATGTGAAGGCATCCTTATCCCAGATAGACTCTAGCATTGTCTTCACATAGCATCTCCTCACATTCCAGCATAGCTACACCATTTTAATCGATCTACAATCGAATGTCTCAGCGCACGTAAACATTATCGCGCCAATTCGTATTGTTAATTTTATTCAAATAGCGTTATTTTTATTCATATGGTATCTGGCATATTTACATATTTAGGCAATACTTTTGATAGTTTGACGGATCTATTGCCGTTGTTAGGCAAAACGTCACGTGAAGGATAAGTCAATCGTTGATACACGTTACGCTAGTGACGTTACACTGACACGACGATTATTGATATATCGCAGAGCTACACTACACAGCGAAGATACACATTGGTGGCGTCAAGCTTACACGACAGTGAACGATACACCGTAGATCTACATGTCGGTGACGTAATGCTGCAATATAAGCACTGAAAAAGTGTAAATAAGTTTAATATGTTTTTGCCGGCTCGCGGGTGTTACCCAGACCACAGTAATACCTTATTCGTTTCACGCTATCGCGGCATGTTCTAAGACTTTTTTTATTCTTACGTTGGTCTTGTCACACGGCTACCACTGTTGAGACCACACGGAACTGCATCTTAGTGGAGTGTCGCATTTTTAGGGACTCCATTTTGTTTAAGTTGTTCATGTTACTAAAGGAAGACATGTTAAGCTACCAAGCGAGTCTCCTGTACGCCCTCGCAATAACATAAATGTAGGCAATTCAGAGTATTGTATGGCATCCGGCGTCAACACGACTAGAGAAAATTATATGTCAGCTTCTACTCGCGTTTCGTCGTCGGTCTTGATGAATAGACTCGTTCTAAGATCGATATTATTATTATAATGCTAGATCATTATTAAGTAACCGCTAATAACACATACATTTATTGAACCAGCACATAATACATCCGAAAATTACTGGGTAAATCTCATAACCCTGGAGCGTAGCATCATTAATTACACTTACAGTACCTAATCTCACTAGTTGTTGTTCTCATCTTTATCCATGACGCCTGGGGTGAGGCTGGTACCAACACCGTTCGTCGATATTTTTGTCTTCTTCTTCCGTCCATGATTCCGTTTCACTGCTCTTTCTGCCACCCGTCTCCTCTCCCTATCCCTCGCTCTCGTTATCCACTCCTTGGCACTCCCGCCAAATCTCTCTTCACGAAATCCTCCCATCTCAGTTTCGGTCTTCCTCACTTCCTTCTACCCTTCCGCCATGGCGCTCCGCATTCTTCGTCAACCGTTCCCCTTCCATTATATCCACTTTTACGTGTCTAGCCCACTTTTGCCTCCTGCTCACCAGCTTACTCCTGAAACTATCTCTCTCTCACTCTCTCTCTGCCTCTCTCTCTCTCTCTCTCTGTATCTTTCACACACACACACACACACACACACACACACACACACACACACACACACACACACACACACACACACACACACACACACACACACACACACACACACACACACACACACGCACACTCTCTCTCTCTGTATCTTCCACACACACACACACACACACACACACACACACACACACACACACACACACACACACACACACACACACACACACACACACACACACACACACACACACACACACACACACACACACACACACACACACTCTCTCTCTCTCTCTCTCTCTCTCTCTCTCGCCAACCTCCCCCTACAGCTATTCCATTCTTCCTTTGTCTTTTTATCATCTCATATTTTCGCAAACTTTGACTACGTCGTGTTTTTCCCCGTCATCGCCATGTTCTCTCTCAATCGAATATATATATTGGAATTATGCACGCGCTATACACCTTTTTATTATCTTCGCACTAATATCATGCTCCTTGGCCCCGTACCCTGCTATACCAATGTATAAAAACCACGCGGAAAATACGACCCAAAATGTTACCTAACATTGTTCAACATATCACCGTCATGTTCTTGGAAAAAAGAGTCAATATTCTAAAGAAAGCAATATGCACTACATCGGCAACGACATTTATGCAATTTAATTGATTGCTAAATTTACTGCCAAAATGAATCTGCATTTAACTATTATTAACTATTGCTCATATCAATAAATTTGGGCCGGTTCAATAATTTATACCGGTTTCGATGCGGAACCGCTTAACTCCATAACTATTTTGGATATTCCCTTTGGGCTTTTGTTTTGGCGGCTTTTTTACTGTGCAGAAAAACATTGGACATTCAATGGACAGCTTACATTCGACAGATACTTCCGTGTGTGATATGTCGTTCACTTTAAGCGGCAGAATGACCGAGACAACTATCAAGTCGCTGACGGCAAGGTTCGTCAGAAACAAATTCGTCATCGTTCGCAACATTTTGATCTTCACAACGACGGCCACAGTGTACACGTTGTTGAAAAAACTAAGACCGATAAAAGTCGACATGAACGCAATGAACGCTGTCGCAATGTATGACAACCTCATTGTCTCATTGGCTGTAATCTCCCAAAGACGTGACAAATATGTTCGTCCATAATGTACGTACCTATACAGTAATTGTATTAAAATGAGACAAAACACAACATGCATCTTATTGCTGTTTGTCATACGCTTATATCTTCACTAGGTGCCGTGTTTGTTGCAGGAGTAGAGTCGTGACCATATATTTCATGTATTATTGGCTGAATAAAAAATACATAAAGTACGCCACAGAGGGAACTGATTGTATGAAATTCCTTAAGGCACAATTTAACTGGATATGTTTTGCCGTGTACATCGTCCTTGTAATCACCAGCTACATAAACATGACCATTATCTGCTGTTGGACGTGGGAAGTAATTGTCAATGTCGTTCCTCCTATTATTCACGCCACGTGTTTACTTCCTAATCAGACTTCCGCAGAAATAAAATAATGGAACAGAGGCCACCAATCTCTTTGTCCTCGACATTTACCCCCTGTGTGGGATATTTTACTTCCACTGGCATAGGTACCAGGGAAAAGGGACCGATTGCTGTTGCGGTCTCTTCCGAAAGGTATAGTGCGGTGATTAAAACTGTCCAGGCATCGGTAGGTTGAATCGAACCACCGTCATCTCGATCGACAATCTAGCGATGTATCCACTAGAACACCGCTCCCAAAAATAAATATTACTTCTGGGTGTATATCAAATTGCTGCGCGTTCGTTGCTGAGAACCCGTGCTATTTAGCTTGTTCGTGAAAATGGCAAATAAGTGACGCGGCAGGAAAGTAGTTTCGCAGATGCAGTGTCACTAGGGAAGGCGAGGAAAGCCCGGACATTCATAGCGGATTCAACCATTAGGAAAGTAGATACAGTTGTTAATAGAGGAGAGGACATCACGGTATATCACAGGGAAAAATAGAGGATGTATCAGATAAGGCAGGACAGGTCATGCGTGGATGCAACCGATGTGCTGTTCTTGTGCATGTGGGAACGAACAATGCGGAGAAGGAGGGAACGACGGCCATCGCTGGTAAGTACAGGAGATTGGTCAAAACACATAGGCATGGATTGGACACATTGTGTTGTCGGGGATATTACCAGTGATGGGAGGCAGGGGTGAGGATGATGGCGTTCAACACACATTTACATAATGTATGCATTGAGGAGGGACCAGTTTTCGTAGAAATGTTGTTAAACGTTGTGGGAAGAGAATACGTTTTCAGGAGATCTGACTGGGAAGGGTGTTACAGTTATCGTGTGTGAATTTGACAGGGTTGTCGACGAGGGCACAGGTATGGTAAATTATTTAAACTAAACGCGCAGGGGAACTAAAAAAACTCAAAGGCGTACAAATACACAACCAAAGAAATATTCACAATTATTTAAGAAAAATATATATATATATATATATATATATATATATATATATATATATATATATGTATATATATATATATATATATATATATATATATATATATATATATATATATATATATATATATATATATATATAAAAGCGAGTTAAACTTCTTGCTAGCACACATTGACGCTCTAGTAATATGTACAACCGAATGCTGGGCACATTAAGATATATTAGATGTTGAGTTAGTTCTGACATGCTATGTGATGTTTAGGATGGATAGATACGAGAAATAGGGAGGTGGAGTAATTTTATATATTATTCTTTCTTAGATATGCCTCAAGCAGGACAAGACGCCACTATTACAGACAAACCAATAACACAATGTCGTAAAAACAGGTTTGAAGCAGGATAAATGCGTGTGTTTAAATGCTAGGAGTTTACTAAATAAGAAAAACGAATTAAACATTATGGTAGAATATATTGACCCTCACATAATTGGTATTACCGAATCGTGGGCCAACACAGACATAACAGATGCTGAATTAGTATTGACAGGATACGTAATGTTTAGGAGAGATCGAATAGGAAGAAGGGGAGGGGGAGTTATTTTATATGTTAATGAATCTATTCAGGCTGATGAAATAAAATTAGAAAGGGAAGCATATTACGATGAAGCTGTTTGGTGAAAAATAGTATCAGGAAGTAACTATTGGATTAGTTTACCGAAGTCCAAACATAAACGAAGAGGAAAACGCAAACATACAAAATGCTATCAAGGAAGTTAGTAAAAGGGAATGTATCATAATGGGAGATTTTAACCATGGACACATACGATGGAAATATGTACAGGGGATGAGGACCAACAATTTATATTTTAAAATCAGGATAGCTTCTTTACTCAGCACTTGCTAGAACCAATCAGGGAAGAAAACACAAAATTAGTGGACATTATAAAAATACAGTAAACATTGGGTAACAGTGAACACAAATATATTTTGACAGCAATGTAAAATCATAAAGTAAAAATAAAAAACCTATCGCAGAAACTTCATCAAAGGTAAATATAAAGATATGAGAAAATACTTAGCAAAGCTAGATTGTAATAACATGCTGATGAATAAGACCGCAATTGAATGTTGGAATATTATAAAATATGAAATTGAGAGTATCATCGATAAATATGTTCCCTTGAAAAAACAAGAAAAAGGGTATAGAAAGAAACATTTGTCAAAATATGCTATTAGAAAAATAGTGTTTAAGCAAACTATGTGGATGGTTTATAGGCGCACCAGAAAGGATGAAAACTATGCGAATTACAAAGAGGCACTTAATCTAACTATAACTGAAATTAGAAAATCCAAAAAATGCTTATGTAAGGAGTAAATAGAAATATCGAAATAATGTCGGTCCACTGGAAAACAACAGTGGCAACATAATTTCATCAGACGGGTTTCAAATGGCAGAGGTCCTGAATGAGTATTTCAGCTCAGTTTTTTTACTCACTTCCAGTACCATTTACTAAATTTGAGGGCAGAAAATCAGAACATTTATGGCAGTCATTTGTAACTCCTGAAATGATACCAAAGAAAATTAAGAAGATGAAAGATAATAAATCACCTGGAGTTGATGGGATACTCCCAAAACTGCTTAAGGAAATTTTTGAACAAATTAATACACCACTAGCAAAAGTGTTTAACTTGTCACTAGAAGAAGGAATGGTTCCTTCAGAATGGAAAGAAGCAAACATTACGACGCTATTTAAGAAGGGATCGAAGAACAAGCCAAAAATCACAGACCAGTGAGTTTAACATCAGTTGTATGTAAATTACTCGAAACATTAATTACAGACCACATTGTGGAATTCCTCGTAAAACATAAATTAATAAACACATCTCAACATGGGTTCCTAAATGCAAGGTCATGTCTAATCAATCTCTTGTGTTTTTGTTTTTAAGAAATTACAAAGTGGGTATATGACGGGTCACCAGTGGATATTGTCTACTTAGATTTTCAGAAATCTTTCGATAAAGTGCCACATTAAAGATTGTTACTTAAACTAAAAGCCCATGGTATAGGTAATGATGTAATCAACTGGATAGAAAAGTGGCTTACACACACAACAACATAGGATAATAGTATATGGTTATATTTGAAACTGGAAATCTGTTTTGAATGGGGTACCACAGGGATCAGTACTAGGACATATGCTTTGAATAATTTTTCTTTTTATGGATATACTGATTGATTGTCTGAAATAAAAAAAAAACATATTATATTAGTATTATTATACGTGATTTGGAAGATGACATATATGTTAAAGTAAAAGTACAAAATAACTTTGAGAAGTGTAAATGCATACATTTAGATCATGGAAACATAGACGAAGAATATAAAACGGTGGGATGCTGTACTAGGTAGAACCACAACAGAAAAGGACTTAGGAGTAACATTTAATGTATCATGAAAGTTTCATAGCAATGTACGATTGCTGCTTCAAAAGAAAAAAAATTCTAGGCTAATTAGGATAACCATCACATATACGGCTGATGAGAAAATGGCATGTTTTGCCCATAGCAAAAGAAGAGGCGTAGCCAATCTTCCCACGGTACTGTATTAATACGTGAGCGGCAGCGGATCACACTCGAGGTCAAGGCCAAATGCAGTCGCTAGCTAGCCCTAGATTAAGTATAATCCTTTCAACAATGACAAATATGTGTCATCTCAGTCAGTTATATACTTGGTGGAACTCATGGTTGCGACCTTCCATACCGGATAAACGTTACAAATGAAACTTTAACATCGTATTATGATATCATGTAATATATGTCTAAGTGGTGTCGTCTCTAGACCATGTGTCTGCGCCGAATGTTCAAGGGAATCAAGGGGCATTCCATCTTAAATAAAACAAAATAAGAACATCTTGTTGAACTCATATTTTTTACTGAGCCAACACATTATCAATTAATCAGCTGGTCAATATAATCACACATGTCAAACAATAGATCTGTAGCTCGAATAATTTCTGAGAAATGGGACAAACACCCAAGTGAACATCACGACATCTACCATTGGTATGTTGAACAGTTCGTGACAATGATATAAATACATTTCTGAAAACGAAAGCGTCAAATGTATGATTCATTGATGACATAATGTCAAGTATTAAAATATTAAAATAAATATTTTGTTTTGTCTATTTGACAAAACTAGAGTTCTTCAATACGATCGAAATTCACAGATGCGCGTAATAAGTAACGATCTAAATTGTGAAGACATTCCCCAGTGCTGCAAACAATGACTGCATACTACTTACTCTGTACCGAAATCTACACGTTTTGGCTTAATCCACAATGATCCACCTGATTCATCATGCACCCCACACACGCACGCACGCACGCACGCACGCACGCACTCACGCACGCTCACACAAGCACGCACGCACGCACGCACACACACACACACACACGTTCATGTTCAATTCATGTATCGTTGGTTGTGCAACTGTCTGTATATATGCTACATAACTACGTTTCCCATATAATGTCCCACAAAATTACTTTTTTATGCACATCTAATTGTAATTAAATACGCCAATAAATGAATATTTTCGTGATATTGCTAGGCAGTGCAATTTCATTAACGTGTCTTCTAAGATTTCTGATAGTATTTATTATATATCACAACTCACGTGCATAACAGTCGTGAACTAACTACCATCTTTCGTAATTCTACAAAAGAATGTGCGCTAATGAAGAATGCTCATTGAAGCACTTTCACAGCGAAGTGGATACTTCTTCTCGGCGCCACTCAGCTACATCGAGCTGCTTTGAATGCTGAGATCGTGATCAAGGTGACGCGTTAGAAGAATGGGCAAGTCGTGCCAATTGTTCACATAATTAGCAAGTCACATAGATATCAATGCATTTATAGTTTTCATCGACATACTAATACTAAGAGTTGTACAAGTGATATATCGCACCATTGGTCGACCGGCCGTTGTATACGAGGCATTCAGTGAAATCAATGAGACACTTGAAGTCCGATAGCTTCTGTGTATGGTAGTGCCCTGCGCGGGCCGGGCTTTGGGTCCAAACCCGACCCGGCCTGCAGCCCGCGGGCCGGGCCGGGCCGGGCCTCTACATAATTTCGCGGCTCGGCCGGGCCTGGGCCTAATTACTGCGTGCCCGAACCGGGCCTGGGCTGAAAACAAATTAAACACATCGGGCTTGGGCCGGGCCTGGGTCTAGTGTGGGCGGGCCGGGCCGGGCCTGGGCTGGGCCTGGACATAATAAAAATATTCATACAAAACACCGATTATTACTTTATTTTTTAATAAAACTGATTATAAATTGTAATTCCGGTTAATGAATGCTTAAAATTATTTCTTTAGTGTTGTGTAGTTGCAAATTGAGACCTTGCATGAAATCTAATGGCCCCATAAGTTCACTTGGCTGGAAGTAATGTGATGGAGGGGTTCGAATGGAAGAGCTATTCTGCAGCAGTGATAGAGGAAGACAGCGAGGGTGTTTGTGGGGGATTCGATAGTTAGGAAGACCGATAGTCTTAAACAAGGGAGTCGATGTGGTGGTCTGCTTGCCTGGAGCCAAAATAAAGGCGATAACTGAGAGGGTAGAACACATCGTAGGTTCGGGTAAGGGTGGATCTGTTTTAGTACACGTAGGGACAAATAATGTAGAGAGGGACGGTACAACTGCCATAGTTAGGAAATATAGGCAGTTGGTCAGAACACTAAAACAGACGCGGGTTGAGCAGGTAAAACTGTCAGGGATTTTACCATTAATGGCAGGAGGGGTCACAAATATCGAAATTGTCGGGGGATGGCAATTAACATGTTAGTCCAGAAACTATGTAGGGAAGAAGAAGTTGGATTTGTGGATTTATGGGGAAGTTTTATTGGGAGGGCTGATATGTACATGAAGGATGGGCTTCATCTAAGTGGAAAGGGGGCAGCGGACGAACTTTCAGCAGCAGTAGATAGTGGCATGGGTACAATGACAAATATTTTTGGAAGTAAACATCGTTTAAACTAGAAGTGCAGGGGGTTACCTAGATGTGTCTCAAGCAGAACAAGAGGCCACATACAAACCAATATCAAATCATCCGAAAAACATATATGAAACAGGTTACAGATGCGTATGTTTAAATGCAAGAACCATAGTAAATAAGAAAAACGAATTAAACATTATGGTAGAAGTTATTGTCCCTCACATAATTGGTATAATTGAATGAAGGGCCAACATAGACATAACATATGCTGAATTAGGACTGACAGGATACGTAATGTTTAGGAAATATCGAATAGGAAGAACGGGAGGGGGAGTTATTTTATATGTTAAAGAATATATTCAGGCTTATGAAATAAAACTAGAAAGGGAAGCAGATTGCGATGAAGCTGTTTGGTGCAACATTGTTTCAGGAAATTCAAAATTAACTATTGTATTAGTTTACCGAAGTCCAAACACAAACGAAGAGGACAACGCAAAAATAAAAACGCTATAAAGGAAGTTAGTTAAAGGGAATGTATCATAATGGGAGATTTTAACCATGGACACATACAATGGAATTCTCTAGAGAGCACAGGGAGTGAGGACCAACAATTTTAAACCCAGGATAGCTTTCTTACTCAGCACGTGCTAGAACCAACCAGGGGAGAAATTGTATTAGATATAGTTTGTCATCACAAGAAGAATTAGAGGACAATGTAAAAATACTTGAACCATTGGGTAACAGTGATCATAATCAAATACATTTTGACATCAATGTAAAATCAGAAAGTAAAAATAAGAAAATGTACAAGAGAAACTTCCACAAAGGTAACTACAAAGATATGAGAAAATTCTTAGCAAAGCTATATTGGAATAACATGCTGATGAATAAGACCGCAATTGAATGTTGGAATATTCTAAAATATGAAATTGAGAGCATCATCGATAAATTTGTTCCCTTCCAAAAAAAAGGAAAACGGTGTAGAAAGAAACACTTGTCAAAAGAGGCTATTAGAAAAATAGTGTTAAAACAAACTATGTGGAGGGTTTATAGGCGTACCAGAAAGGAAGAAGACTATGCAAATTACAAAGAGGCATTTAATACAGCTACAACTGAAATCAGACAATCTAAAAGAAGCTATGAAGAAAAACTAGCATGTAACATAAAACAATGACAGCAAGAGTTGTTATGCATATGTCAGGAGTAAACAAAACATAAAAGACAAGGTTGGACCTCTAGAAGACAGTGCTGGAAATATAATATCACAAAGGTTTTTAATGGCGGAAGACCTACATGGTTACTTCAGTTCAGTGTTTACCAAAGAAGATATTAGTTCATTACCAATTGCTGATGCTAAATTTCAGGAGGCTAAATATTTAGTTCCGTTAGTTGTCACTCCAGAATTGGTAGCTCAGAAAATAAAGGCAATGAAGGATAACAAATCACCGGGAGTGGATGGGATTCCTCCAAAATTACTAATGGAAACAGTAGAACAAATCAGTATACCACTTGCAAGAGTATTCAACTTGTCATTAAAAGAGGGAGTTGTTCCGTTTGAATGGAAAGAAGCAAACATCATACCATTATTTAAAAAGGGTTCGAGAAAAAAGTAAGAACATTACAGACCAGTGAGTTTAACGTCAGTGATTTGTAAATTAGTAGAAAGGTTAATTAAAAACCATATGGTGGACTTCCTCATTAAGCATAAATTATTAAATTCATCTCAACATGGATTCCTTAAAGCGAAGTCATGCTTAATAAATATGTAATGTTTTTTGGAAGAAATCGCTAAGTGGATAGACGTGGGATCGCCAGTAGATATTATCTACTTAGATTTTCAGAAAGCTTTTGACAAAGTGCCACATTTAACAAGATTTAACAAGATTGCCATCTCGAACAACAAGTTCCAGATGGCAAGTGGACAAGGAAGCCATTGGCTTATCGAGAGTCCAACAATTTTCTCATCTATGTGTAGCCCGCCCTTATCAGATATCTGTCAATTCTATTTTTAAACATATTCACACTACTAGCATTAACACAATCATTTGGCAGTCTGTTCCATTCATTTATCACTCTCTGTGAGAAAGAGTACTTTCTCATGTCCAACCTACACTGTTCCTTAACTAATGCTGCTTTGTGTCCTCTGGTTCTACTGCCTTCTTTAAGTTTGAAGAACATATTCCTATCAACATCCTCATAACCGTTCACTATTTTAAACACTTAAATTTGGTCTCCTCTTAGTCTCCTGGTCTCTAGTGTTGTCAAACAACATTGTTATAAGCGTCTCTTAATTCTGGAATCATCTTAGTTGCTCTTCGTTGTATTCTTTCTAGCTTATCTATGTCTTTTTTACGATATGGCCTCCATGCTTGAATACAATATTCCAAATGTGGTCTAACTATTGCTTTGTACAGGGATACAATTAGATGTTTCTCCTTATACGTGATAGTTCTCCTAATTAGGCCTAGAATTTGATTTCCTTTCGAAGCAGCAAACCTACATTGTTCTGAAACTTTCTTGTCAGCATTAAATGTTACTCCTAAATCCTTTTCTTGTGTGGTTCTACCTAGTACAGCATCCCCCATTTTATATTCCTCGTCCATATTTCCATGTCCTATGTGTATACATTTACACTTCCCAAAATTGAATAACATTTGCCATTTTTCTGACCATTTAACTAATTTTTCTAGATCATCCTGTAAACTTTGTTTATCTGTGTCATTAGTAACCTTTCTGAATACTTTTGTGTCATCTGCAAATTTGAGTACTTTGCTAGATATGTCATCCTCCAAATCATTTATATATATATTAAAAACAGTATAGGGCCTAACACTGATCCCTGTGGTACCCCACTCAAAACAGATTTCCAGTTTGAAATCTTACCATCTACTATTACTCTCTGTCTTCTGTGTGTAAGCCACTTTTCTATCCAGTTGATTACATCATTGCCTATACCATGGGCTTTTAGTTTAAGTAACAATCTTTGATGTGGCACTTTATCGAAAGCTTTCTGTAAATCTAAGTAGACAACATCCACTGGTGACCCGTGATCTACCCACTTTGTAATTTCTTCTAAAAAACATAAGAGATTGGTTAGACATGACCTTGCTTTTAGGAATCCATGTTGAGATGTATTTATTAATTTATGTTTTATGAGAAATTCCACCATGTGGTCTCTAATTAATGTTTCAAGTAATTTACATACAACTGATGTTAAACTCACTGGTCTGTAATTTTCTGGCTTCTTCCTCGATCCCTTCTTAAACAGCGGCGTAATGTTTGCTTCTTTCCATTCTGAAGGAACTATTCCTTCTTCTAGTGACAAGTTAAATAAGTTTGCAAGTGGTGTACTAATTTGATCAACAATTTCCTTTAGCAGTTTTGGTGGTATCCCATCAACTCCAGGTGATTTATTATCTTTCATCTTCTTAATTTTCTTTGCTATCATTTCAGGAGTTACAAATAACTGCCCTAAATATTATGATGTATTGCCCTCAAATTTAGTCAATGGAACTGGAAGTGAGCTGATATCTTCTGTGGTAAAAACTGAGCTGAAATACTCATTCAGGACCTCTGCCATTTGGAACCCATCTGAAATTATGCTTTCACTGTTGCTTTCCAGTGGTCCGACCTTATCTCGAACTTTCTGTTTACTCCTTACATAAGCATATAAACTCTTGCTGTCATTTTTTATATTACCTGCCAATTTTTGTTCAAATGTTCTTTTAGATTTTCTAATTTCAGTAGTAGCTAGGTTAAGTGCCTCTTTGTAGTTGGTGTAGTCTTCTACATTTCCAGTGTGTTTATAGACCTTCCACAGCATCTGTTTGTGAGCAATTTTTCTAATAGCTTCTTTTGACAGGTGTTTTTTCCTGGATCTTTTCCCTTGTTTTCTTAATGGAATAAATTTCTCAATAATGCCCTCAATCTCATATTTTAAACAAGTCCAGCATTCTGTTGCTGTCTTGTTGTTCAGCAAATTATTCCAATCTATATTTGCTAGATATGTTCTCATCACTTTATATCTGCCTTTTTGAAATTTCTCCTCCATTGTTGTTTATATGTATTCTTTTATATTAAAATGGATTTGGTTATGGTCACTTGAACCCAAAGGTTCGTGTACTTTAACATTGTCAACTAATTCATTTTGAGAAGACAACATTAAATCTAACACATTCCCACCTCTGGTTGGTTCCAAGACATGTTGAGTAAGGAAACAATCCTGTGTTAGAAGTAGAAACTGATGGTCGTCACCTCCAGCGCTCTCTAATGATTCCCATTGTATATGGCCATGGTTAAAATCACCCATTATAACACATTCTCCCTTGCTCACCTCCCTTATCGCCTTTTGTAATTTTACATCTTCCTGTTGTCCTATGTTAGGACTACGATAAACTACTCCTATTGTTAATGTTGTGTTCCTGGTAACTATGTTACACCAAATTGCTTCCACACTATCTGCTTCACTTTTCAGTGTAATTTCATATGCTTGGATAGATTCTTTAATATACAAAATTACTCCACCTCCCCTTCTTTCTCGGCTATCCTTCCTAAACATTACATAGCCTGTCAGTGCTAACTCAGCATCTACTATATCTTCATTTGCCCATGATTCTGTGAAGCCTATTACATGAGGATCAATATCTGCTACCATAATGTCTAACTCACTTTTTTTATTTACTATGCTCCTGGCATTTAAGCATACACATTTAAGTTCATTGTCTGAAATTATTGGTGAACATTTCTTTGGATGTGTATTTGTAGTAGTACTCCTTTGAGTTTTCTCTGTCAGTTCCCCCTGCGCATCTAGTTTAAATAATCTATGGTACCTGTGCCCTCGTCGACAACTCTGACAAACTCACACGCAAGAACTGCAGCGCCCTTCCCTGTCATCAAAGATTACTACTTAAATTAAAAGCCCATGGTATCGGGGATAGCATAACTGACTGGATAGAACAATGGCTGACTGACATAAGACAACAAGTTATAGTAGATGGAGAAGTTTCAAATTGGAAATCTCTTTTGAGTGGAGTACCTCAAGGATCAGTATTAGGACCTATATTATTCTTAATATATATATATCAATGACTTGGACGACAGTATTTAACAAGATTTAACAAGATTTGCCATCCAAGCCAAAGGCCCAGATGGCAAGTGGACAAGGAAGCCATTGGCTTATCGAGAGTCCAACAATGTTCACCTACTTATAACCCGCCCTCCTGATATATGTGTCAACCTTGTTTTTAAACATATTCACGCTGCTAGCAGTTACACAATTTGTAGACAGTTTGTTCCATTCATTTATTGTCCTCTGTGAGAACGAGTGCTTCCTGATGTCCAATCTACATTGATCCTTTACTAATTTTACCTCATGCCCTCTAGTTCTGCTATCCTTCTTGAGTGAGAAAACATATTTCTATCAATATTTTCATACCCATTCAATATCTTAAAAACTTCAATCTGATCTCCTCTTAACCTCCTTGTCTCTAGAGTTGTTAAACCACATTCTTTCAGACGTTCTTCATAACTAAGGTCTCTAAGTTCTGGAATCATTTTAGTTGCTCTCCTTTGTATGCGTTCAAGCGTATCTATATCTTTCTTACGATATGGTCTCCATGCTTGTATACAGTATTCTAAATGAGGTCTAACTATTGCTTTATAAAGAGGTATAATTAACTTTTTTCCCTTGTATGTTATGTTTCTTCTAATCAATACAAGAATTTGATTACCCTTTGAAGCTGCAATACCACACTGCTCTGAAACTTTCATATCAGCGCTTATTGTAACTCCTAAGTCCTTTTCTTTTACAGTAGTACCAAGAACAGTAGCTCCCATTTTATAGTTTACATTCAAGTTCCCATGTCCTATATGTAGGCATTTACATTTCCCAAAATTGAACAGCATCTGCCATTTCTCAGACCATTTCATTAATCTGTCTAGATCGTTTTGTAAATGTTGTTTATCACCATCAGTATTAACCTTTCTAAACAGTTTTGTGTCGTCCGCAAATTTCAGTACGTTACTTGTTATACTCTCGTCCAAGTCATTGATATAAATTAAGAATAATATAGGTCCTAATACTGATCCTTGAGGTACCCCACTCAAATATATATGTATAACAAGTAACGTACTGAACAAATATATATGTATAACAAGTAACGTACTGAAATGTGCAGATGACACAAAACTGTCTAGAAAGGTTAATACTTATGGTGATAAACAACATTTACAAAACGATCTAGACAGATTAGTGAAATGGTCTGAGAAATGGCAGATGTTGTTCAATTTTGGGAAATGTAAATACCTACATACAGGACATTGGAACTTGGATGTAAACATTAAAATGGGAGATACTGTTCTGTGTACTATTGTAAAAGAAAAAACTTAGGAGTTACAATAAGCGCTGATATGAAAGTTTCAGAGCAGTGTGGTATTGCAGTTTCAAAAGGTAATCAAATTCTTGGATTGATTAGAAGAAACGTAACATACGATGAAAAAAGTTAATTATACCTCTTTATAAAGCAATAGTTAGACCTCATTTAGAATACTGTATACAAGCATGTGTGTGTGTGTGTGTGTGTGTGTGTGTGTGTGTGTGTGTGTGTGTGTGTGTGTGTGTGTGTGTGTGTGTGTGTGTGTGTGTGTGTGTGTGTGTGTGTGTGTGTGTGTGTGTGTGTGTGTGTGTGTGTGTGTGTGTGTGTGTGTGTGTGTGTGTGTGTGTTTTATTTATTTAATAAAACAATAAGTCTGTTTTACAGTTTATTTGTTTTTCGTCTTACCCATCTTTGGCCCGCGGGTATGGGCCCGGCCTGGGCCTGAAACTTGTGGGCCGGGCCGGGCCTGGGCCAAACATTCACGGACTGGGCCGGGCCTGGGCCGGGTCTGGGCCTAAATTCTAGTTTGCGGGCATGGGCCGGGCCGGTCTTGAAAAATTATTGCGGGCCTGGGCCGGGCCTGGGCTCTAACTGCTAATTGCGGGCCGGGCTTGGGATAAAATTCTAGGCCCGCGCAGGGCATTAGTGTATGGGAATAATTGGGTGTGGTAGATAACAATATAAGTTGGATAGTGGAAGTACGAATTTGAATGATGAAAATATGAAAACGAAGATGAATACTGTAGAGGGCATAACACATTCAGAGAATCAGCTATGACAAATTGACAAAGATATTGGGGAAGCCAAACGGTGTTGTTGAAAGTGAAGAGGAATACCACAATTACTGTGGATGGACATTGTGACGCGATACCTGGAAAGGCAGATGTGAAATGCAAAAAAAACGAGTACAATTTAGAGGGATAGATATGATAATGATTACGACGACGACGACAACATTGATGGTAGTGATAATGATTATGATGATGATGTTGATGACGGCGACGTCGACGACGACGATGATGACGATGCTGATGATGATGACTGTCAAGTTTGTTACACAAGAGAGTAATTTTATTTTTCAATATAATTATTTAATATGTCGATGTTATTCGTTTCAAACTGTACTCCTGGGAGCTTTGTGTAATTAATTTATTTGTTTGATGTGCTTGAATAAACGTTTTGGGTTTTATTGATTTGATTTGTATTGATCGTGGCGCGCAAAATAAACGACAACCTACGAGCATCTGCTCGTAAAAGCTGCACCCCGAGGTCTAAAATAACGGCACCCATTTGGCGGACAGGTACAACACATGTTGAACTCTCTGGGCCCATTCGAAAATACAACTTACTAGGCAGCAACAACATGGAGACGGATTCGATCTCCCTCGAAAGGACCAAGCTTAAACGCAGCGAAAGGTAGCAGGCCGCATAAATAATTATTACTTTATACGTCTATGCAGAAACCATACACACTATGGAAACTAACGACGTCGATTTGCAAAGAGCTGCAGTGACAGCATTTGTGTTATGCGCGCGCGGGAGTGCATGTGTGTGTGTGTGTGTGTGTGTGTGTGTGTGTGTGTGTGTGTGTGTGTGTGTGTGTGTGTGTGTGTGTGTGTGTGTGTGTGTGTGTGTGTGTGTGTGTGTGTGTGTGTGTGTGTGTGTGTGTGTATGTGTGTGTGTGTGTGTGTGCGTGCGAGTGTGCGTGTGCGTGTGCTTGTGTGCGTGTATGTGACGTAAAACGCATAATAGCGTGTCTTGGGAACGAAAGCAATTGACGCAAATCTAGAACATGGCAACGTAGTCCTCAACGGGCGCCGATTCTGTTATTGGAAGCAGAAAAGATGCGCCAATAAATTCCCTTTCGTGTTATATTTACGCCAAAGGTGACGATGGTTATGTGCACGACAACAGACGGACTTTCACGAATGCGGAAGTTCTGCATGGCAGTAATGGCATAGTAATTAGCGAATACGTACATTACTGTTCATCCTAATTTGTGGTTGCAGACAAAATAATAAATAACTGTTGCGTAATCACTGTAGGGAGTACGCGTGTGACGGTTGTAAGTAACATAATATAGGGTGTATTTCATCATTGTTGCTGTGTATTTCATTATGCAATCAAATGTACGCGCACTCACGCACGCACGCGAGCACGCACCCACCCACCCACCCACCCACCCGCTTACACACACACACACACACACACACACACACACACACACACACACACACACACACACACACACACACACACATACATGAACACACACAAATCACAATCTAGCTTCGTGACTAATATTGCGCTGCAGAGGTTTCTGCGAGAAAACGAAGGGGGACATACGCTGCTCGTCAATTCAAAACACGTGGCTAGATTTGGAATGTAATAATACGGAATATAATTATATAACGGTGTGCTCACACATATAAGCAGTATACCGGCAAATAACTCGCGTCTATCAACACGAAACGAATGATTCGTGTTACGCCAGCTTTGTTGTGGGCGAAACACGAAAGCGTCTTTGTCAGTTCAGATTGATAACAAGAATGATGAAAAAGAAGATTGATCACAACAATATTGATCAACAACAACACTGATCACAACAATCAGTTCCAGGAAATCTTCGTCTGTTATCAAAGTTGGAGCCTATTTTTTTGACATATTGCAATCTATAAAGGCAGCTCGTAAATAATGGAATTGTCATGACAACATTACTACTGAACATTGTTATCATATGTGGATTGCGTTTTTCCTTGTCTATCAATTAGGACAATGTCATGGGTTCTGGAGGTTTTTGAAAGTTCCATTGTACTCTTGTCGTGATATGCCACCAATGTGTTGTTCATGAATTTTTTTATATATATATATATATATATATATATATATATATATATATATATATATATATATATATTAAAATTCATGCACATATATATATATATATATATATATATATATATATATATATATATATATATATATATATATGTATATATATATATATACATATATAATATATATATATATATATATATATATATATATATATATATATATATATATATATATATATATATATATATATATATATATATATATATATATATATATATATATATATATATATATATATATATATGATATGTGTGTATATATATATTTTAATATATATATATATGTATATATATATATATATATATATATATATATATATATATATTAAAATTCATGCACAGCAAGTGACGCATATATATATATATATATATATATATATATATATATATATATATATATATATATACACACATATTAAAATTCATGCACAGCAAGTGACGATAATATATATATATATATATATATATATATATATATATATATATATATATATATATATATATATATATATATATATATATATATATGTCATGTCAGTCTTGACATACAAGTGGTGCAACCCAGCTTAAGGATAACGTCGACACGCCACCCAGCCGCGAGAAACAGTACACATAGATCTGCGGAAACCGCCAGAAACATACAACACGTAATTCGGCGGAAGACGAATCAGCCTGGTTGGCCTAGTATCATTTGCATATAGATGAGTGTAGGAATAGTGAATGTTGAAACGTGTCCACACGCCGTTGGCCCTGGTCACCTCTGGGGCTGCACACACACTTGATCCGATATCCCTATATTCACATGGGGCCCCACTGAGCCCAGTATGCATGGTGAAACGCGTGGAAGTTGTGTGATAAGTTTGACTTTTGAGAAACTACTGTCTATGGAGAGATTATATACCAGCAGAGTAGGCACAGACAGTTGACCCCCTACTCCATCGTGTTATACGGCCATAGAAGGGAAATGTTGAAACAAACACTACATACTACCGGATACACTACAACATTTGGTTATTACGCAGACTTGTGTAAACAAATAAGGTGCGTTTTTATATGGTGCGTTAGCAAGTACTTCTGGCTGCTCGAAGCTTTAAATTTCACCTAATATATTTGCGTTATCTGGAAATCATACAACCATACTACAATTACTGCGCAAATATATCCACGTCTGTATGTAGCCAGTTAGGTATTAAAACAACTGAGTGAACTGTGTAAACGTATGGTAAACGGATTTGACCGTTTCGAAACGACAGCAACATGATTCGTTCTACCCCCGTACCATACCGACAATCTGTTGTCCACAACGTGGCGCCACCCTATTTGACATAATGTTTATATAAACACCAGCGCCACCAGGCGTATAGTATGTAACTACTGTTTCGGTTAGTGTCGCCACTAGTGACCATTCTAGAACTCATTTTCGTAAACACTACACGGACATTCTAGTTGCACATGCGCAACGTGACTTCGTATAATTTGCGTGTGAAAAACATGTACCTTCGCCCAACGCGTGTATCCTGTTGCGCATGAACAACCACAATCTCTGAAGAGGCATATTCTAAGGGAAGTTATGCGACCTATTTTGACCGTTTTTTTTTTACTTTTACGTAGAATAGGTGGCGTTGGTATGGTTCAAACTTCTTGTACAGTAAACTCATGATGATGTTTTGCGTGTAAATACAAATTACAGTTAACTTTCAGGGTGTTCGTACATACAAGAGATTAGTCAACAGAGAACATAGTGTTGGATTCTGATTTTAAAAGGTGACATGACATGATATCATCATCTCAATTTACAAGGTAGTGTAAAGCAAGAATAAATTGTTCAAATTGTCTAAAATTCACTGACATGAATCATCAATTGAATTTTTTATGATTATCGTTATTTTATCCTCGACAAGCGCCTTGGTTGTAACGGAACTTGCAAATGAACGCTTTCGCGCAGAATACACAGTTTTGTGTAAACTTGTAACTCGTTGCATAGAGCTAATGAGTACCTATACACGCGACCAATAATATAACAACGACCACGGTTGCGATACTAATACATTAATTAGTTAAGTTACCCGCTTTGTTCGCCGCGACAACACACAGACGGAATGAGTGCAACTGATTATTTATGCAGGCGCACGAATTGACGTGTGAAATTCATACTGTAAATCGTCTCCCAAGTATACGTGGTTAATGAGAACCCTCGAGGAAAGAAATCACACAGTGTGATTGTTCGCCGGTACTTGGCCCCAGGTTTATTGTCCACTCCGTGTGCTCGAGGCAAGAAGTCACACAGTGTGATTGTTCGCCGGTACTTAGCCCCAGGTTCATTGTCCACTCCGTGTGCTCGAGTGCCGGACCTGTATCACTATTCTGGCAAACATATTAGCTATGTAGTCGTATCTACCTGTGTCGAACCCCACCACTTAAAGTAAAAAAAATTCATGGTTTGGGGCAATGCTGCTACAAGAACTAACAACGACTAATTACTGGAAACTACAATTAGCGCTCTACACAAAAAAGCATAATCTTAATTTCATGGGCCGCGCCGTGCAGATAGATAACACTACGTCATAACTGCTGGTGATCTGGCAATATCAAATGAAAATATATTTATAAACATCTAATCCTATTCTTGCCTATAGGCTATGGCCTTTCTGTTTGAGTCCAGACTCAACTTATGCCACATGTGTCGGCCCTTGTTTACAAAACAAATCCCGAAAATGCTTGATGCATCTCACCTGCATTCGATTTTTTAGAACTGCCAGGCACTTATTGGTTGCATGGTCAACATGTTATTTACCAGGTGAATATCGATTTGAACAGAACCTTCCAATTTTATAATAAATTTTGAGAAAACCGCTACTGTGATATTATTGATTGTAATTAAAATGTATGAACTACGAATGCTACGAATCCGTTAAGAATACTACATATGAATACTTAACTGTATAAATGTTGTCTTCGTTGTGCAGTTCCATGTATACAACTATTAATTTTTTTAAATGCTGTATCCAAAACAACGATTATAACGCAATTATTTAAAGAAGTATTGTTTCACCAAGGAATGCAACAATAACAGTTGCTGATGCTAAACATAAACCACAAAAAGAACGCAACATTCAGCTGACGTTTTTATTAGCACGAACACGACTGAGTATGCTTTGACATATATCTACACGCGATTGTTTCAGCGAACATAACACAATCGCGATGTTACCCAGTCATGGATTTAGGTATATGACGATGCGTAATCTTACTCAACGACCTATGTTTACACTATGGTGAACATATTATCATAACTATGATAACATCACACATGCATATGGTGGCACAGCGGTCGATATTCGAAGTTTTCGCCATCTGGTCATTAACAGTATGACATTCCGGGTACCTACTCACATTCCCAACAGTAGCGCCACTCAACATATCACCACTGTAACATATGGACACACACACACACACGCACACGCACACGCACACGCACACGCACACGCACACACACACACGCACACACACACACACACACGCACACACACACACACGCACCGTAAGGTGCTGCCACCTGGTGGACTAGACTATACGCACTAAAGTAGATAAAACGGATGCAACCTTTACCATTTATATATAAAACACTTTATGTTGAGTTATATTACCGACAACACGTGTGTTCTCATTCAGTCGTATAAAGCACAATATACTACATCGTACAGAGCACAATATACCACATGGTGTCAGGACGATAACGGCCCCACAAATGGAAACATTAAAACCCCCAGCAACTGTGTCGTTCACCACCGGCAATACGGCAGAGCAGTGGCGTCGCTAGGAGCCACAATTCCGGTTTTACTTTGCAGCAGCTGAGCTCAGCAAGAAGACAGCCAAAACACAGGTAGCCATACTACTGCACTGTGCAGGCCCCAAAGCACATGACATATCTACAATGTTTGTTTTTGCAAACACCGATGACGACAAAATCTCCAACTGGGAGCGTGTGCTCAAGAAATGCAGAGACTATTGCGAACCTAGAAAAAAATTGGTGTTTGAGAGGTACAAGTTCTGGCAGCGAGATCAGCGTGAAGGGAAGTCTATTGATCAGTGGGTAAATGACCTGAGAATACGGCTACCTAGCTGCGAATATGAAGACCAGAAAAAAAGCAATATGAGAGACATAATTGTGTTTGGGGTGGCAGACACACGTGTCAAAGAGACTTGAATCTAGCAAAAGCACTTGACATCTGTCACGCAGCAGAGGCCATCAAAGTTCAAATGAAAGTGATGGAAAGTGACAGTCAACAGAGACAGGAAGTGAACATTCTTAGCACGAAGTACATAGGAAAGCCACACAGATGGGAAACAACCCAGCAGAGGCCTGCACCGTGTCTCACAAGCACCACACACAGTTCTATCAAGGCCGTAACTGTGGGTATTGTGGCAGTCAGCATATGTCAACCAAATGCCCTGCATATGGTGCAACCTGTTCGAAATGCAAAGGACGGAACCACTTTGCAAAGGTGTGCAAAGGAGGCGGGTTCAGGAAGAAAATCTGCCAACTAGAGACAGATCACACTGATGATCATGATGATGGAAGTGACTTTCTCTTTGTGGGTACAGTGACTGACAGCAAACACGCCACAAAGACCGAGCAGAAATGTTAAGCAGTGTTGAATGTATAAGACCACAATGTACAATTCAAGCTTGACACTGGCGCCGACGCAAATGTGTTACCAGTAACAG
Source organism: Lamellibrachia satsuma (assembly GCA_033239005.1). NCBI lineage: Eukaryota > Metazoa > Annelida > Polychaeta > Sabellida > Siboglinidae > Lamellibrachia > Lamellibrachia satsuma. Next base: position 6,636,624 of record BSQZ01000003.1, read on the forward strand.
TGTTCAATCGAATGAAGTCAGTGAAACTGGAGAGAACCAAGACTCTATTATGCGCATTCAGATAGCATCAGGTAATCCCACTAGGTACAATTACGCTCGACTGCACCACTTCAAAGGGAGACTCATAACGAATTCTATTCTACGTCACAAACAGTGCTGATGTTCCAGTTCCGAGTCACAAGGCTTGTGATGACTTGAATCTTATCAAGCGGGTTAACATGAACCAGCCAATGCAAACTCCCCCTCTGACTAAAGAACGAATATGACAAAGTGTATCACGTGGAGCTCAACCCAGATGCACAAGGAGTGATCCAGCCACCACGGAAAATTCCGTATACTATTCAGCCCAAATTCAAAAAAGCGCTTGATCGACTGAAGGTTCAAAACACCATTGCGGATGTTGACAAACCGACCGAGTGGGTTAGTAACCTGGTCATAGTAGGGAAGAAATATGGTGTCCTCAGGCAATGTTTGGATCCGCGACCACTGAACGCCGCTATCAAGCCAGAGCGGCACGCCATACCAACGCCATCTGACGTGCAAGCAAAGCTATCTGGCAAGCAGATCCGAAGAAGACCGAGGCAATCGTCAACATGCCCAATCCAACCGACGTCACCTCTCTCCAGCGCCTGTTGGGCATGATCAAGTATCTTGCACATTCCCAGTGAGTCAGCAATCACCGAGCCACTGAGAGAGCTGCTCAAGAAAGACGCGGAATGGGCCTGGCATCCAGAACACGACAAGGCAATAGATAATGTGAAGGCTGTCCTCACCTACAAACCAGTGCTAGCCTTCTTTGATGCCAAGCAGCCAATCACCATTCAAGCCGATGCTTCGCAGTCAGGCCTGGGCGCATGCCTGATGCAGAGAGGAAAACCAGTTGCTTATGCATCTCGCGCTATGAAAAGAACTGAACAAAACTACGCTCACATCGAAAAGGAGATATTGGCAATATGCTTTGCCACAAGCAAATTCCATCAGTACTTATACGGCAAGTCTGCAATTAATGTGCGAACTGACCATAAACCTCTAGAAAGCATCTTGAAGAAGCCACTATGCAAGGCACCTCCGATACTACAACGGCTGATGTTACGTCTATAGCCTTACGATCTAGATTTACACTATGTATCAGGGAAGTACATGTATCTTGCTGATACTCTATCCCGTGCATATATACAGGGTGAAGGGAACGCAGATTTGGAAGACGAATTGAGCAGAGTTGTTCACAGTATTGTGCCCAATATCCCAGTCAGAAACAGAAGATACCTCAGCAAAACGAAAGAGCTACCTGCATTGTTCGTTCCAGCAGACCAGTTGCTGACTGCAACAGGCGTTGGTGCTCCACACGTGAGAGAAGTGCCAGCAGCCCCTCCATAACCGGTTGATACACAAACGACTCAGATGACGCGCGACCGTTTTACCAGGAGTGGTCGGATCGTCAAGACTCCGGTCAGATACCAATAAACAATCCAGCATATACACTACTTTAAACCCCTGTTGTTCATTACTTTAGAATACGGGGGATGTATCAGATGGACTCAAACCGCTTCCTGTTGAGTTATATTACCGACAACACGTGTGTTCTTATTCCGTCGTATAGAGCACAGTATACTACAACCACTACAACATAGTAATGAATGCAAAACACATTGTTGCATAAAGGCCTGGTTTGCTGGACAACGCAATTGTTATTTACAACATGCTACGTCATTACAACTGTACATTTGATTATACGAAGCATTGTTGAAATTTTTTTTTTAAACATTTAACAAGATTTAACAAGATTTGCCATCCAAGCCAAAGGCCCAGATGGCAAGTGGACAAGGAAGCGATTGGCTTATTGAGAGTCCAACAATGTTCATCTACTTATAACCCGCCCTCCCGAGATATGTGTCAACCTTGTTTTTAAACATATTCACGCTGCTAGCAGTTACACAATCTGTAGACAATTTGTTCCATTCATTTATTGTCCTCTGTGAGAATGAGTGCTTCCTGATGTCCAATCGACATTGATCCTTTACTAATTTTACCTCATGTCCTCTAGTTCTGCTATCCTTGTTGAGTGAGAAAAACATCCTAATTCCTTTTCTTTTACAGTAGTACCCAGAACAGTATCTCCCATGTTATAGTTTGTATTCAAGTCCTATATGTAGGCATTTACATGTATGTAGGCATTTACATTTCCCAAAATTGAACAGCATCTGCCATTTCTCAGACCATTTCACTAATCTGTCTATATCGTTTTGTAAATGTTGTTTATCACCATCAGTATTAACCTTTCTAAACAGTTTTGTGTCATCCGCAAATTTCGGTACGTTACTTGTTATACTGTCGTCCAAGTAATTGTTATAAATTAAGAATAATGTAGGTCCTAATACAGATCCTTGAGGTACCCCACTCAAAACCGATTTCCAATTTGAAACTTCTCCATCTACTACAACTTGTTGTCTTCTGTCAGTCAGCCATTGTTTTATCCAGTCAGTTATGCTATCCTCGATACCATGGGCTTTTAATTTAAGTAGTGATCTTTGATGTGGCACTTTGTCAAAAGCTTTCTGAAAATCTAAGTAGATAATATCTACTGGCGATCCCACGTCTATCCACTTAGTGATTTCTTCCAAAACTGCATTTGCAATAATATGCCCAATTGTTGGAATTGATGTCCACAAACTTCTACAAAAACACGATGAGATAACCAAATTAAATGAAAATTTGCAGAATATGCGATGCAAACACGAAGTATCACGATATACTCTTAAATTGATTTAGCTTTTTGCCTTTCCTGAAACAGTTCAACATGTATATAGTTATATCGTCGTCACATGCGTGATCAGCTCAACGTAGACATGATGACTAAACACATCACATATGTTTGCAACAACGCAAGTTATGTTAATTTTTGTAATAAGGCCCCAATTCCTAACAGATTTTCGTTCACTTTCAGGAATAATTCCGCATATATATATTTATATATATATATATATATAAAACTATAAATATTTCAATGAAAACACGGACGAGTGTGTAGAAACTTTACATTTACGGACCTGTTTGTTGATAATTTAACGGACCTGATATGTTTGCTAGGCAATGCGTCACGTGATGAATATATCAACTGTTGACACACAATACGCTTCTGACGACACGCTTACACGACGATCACTGATACATCGCTGAGCTACACGTTGTTGACGTCACGCTTACAAGGCAATCAATGTTACACGTCAGAACTACACTTCGGTGACATCACGCAGACACCATAATCACTGACACATTGCGGTAGAGACATGTTGAAAATGTTTCCATGTCGAAACTGTTACTGAGTCCTTAGTCGTTTCACCTCATAAAGGCATATACTGGCACTTCTCTTATTCATACGTTGGTCTTGTCACACTGTCACGACATCTGTTGACGCCAAACGGAACTGCATCTTAGTCGAGTGACGTTTTCACTGTATTTGCTGAGACTTCATTGTGTTTAAATTGTTCGTGTTACCTGTGCGTTCATTGTGCGACGTTGTCCCAATAGCTGCTGAGAACGTGCTGTCAGTTCGTGGGGCTGATGTTACTGGGTGGTCCAGCGGACCTCCCAGTAACATCTCCCACAGATGGATGTACGGTAGATGGCCGGACGCAGCAGAAGGTGTTGAGAAACGATTTACGGAATTCAGCGTTGTAGATGAGGTAGATAATGATGTTGTAGGACGTGCTGAAGACGGCCAAAGTCAGTTGAACAAGGACGAACCCACTGGCCGCTTCGGAACTGCTAGAATTGCCAGTCATTTTCTACAGGAATAACACATATTTGTCTTAGATTGATAGGAGTAATGTTGAATCAAGACTCACGCACGCACGCACGCACGCACGCACGCACGCACGCACGCACGCACACACACACACACACACACAGACAACGGCGTGAACCGTTAAAAGAAAACAATTAGTTGTGAATCGCGTGCTACGGTTGATGTATGCCATAACAAAGCTATTGATAACGCTATTAGTCGTTGTCAGCGTGCAGTGTTTTTAAAATATTAACTTTTGTCATAACTCAAAACTAATCAGCTATAATAAATCTAGCCAAACAGAAATACAACATCATAAAATCAATAACTTACAGCACCGACAAGGAGAACGAAATAGGGCAGCCAGGCGAAGGAGAAGAGAACTGCGATGATGATCAACATCTTTATAATCCTCGTCCGGTTGTGCATCACGAATGATGACGTCAGACCCCCTGTCGTCTGATGTCCTTGCCGTACAATGAACGTGACAAGACGGTAGTAGCGACTGAAGATGAACGCCTGAGGCATCATGTACGATGCGCATAGGATAAAGACACCATTCACCTTGTCGAAGACGTCAGACCTGGGCTCGCATAACATTTGCGACGTCACCGCCGTGGTGTTGCCGACATCTTGTGAAGTCATCGGTTCCAGGTGGACGGAATAGTCAACGAATGTCGGCGTTGCCACCAGGGCTGATAATATCCATATTCCAGAAATGATCTCCAACGCCCTCTTGCGTTTAATGGTATGCGTAGTTCCCAACACGATTGCTCTGAAACAACGAATATAATAATACCCTCGCGTTTTTTTTTACTTTATGCTTATTATATTTCTTGAAAAAAGTTATGTCCTATGTTTGGCCTACGATATACTACTCCTATTGTTAATGTCCAGTTCTTTGTAGAAATGTTTCACCAAATTGCTTCATCACAATCTGCCTAACTTTTCAGTATTATTTCATTTGTTTGGATATATTATTTAATATATAAAAATATTCCACCTCCATTACTCTCTCTCTCCTGCCCTTCCTAAGCATAACATCATGATATACATGTATGTACATTTCTTCAGTGTAAATTAATATATTAAATAATACGTGAGTTGCCTACCGGTAGCGTTCCTCTGCCAGGGCCACCATGCTATAGATGGAGCATGTGATGCTGAAGACGGGCAGACAGTTCACAAGCTTGCAAAGGATTTCAGCTGAAACAATCAATGTCAACGTAATTAAGTGAGAGCAGTAAATGTTGGCGCCACATTTCAAATGCACCATGCACACACACACACACACACACACACACACACACACACACACACACACACACACACACACACACACACACACACACACACACACACACACACACACACACACACACACACACACACACACACACACACACACACACACACACACACACACACACACACACATATATATATATATATATAAACACCGATTTTTTTTTAACATTTAAAAAGAGACAGTATTTTTTAGCTATTCCCGTACTCAAATGCAGCGAATTATAAAATGTTTTGTCTAAAGTTCGTGAATTAAGTCATTAGTTTATTCTAAGGAAAAATGCCCTAGAAACAGCATATAAATTGAGTAGATATAAAATAAAGAAACTAACTACTGGCATATATAAAATAACGGTTTTTGCTGAAAATAAATCAGGGTATTTATCTTAGAGTAATTTAGACATATTGATATTGGTGCTGAACGACGTATTACATGTGATGTATGACACGAACGTTTACATTGTTGTATAAATATGAGATAAAGTGAAAAAAGGTCAAATGGAGCTAACAGCTCAAACACTACTTCCATCAGTCTATCTGCTGGCCTTTTCAGATCAGTCAATAACAAGACCGCAGAGCCATTGATGATTGCACCCTTCTTGCCCATTGGCATACAGCATATGGTGGTATTCGGATCATTTATAAGGATTCTTTGAAAGCCAAACAGCTGCTTTGTGACAACAAACCAATCTGGTTCGAGTGCATGGATGCCACTATGTCATCAACAGACAACACACTTTTATTTGTTCACACGCGACACCACCAAGATACGCAGAGACTTGTCGCGTGCGCGATATCACCAGCAACACGCACAGCAACAGGCTTCATTGGATGACGACGACGTCGCCTCCAGCTTTTCGAAATTCATCCATGTCTCAGAAGCTGAGATAAGGAAGTTGATCATACAGTCTCCATCAATGTCATGCAGCTTAGATCCACTTCCGACTTGATTTTGGAAAGTTAATATGGATGTATTGTTGCCGGTGTCACATATAATAAGTACCCACACGTGATACTTACGCCGTTCTTTTTTATCTATATAATAATTACCCCCACAGTAATAATCACCCCGCTATATAAACATGACCCCCATTGTATGTCATAATTAGCGGAAGCAACAATGACTAAAGTGTGCAATGACTGGAAAGAGTATTATAGTAGTATAGTTCATATGCCATGTGTGGCGACATTTGTTAGCAGCAGAAACAACAACAGCAGCAGCATCAGCAGTAGCATCAACAGCAACAGTTAAGTCATTAGCATTAAAACACCTTTTCGTTTGAGTGAAACTTTGAATTTTGATACTGCTAAATGGAGGATTATATTCACGATTATGCAAAGCGGATTCAATTGTAATTTAATAAAACAAATTATTGCAAATAAAACTGCTAAAATTACATTAAAATGTTCATTGTAACAACAAGCCTACGAACTGGTATTCCTTTCTCAAATTCAGACCTCACCAAACCATTTAACAAGACTGCCATCTAACACAAAGGTCCAGATGGCAAGTGTACAAGGAAGCCATTGGCTTAGCGAGAGTGCAACATGTTTTCATCTATGTGTAACCTTATTTTAAAGCATATTCACGATGCTAGCATATATACAATATGCAGATAATGTTGCCATTCATTTATTGTTATCTGTAAGAACGAGTACTTCCTGACGTCCAGTCCACGCTGATACTTTACTATTTTATCTAATTCTGCTATTTTTTTAATGAGAAAAAAATTATGTCAATATTTTCATACGCATTCAATAAATAAAACACTTCAATTTGATCTCTTCTTAACCTCCTTGTTACACCACCTTCTTTTAGGCGTTCTTTATAACTGATATATCTCAATTTTATTTTAACACCCCTTTATTCGTTAAATAATATATTTATCCTTCTTGCCGTATGGCCTCCAAGCTTGTATACAGTATTCTAAATAATATATATATAAAGTCTAACTATTGCTTTATACAGAGAAACTTGATACATTGCGGGCGGCTGTGTTCTGCTGCAGCTTGGCCAGCTGGCATACGGGAAGGACGTGCAGAAATCCATTCAGGTAGTCCAGCCTTGATGTGACAACGGCATACGTGAACATCCGGGCTGTACTTACGTCCTCATGATGAGATATGACCTGAACCGAGATAAGGCTGTCGCTGTGTGGCCCAATCTAGTATGCAGGATGTAGAGGAGTATTGGGTGGTCCACCGTATCGAACGTCGCAGACAGGTCGAACAGTGCAGTGAGGGCACATGTCTTGTTATCCATGACAAGAAGCATATAATCACTGAGCATGAGGAGCTCTGCTTCCGTACTGTGGTGTTTCTTGTAGGCTGACTGGATAATCTCAAGCCGTGTTCAGACATATAGTTGTCCGGTAGACTTGCCAGCGCACGTTCTACCAAATTGGAAGCGAATGACAGATTTGACACAGGTCGGAAGTTCTTTAGTTGCTCGGATTCAAGATTGTTCTTTTTCGACAGATAGGTGACGTTCTACCAAATTGGAAGCGAATGACAGATTTGACACAGGTCGGAAGTTCTTTAGTTGCTCGGGTTCAAGATTGTTCTTTTTCGACAGATAGGTGACCAGTGCCTCCTTCAATGAGTCGGATACATTCCTTGATGACATGGAACTATCTACAATGTGAATCAGTGCCTGCGTCACATCTAATAAGTATTAAGTATCTCCATTTGTTCATCGGTCATTTTTATATATATATATATATATATATATATATATATATATATATATATATATATATATATATATATATATATATATATATATATATATATATATATGCACACACATTAATGTACCAGGATTTATTTTCTCTGTACAGTACGAAAGCTTTGTGAAACCGGTAAAAAATGTAATGGGCAGTGCGTGGAGTCATAAGCTCTTGCAATGTCCGGCCAATGAACGATCTGGTGATTCTGAATTCACACAGAAACAGGGGCTCACTCGCAAAGATGAAAACACACAAGTCTTTTGAAACCCGGCGTGGTCGCGCCTAGATGAAATCACATATCTGCCTGTACACGCGTTTCGTCGACTTTGGTGAGAAGATTCGTTTTAAAATCAATAGTCGTACGTCAGTTCCAGATCTCGTAATTACTTACACTTTTTTACGTACATGAAGAAATTAAATCCGCAAGATGATCGAACAATTACAAATAATTGTACAGCCAAGCATATAATTACCACCACATGAAACAGATAGTACGTTAGTTCCAGATCAAATAGTTGCAAATAATCTAATAACACATTATTTTGTTCGTACCTCCCGAGATTACATCCGAAATATGATCGAATAATGGCAAGTGACTATACAACCATGTAGCTAACAACATCCATTCCATGAATTACTTATTTCACTGACTACGTTTTCTGCCTTACCTATGTTGATTTAAATACATACTAATTATCTAGCCAAACGGCAACCTGAAAATGGTCCGTCCTTGGGCGACAACGTAATAGGTGTAGCAACTGTGTACGGTGTCCCTCATTCTGCAGCAGTTTTGTAAAGTACATGAAAGTAAAGCGATAGGGGAACATTATGGTGATTCACGCAGCATATACAAAGGAGAGCAACTAAAATGATTCCAGAACTGAGAGACCTTAGTTATGAAGAACGCTTGAAAGAATGTGGTTTAACAACTCTAGAGACAAGGAAGTTAAGAGGAGATCAGATTAAAGTTTTTAAGATATTGAATGGGTATGAAAATATTTATATAAATATGTTTTTCTTACTCAAGAAGGATAGCAGAACTAGAGGACATGAGGTAAAATTAGTAAATGATCAATGTAGATTTGACATCAGGAAGCACTCGTTCTCACAGAGGACAACACATAAATGGAAGAAATTGTCTACAGATTGTGTAACTGCTAGCAGCGTGAATATGTTTAAAAACAAGGTTGACACATATCTCAGGAGAGCGGGTTATAAGTAAATGAACATTGTAGGACTCTCGATAAGCCAATGGCTTCCTTGTCCACTTGCCCTCTGGGTCTTTGGCTTGGGTGGCAAATCTTGTTAAATCTTGTTAAACATACGAGGTTAAGGCAGGCATTTGCAAACATAAATTGACAGGCCCAGTGGACATGTGTACAAAGAATACCATTATGGAATTCGACAAATCAAAACATTAAAATCGGCTATTACTTGTCAGAGACTACAGAGGGAAATATTGTGATTATGATAGATCGCTGCACTAAAGGTTGACTACGATCAAACAGCATAGCCAGTATTATGTCATAAATTGTTATACATCATTTTAAACTTGTCTGCGTTTTTCTCAATTAAAGTTGTTTATTTGCACAAAGTTAACTGATATTATATTATTTGACTATTTTTTATGAATGGGGTAAGCGTTTTATCTGTATGAATATTCTGCTTTATCCATATTTAAAATAGTTGTGATTGGGTGTGAAATTAAACAAACTGTGATGTATTTATGATGTAGTAAAATGTTCCTATAAAAATAAAATATGCAAGTTCACTATAAAATGTATTTACATCACTTACAATTAATTGTTCTCTGAGCTCAGAGTTTCTCTTGAAAGTGAGCATCAGTTCATTTTACTACCAAATATGACCATCCTGTGGAAGGAATAATTTGGTACTTTGTAAGAGACTGTCACGATAATAATATTAAAAAACGCTATCACAGAAATATGCAAATATGCCTTGGTATTTGATGCTGCCATTCCATATATCACGACACTGTGACGTCATACTGGCGGTTAAACGGCAACGGCTAGCGAGGCCTTGACCTTGTGTTAAATAAATTCATACATACGAAGAAAAGGTGAATGACGTTGTCAACAATTGCACGCAAGTTTTCGAATAGCGTTGCAAACATTTGTACATAATAAATACAAAGGTTAATTATATAATTCGTAGAAAGGGTAATAGTGGTGTGAATTTCGAAACAAAACCTGACACGACCTGGTCGTAGGGTCGTCGATAAACCCCTGAAAATATGACTCCCGAGATGCCAAGTATCTACAAACATGTTCATGGTGTGTTACAATACGATTTCATAGTACTGAGGCCTAATGTACTAAAGTGAACAGTTGTGAATTTATATTAAATAATATAATGACACATATCTACTGTATAGTCAATGAGTGAAAGTTTCACTTGTGGATGGTATATCTTATTGCTGAACATTAAGTATGTCTTATTGCTGAACATTAAATATGTCTTATAGCTGAACATTAAGTATGTCTTATTGCTAAACATTAAGTTTTAGAGCACATCAATTCAAATTGATTAAATGCAATCTAAGTGTTGGTTTAATATCTTCACTAATGTACTTGTGTTTGAACTGATAAATTTGATGTAATAACCTTCATAATAATTGTCTTTATTGTATACGGGAAGTTTTAATTCAGATCTGTTTCGCTATGGAACCGGTTTCTTTTTCCTGTTTCGGTCATTGCCGTTTGAATGTTTTTATTTTGGGCCCCTATGCAATAGCTTGTGGCACACAACATGAAACTTACGTTCGAAATATTCGTCGGTGTGTGAAACGTCATGGACTTGCTGCGGCAGAACGAGGGAGGCAAGTATCATGTCGCTGACGGCAAGGTTCGACAGAAAGATATTCGTCACCGTTCGCATTTTCTTGATCTTCATCATGACGACCACAACGCATACGTTGCTGAGGAAACTAACAACGAGAAACGTCGAGATGAAGGCTATAAAAGCCGCCTCGCTGTCCGACATACTCATCGTGTCAAAGACGATACGTGTGTTTTTCCGTCGGATTCTTAGCAGGAGATCTCACTGTATTTCGTTGAAGAAATCAAAACTTATCAATGCTGTGTTATCAAGCGATATAACTGCGAACACATGTTTATCCCGCAGTGCAGTTATATTATATTTTCTTACGAACCTGTGTCAGTCTCATCAGTTGTTTAGGAAACAACGAATGTAAAACGACAAGATGAAGATATGAACGTTGCCCCGCTGTCTCACAAATTCATTGTGTTATTCGATGTGCTCTCCAGTTGCATTGCGCAACGCCAAGTGATGCGTATGGAAGCGACAAGCAATTATCTATGCAGTAAGCGTCTTCACAAGGTAGCGACGCCACATATCGTATTGATTGTGCGTTATTCATTAAAACACAGATGGACTGGATATGTTTGGTCACAAACACAGTCCCAGTAATCACCAACAACCTTGGACATCATCATCATAATAATACCATTTTCAGCACCACAATAGCATCATTAACATCATTACCGGTGAATATGATGGCAGTTGGGCGAAAGATATATTGACAAATCAATGCGATGATGTGTTTCTCCTTTTGTCAGTGCCGCTCCTTTTATTCACGCCACGTGTTTTCTCATAGTCAATCATTTCAAGCATATTCCCAATTTACTTTCGTTTGTACTCATCACATCACAACATTTTGCCAGACTTCCAGGCGCGGAAGCTAGAATAAGCAGGCTAGAGACAGAGACAACCACTTTTTTGTAGTAAGGTCAGGGTTTGGGTTATTTGGGATATGTTACTTCCCCTGGCATATAACCCAGGTAAAAGGGACCAACGACTTTAACAGTCTCTTCCGAAAGACATAATGTTGTGGACAAAATTGTCTAGGCTTCGGTACGTGGGATCAAACAATCGTCCTTTCGACCGAAATTCTGGCGCGCTATCCACTAGCCTATCGCTCCACAAAATTACGACACGTTCACAATATGTGTCACTAAAAATGTACTAAGCAACTTTGCTACCGTGTTGTTTAATTTGTTGGTGCTATTTTCTGCACGTTCATTGAGCGACGTCACTGCGGTTGCCTGGAAACCATATTTGTTTTAGTGTTATTTTCTGCACGTTCATTAATCGACGTCACTGCGGTTGCCTGGAAACCATATTTTTTTATTTGTTAGTGCTATTTGCTGCACGTTCGTTGATCGACGTCACTGCGGTTGCCTGGAACCCATGCTTTTAATTTGTTAGTCCTATTTTCTGCACGTTCATTGATCGACGTCACTGCGGTTGCCTGGAAACCATATTTTTTATTTGTTAGTGCTATTTGCTGCACGTTCGTTGATAGACGTCACTGAGGTTGCCTGGAACGCATTTTGTTTAAGTTGGTCGTAGTATTTGCTTCACGTTCGTTGATCGACGTCACTGCGGTTGCATGGAACCAATGTTGATAAAGTTGGTCGTAGTATTTGCTGCACGTTCTTTGATCGACGTCACTGCGGTTGCATAGAACCCATGTTTCTTAAGTTGTTCGTAGCATTTGCTCCACGATCTTTGGTCGTCGGTGGCATAGAGGTTGCCTGGTACCCACTTTGGTTAAGTTGTTCGTGGTATTTGATGCAGGTTTGTTGTGCGATTGCGACATGAACGTTTTTAAACCCCGTGTGACTTATGTTGTATAGAACTTAAGAGAAGAGTGCCGCATGTTTTCAGTACACTGACAGCCCAAACAGTGAGAGAGAGAGAGAGAGAGAGAGAGAAAGATAGAGAGAGAGAAAGAGCGAGAATAGATAGATAGATAGATAGAGAGAGAGAGAGAGAGAGAGAGAGAGAGAGAGAGAGAGAGAGAGAATATATAGATAGATAGATAGAGAGAGAGAGAGAGAGAGAGAGAGAGAGAGAAATAGAGAGAGAGATAGAGAAAGAGAGAATATAGTTTTATATTTGATCCATACCTCGTTTTAGCTATCCCCAAACGTTCATTCGTTAACATATCATCGCAGGGCAGATATGATTATCACGTATTGCATTTTATGGAATGTTTGCGGTTGTTCGTCACAAATGATGACGCAATGCGGGATGTCCCTGCCATATATTCAACGTGACAAGACGACAGTAGCGATTGAATATGAGCGTATGATGTATTTCGTAAGACTTGCAGATAATAAAAACACCGTTCGTCTTGTCAAATACTTCAGTCAGGGCATACACGACAATTGTGATGTTGGCAATATCTAGTGACATCATCGTCACGAGGTAGACGGCGTAGTTAACGAATGACGGCGTGGTCACCAGAGCTGACAATGTCTACATCCCAACAATGATTTCCAACCACTTCCTGCGGTATGTGGTATGCATAGGACCCATAGGGCTTGCTCTGAAACAACGACTTTGCTGACGCTCGCATTGTTTTGTTTCATCGCAGAGCAAATCTCAATATGTTATGATTTTCTTCATATAATATGATGGATAATCTGATGCGCACGCCACACATTCTCCACAACTGGGGCATAACCATTGCACCTCCAGTTAATAAAATTTAATAAAATTATAACGCAATTATTTATGGGATGACTAGTCTACAACGTAAATATTTAAAGTAGGTAAATCTTGGCTGTTATTCAAATATGTTAAATTAAGTTATCGTGCATCTTCAAAGTTCACAAGTTAAGTTAAATAACATTAGTAACTAAAGGAAGCGGATTCGTAGACGCGTGTATATTTTGGTGGTGACATCCCCGAACCATCGAAAGGCGCATTAATATTGGGCAAAAAGTGCCAATTTTGAGGTTAGGTGCATTTGTGACATGACTACAAGAGCTGAAGGTATATGTTTTTGACGAAACTTGTTCAGAATATCAATGACATAATGGCAGTGGTTGTGATTTTGTTACTTACTTTCATACTTAGTCCTATTCGCTCAAGTTAGAGCGTAGGGCTGAAACGACTCTTTTCCAACGCACTCTGTTATTTGCTGTTTTCTTCATTTCTTTCCAGGTGGTTCCAAGTTTCTTTTCTTTTTATCTCCTCCAATTAGTTTTGCGGCTGCCTGCTTTTTTTAGGATTTCAATCTAAGGTCTGTCTTGTGATATTTTGATTCGTTTTCGGAGGGTGTGTCCTATCCTTGTTCATTTTCTTTTTGCTATCTCTTTCCTGATGCTGTGTTGGTCTGTCCTCCTCCAATTTTTTTAATTTTTAGTTTTATCTTACCATGTGGTTTTCAGGATGTATCTCAGTTATTGTTAATGAATGTTTGTAGCGTTCTGGTGGTTGTCGTTGTTGCTCGCCGTGTCTCAGAGTTATAACACGAACTTTACATAGCAGGAAGTTCATTTATATTTACCATACAATTGAAATTAAAAGAATATCGGACAATTATTTTCCATGGAGTGAAAGAATGCAAAGAAAACCAATGTCAAAATATTTTTTTTATCTCACACCCGTTGAAAAAATACGTGGTGGAATGTGTTTTATAGTAATCCCGACCTCCGTACTAAAATATGCATCGTAGCAATTGTAACAATAGCTTGCTGCTCGTACTCGTCAACAGCAACACTCGATTTGCAATTAACTATAGTGCTTTACGGTTCAGGCTAGTGTGTGCGTGTGTGTGTGTGTGTGTGTGTGTGTGTGTGTGTGTGTGTGTTTGTGTGTGTGTGAGTGTGTGTGTGTGTTTTTGTGTGTGTTTGTGTGTGTGTGTGTGTGTGTGTGTACGTGTGAGGGTGTGCCCTATTCATGTCCATGTTTTTCTCTCTCCTGTCGCTCTCTGTCCTCCTCCAGATTTCTTTTTTGTCAGAATGTTGATGATCCCTTTATTATTCAGAAAAAAGATGACCACCAGTACAATTATGCACTGTGATCTTCTCAATGTAGAGAATGTGATATTAATATTAGCTCTGGCTTACCATATGTCTCTATGGGTACCACATGTACTGGCGCTGATGACATATATTAGGAGAGCAAGCAACACGGACGCTTTCGTGCTGCTGAACGACATTTGCAAAATGAGTACTTGTAGACAAACCGCAAGGAATTATAACGGAAGCGTAATACAATAATACACTTTATTAGATTTCACACGCAATGGCACATGTAATACTCCAGCTGCCCAGGGGCAGTCAATAATAATAGTAATACTAATAATACTAAAATAATATCCATAATAACAATAATAAAAATAATGACAATAATGACAACAAAATAATGATAGCAGTAATAACCTTTATTACACTAATGAAAATAATGGCAATAATGACAATAATATTAATAATAGCAATAATGGCAATGATAACAAATATTAACAACAATAACAACACTAACAATAACAGCAATTATATAAATAATAACAATAACATCAATAATAACACGAATGACAATAATAACAGCCATAACAATAACAATAAAAGTAATAATAATAATTGTAATAATATTACTACTACTACTACTACTACTACTACTACTACTACTACTACTAATAATAATAATAATAATAATAATAATAATAATAATAATAATAATAATAATAATAATAACAATAATAACAGTAATCGTGATCAAGATCGTGATCGTGACCATGATAATTTTCATAATCATAATAATAAAAATAATAATAATAATAGTAATAACTATCATAAAAAATAAAATAACAATAATAACAACAAAACCAATAACAATAATATTCATAATAACAACACAAATAATAGCAACAATAATAATTATCATAATAATAGCAATATTCATAATAACAATAATAATAATAATAATAATAATAATAATAATCATAATAACAATACTAATAATAATAACACAATTGATAATCATTATTGTAATCATGATCATAATCAGTTGTAATCATAATCATAGTAGTAATCATCATCATGATTATTACTTTAAACGTAATCATCATAATAATAAGGACAGGACAGGACAATCATAGTCGTTCTGATAGTCATAGTCATAAGCATAATCATAATAATTATAATCATACTACTATTATTATTACTACTACTACTACTACTACTACTACTAATAATAATAATAATAATAATAATAATAATAATAATAATAATACTAGTAATAATAATGATAATGATAATGGTAATAATAATAATAATGATAATAATCGAAATAACAATGATAATCATAACGATAACAATAGCAATAACTATGATAATATTAATAGCAAAAATCACAACAACAATAGCAATAATATTATTAAATAGTTGATTTTGCTTTGAGTCGACTGAGGATAGATGGTACCTATTTTGTTTATTATATAACACATACATTAGTAGATAATTTTATTGCATATACATTATTTAATAAATTATTAATAAGCATATACAGCATTGTATTGGATATAAATAAATAAATCGATTGTAACCATTGTTTTTTACAAGAAAAAATAATAAAATAAATTACATTGTTGTTATTGACAGTGCTAATTTTGATATGATATAAAATAGTTTTTAAACCATGCAGGTATGTTTCGACACCGGTGCAGCATCTGACCATCCCGGGGTCTTCACAGCTTGTTCTATTAGTCAATGATTCTGGGAAACATGTGGTCTGGAATGGTGTCTCATAGGGATTGGAGCCGTAGGAAAAGCTCGGTCCACTTACAAAAATTGCAACTTTCACTAGTGGGCAATTTACCGATAACCCTTTACATGACTTTAACTGCCGAAGGGTCGATTATCTGCTGTCCCGTAAATAGCAGCAACCAGATAATGTCAACTAGCTGCCATGTTATCTTTGTAATGGACCGATAATCAGAATGAGATAATTTGTATTTGTATCATTTACATTGACATCCGAACATATAATACTTTGATAAAACAGCAACATAAGTATGTCCACTAGCTGCCATGTTATCTTTGTAACCGACCGAGAATCAGAACGAGATAATTTGTATTTGTCTCATTTACATTGACATCCGAACATATAATACTTTGATAAAACATATTAACAAAACAAAAAAATGTGTTAATAATGTTAAAATAATTAATAATGCTAGTAATGCGGTGTAAACTTATAACTACAAACGTGTATAAGGGACGGGATACTCCTACATAGCAAATGCTATAGTATAACACATTTGCAATATCTACGGCGTAGAAGAGTATATACAAATATTGTTTAAGGGTGACGACAAACAATTTTGCCCATACAATGCCATGTGGCTTTCGTATGCTTATTAGTTCATGGTCCTTTGTCTGGTCGAGGCACGAACACAGGCTCCATGGGTCGGCATGGGCATCGGCGACCCAAACATGCTGGAATTCGATGCACTCACCTGATCTATCACCCTCCATACTTCTGTTTCTGGAGCTACGCTTACCGAAGTAGGCCACAATCTTCAGTTGGCCTCACAACAAAAATATGTCAAACTCTGCTTCAGCCGAATATGTCGTTTTCACATTGAGTGTGTCTGGCGAATGTGTTCCAACCACTTCTTGTTAAAATCTTGTTAAACCTCTACCAATTTGAGTATGTTAAAGATATCCATCGAAAATCCTCCACATTGATCACGCATCGTGTGTCGCAACTGTATGTTAAAGAACGTGATATACAAATATGGAAGTCATAATTACTTTATGGGCACCGTTTTTATTCATCTGTATTTACGGTGCTGACGTTATTTTGTATCAGTCGTTCGTGTGCAGTTTACAGAAAATAAATGTAGGTATTTTCTATGTATGTCTGATGTTAGCGTGAACATAAAAACTACTTTTCAGCAGGGAAAGATAAGTAACATGTGTTGTGTTCTAATTTATTGTGTGGGGCTATTTGACACATTGTCTCAACATAATTATGTAATCGTTGTGAGATACTCAACTCGTACGAATTATCGTTACCTTAAACATGAACTTTATCCAACAAATCTTCTCTCTCTCTCTCTTTGATTCCCTCAATCCGCCCATCGTGAGCTCAGTTGTAGCCATAATTTCATCCATCCTTGCCGTGTGACCTTCCTCTCCTCTGCTTGCCTGCACTCATTGATTCCCTCAATCCGCCCATCGTGAGGTCTGTTGTAGCCATACTTTCATCCATCCTTGCCGTGTGACCTTCCTCTCCTCTGCTTGCCTGCACTCATTCCGACCAGTACAGGCTTATCCAACATGTCAAGCCGATTTACGACAGTTTCTATTTCAAGATTAATACTTGTGGTGCAAGAATAATTTGTTTTACTCATTCGAGGACAACACCCGTCACCTTCAACATAAGCATGGCTATGTAATAAAACTGTTAACAGCGGTATCTTTCAAGAGCGTCTTATCATAAACCGGCTCTGCCGTCTCGACATGTACAAATCATTTCAGCTTATATTGCTTCATACTAAATGTTGATGATATTATCTCATTGGCTATGTGTGCAACATATAAACATTGCACTATTCTTATACTTTAACTATTAATGTTTGTTTGTCATTTTCCATTTAGCTTCCACTGTATATTTCACAGCGCAATTGAGTTAAATGTGTTAATTGTCTTAGTATTTATGTTCAGTAGTAAGATTTGCCACTGGATATATATGGTCCTCTAAGTCTCGTTATTGTGTTGGTATTTATGTTCCGCAGTATGATTTGTCAATGGAAATGGAGTTATATCGTCCACTAAGAAATGTTAGTTGTTTTTATATTTCTCTTTTTAGCAATATGATTTGACAATGTATTTACAATATTATTGTCCACAAAAAAAAATTATTGTTTTAGTATTTCTATTCTGAAGTAAGATTTTCCAGTGACGTTGTACCTTTATTTTTTCATAGTTTTGTTCCACAGTGTATTGTAATATTTGCTAATGGAGTTACATTTTCCAAAAATACGACCTTTTATACGCTGAGCTATTTGTGTACCGCAGTCGTTGTAACAATTGTCAATGGTAATGTTGTCACGACAATTACATTATTTATGAGCTGTGTCTATGCATTGCAATATATAAAAAACTGGCTCCAGCTTTGATTACAGACGATGGTTTCCTGCAACTGCTTTTTGCGATCAATATTCAATGCTAACTGACAATGACGCTTTCGTGTTAAGCACGCTACAAAGGAATTTAATCATTTATTTTCGTGTTGATGGACACGTGTTTGTTTTTACGTATATACATACATCCATACCGTTAATAGATGAGAGCACAACGTTATATAACATATCATATTCCGGAATATTACATTTAAAATGTAGCCAGGTGTTTTTAACTGACGAGCAGTTTATTTTCCCTTGTGTCTCTCTTTAAAAGCGCAGTATTAGTCAATAAGTCATATTGTGATATGGGGTTGTTCATAAATTTGTTTAAATGTTCACCTGTTCACAAATATTATGAATTATAATCCTGCAGGTATTATTTTAGAACATTTAACTTTGTTTTGTCATTCCATTTGGCAGCCATAACAACTACATACTAGGGTGCAATTTAACATGATTTGTTGTGTACGTGCGCATGCGTGCGCGTGTGAAAAATAACTGTAATTTGATTGCATAATGAATGACACAGTAACATAAATGAATGACGCCCTATAGGCTGCTATTTACACCCGTCACATGCGTAAGCCCTACAGTAACCAATGTTGATTCGCACTCTGCAACCGTGAATAAGGCTAAGCAATAAAGTACGTATTTGCTAATCACCGTGACTACCGCTTTCGTGAAAGCCTGCATGTAGTCGTATGCAGAACAGTCGCCACCAATGTCAATAATAAAACACGAAATGGAAAAATATTAGCGCACCTTTTCCGTTTCCAATACCCTGAGTCAGTGTCCGTTGAGAACTACATCATGAAACAATATATCTGCGTCGCCTGCTGCCGTTCACAAGATACAACATTATACATTCACATTTTTTTAATACAAATATTGCATGTAGCTTAGTGGAAATTGATGGTGACAAATATCAGGTTCATTCAGGTTCACATGTCCAATCCTTTCGTGGGAGAATCCAAGGAAGGGAGTAGGTGGTTCTGGGACGAACTTATGAAGAGTAGTTGAACTGGTCTGCCAGTATTCTGTCCATTTTGTTGCGACCACCAAATCAATCAACTCAAAAGCGTTTATCGAAACACATCAAACACATAAATTAAATACAGGAAATGCGAATGATGTAAAGTAAACTTATGTAAACTACGTCATCATCATCGTCGTCGTCGTCGTTGTCGACGTCATCATCATCGTCATCATAATCATTGTCGTCATTGTCATAATCACAATCAGCGTCATCAGCAGCAGCAGCTGCTCCATCGTCGTCGTCGGCATCGTCATCATCATCGACGTCCACATCATCACCATTGTCATCGGTTTCAAAACCATAATCACCATCTTCAGCAGCAGCTGCATCGTTATTGTCATCATCTTATCCCTCTCGATATTCTGTCATTTATTAATTTGTTCTGCTCTTCACACCTGCCTTTCCAGGTATCTTTTCTCTCAATCCATCCATCGCCTTCCTCGTCACTTTCGACCACTCTCTTTTGGTTTATGTGACCTCCTTGTCAATCGGTCAAAGTTCATTCTCTGAACGTGTCATGCCCTTCACAGTATGTTCGCAAGTAAAGTCGTTTTAATGTTTTCCTTATTCCAATTCCATTATCCGTTAGTTCCGTTATCTATCACACCCAATTATACCTATATACACAAACTCCCCGATTTATAATTTCGCATTTATTTTACTGGATGTATCGTGTAAAATGGTCGACCAAAGATGCAATATATATATCTCACTTGTACAACTCTGTTTATTCTGTCGAAGAATACCATAGTTGTAACGACGATAATTTTTATCCAATACAATTATAGGGCTTGCACATTCTTCTAACGCGTCCCCTCAACCATGCTTTGAGCATTCCACATAGCACGAACTTGAGAAGAGTTCTCCACTTCGCGCTGAAAGCAGAATGCTACAAGTTTCATGCATCACTAACGTACGTCATTATGAAAAATAACGAAAGGTGGTAATTAGTCTGTAATTAACTTATGTAATTGCAAAAACACTGTCAGAAGTCGATGTGGACTCTTTAATGAATTTGCATTGCTTAGCAGTGTCACAACAATATTTTGTTTAAATATAATTACGGCAAGGCACGCATGAAGATTAATGTTGTGATTAATTATATTATGGGATATATGGATATCTAGTATAAATATAAGCATTTGCACAGTCAACCAATACATGATGCACCATATGGATGTGTGTACGTGCGTGCGTGAGTGCGTGTTTGTGTGTGTGCGTGCGTGCGTGCGTGCGTGTCCGCACGAACGCAAGCGGGTGTGCTACGTCAGGGTTTAGGTGGCTCCTGTAGGATTAAGCCAATATATATATATATATACGTAGATTTCTGTAGAGAGGAAATAGCTGGCACTCACTGTTTGCACCACTGGGAATGTCTTCACAATTTGGACCATCAATTTTGCACATATTTGAATTCGGAGCCTATTGGATAAATCTGGTTTTGTCAAATAAAAAACATATTTACTTAAATATGACACTGAATTGAATGTGACATTATTAGTTTCAGAAATGTATTCATCTGCTGGTTGAGCCGGAATCCCAACATGTGAGTGTAACCAACGGAAAAATAGACCAAAGGTAGAAGCCGCGATATACACTTGTGTTTGTGGCATATATTTACTGGGATTCTAACTGCTACGCCACGCACCAGTATGGAGTGCAAACAGTAAACACCAATTAATTATTTAGTGAATCCTTCTCCGTAGTTAAACAGCCGTTATTTTACTTACTACGTATAATAGCAGGCGGTGTGGCAATGGTTCGAACGTCTTGTACAGTAAACTTATTATGGTGTTTGGCGTGTAAATGCAAAGCACTGTTCGTGTAGACAAGATACTAGTCATTGGGGGAAACCGTGATGTATTAATCATTGGCAGAAATCGTGTTGTATTACGCACGCACGCATGCACACAGTGATTCATGATACATCCGAACCGTGTTCGTGATTGTTCGTGTCAATATGGGTATTCGAGTGTTCTTGCGTTCAACACTGCGATAATGCAAAGTTTTGTGTAATCACGACTTAACTCGTTAATCACGACTTAACTCGTTAATCACGACTTAAAAAATGTTGCACTTATATCACATTGCATAAAATTGGTGACTACTTACATACACCACCAAGATTATAACTCCGACATCTCTTGCGGTACTGATACATTTGATTAGCAGGTATTAATTTGTTAAGTTACCCGCGTTTAAACGCCACGACGACACAACGACGGAATGAATGCAACTGATTATGTCTGCAGGCGCATGGATTGACGTGTGTAAATCTTGCTGTAAAGTGTCTTACTATTATAATTGGATAATGAGAACGCTCGGGGAAAGAACAGGGTGCGCGAGTTACTGGACCAATATCGTTACAATGGCAAACAGATTAGTTGTGGACTTATAACCACTTGTGTGGATCCACACCACTTAAGGGAAAACAAAGTTCATATTTTTTTGGAGAAATGCACATAAAATAGTTAATAACAACTTTCTTTTAAGCAACTACAAATATAACCTTGTTTACTTCACAGCACCTTAATGTCATGGGCCGCGTCATACAGTTACATAACCCTACGTCACCAATTCGTGTAGTCGGACAATATTCTCTCACCAAATTAAAATATATTTATAAACATCTATTCGTATTCTTGACAATAGCTTATGGCCATTCTGTTTACGTCGGCTGAAATGATGCAACACAAACGGCCACTGTTTTCCCGATGGCACTTAATACGTTTCACAGAAGTCAGACTCAGATTCATATGTGTTTATTAGACCTATAGTATCATGTATGAAAATACAATACAACATTCACGATAGACCAGAGAGACTCCCACTAAGACGTCAAATGTCTCCATTAAAATAAAATATAAATATACCACGCTGTCACACTAAAACAATTATAACTTTATCAAACAGTAAAAACAATTTGCATTCCAAACTTTCCTTTGCTGGACAACATTCACGATAGATCAGAGAGACTCCCACTAAGACGTCAAATGTCTCCATTAAAGTAAAATATAAATATACCACGCTGTCACACTAAAACAATTATAACTTTATCAAACAGTAAAAACAATTTGCATGCCACACCTTTATTTAAGAATCTTGAAATACTAATGGCGGAGGACATTTTGAACTCTTATGTATCAAATGTTTATACAGATATGAAAAAGGAAATATCCCTAATTATTTCAAAACATGCTAATTCCATGTATTGCTAACTTTGCTTCAAACATGAAATTCCATAATTAAATCAAGAGAACTATCTCCCAAACATTGTACTCCAAAAATAAACAGCCACTCTTACTAAGGCATTACCAATTATGCAAGAAAGTATTATACTTAACAAATATGAGGTAGAATGTTTTGTTTCAAATTGTTATTTATGTAAGGGAAACAGACATATACTTATATTGCTTAACTAAAATTGATTGGATCATTTTGTAAAAATGAAGGTCAGTTATTTCAATAATTTCATATTGTCCAGATATTAAAAATAATGATAATTTGAACTCCAAATAAGGTCGTGGTGAGAACTACTGTCTATATGTTATGTCATATATCATATAATAGAATGTAAAATGTTTAAGTGTTATGTGAAGACAATTTATGTTAATGTTAATGTTAGTCAATGTTAGTTAATGCAAGTAAGTTTAATGTTTGGTTACCAATGCATATTATTATCTGAATAACTATTAGACACACGTGATAACAAAAATACTTTTGAAATATCACCTTAAAAATTAACAATGTAATATAATATTGCTATTGTGCCTATTCTGGATGCACTAAACTTTCCTTTGCTGGATATATGTGTGTAGAATCATATAATAACTACATTCAGGCCGTGCTGACAGGAACAGATTTGTTGTCGTGTTATGGGAGCACAGATGAGTGAGTGAGTGAGTGAGTGAGTCAGTGAGTGCGTGAGTGAGAGGGCGATTGAGGGAGTGATTGCTTGAGTAGGTGAGTGAGCGAGTGAGTGAAGGAATGAAGTTGTGAAGGAGTGGCTGGTTGATTGAGTGAATGAGTGAGTGAAATACTTTTTTGTTATTTTTATTACTGTTCTTATGAAGAAATTATATAAAATAAATTTCCTTAAAATTACACTGAACACATAACGTATGCGTGAGTGGGTGAGTTATTGAGTGACTGAGTGGGTGAGTGGGTGAGTGTGTAAGTTTATTTTACCCAATGGTATCTTAACACAATGAGAACCGCGAATAAATAATCGTGCCTGACGTATTCGCCATCTCGTGATTAACAACATGACACTCCGAGTACCCAACTGTGGTACCACTCACCACTACTACAACTTGATTATAAATTAGAAATTGACTGCTGTGAAATGGCATAAACGCCTGGTTGTCTGGACAACGCGATTGCTGTTTAGAACTGGTTATGTCATTGTAACTATGCATTTGATTATATGCTGCATTGCTTAAAAAACTAGCGTTACTATTTTTGCTTAGAAACATCTGCAATACTATCTACAATTGCATGCAATTGTTATTCACAGACTTCAATGAAAAACATCAAGAAATAACCAAATCAAACAAAGATGTGCAGAATCTGCGTTTCGGCCACCAAATGCTATAAGAAACTCTTAATTGAAATTAGCTTTCTGCCGTTCCTGTAACCGATCAGCAATCGACACAGATATGTACAATTATGTTGTTGCCGCATGCCGTAGTCAGCTCAAGGTAGACATATGTTTGCATCAAAGCATGTTATGTTAACTTACGTGACATGGCGCCATACATTTAGTAACAGATTTTCATTGACTTCGGGCACATTTCCGCATATATACAATTATATTTGTTGATAGGTTGACGGACCTGATGCGGTTGCTAAGCAAACACTTAACGTGATGGATATATCATATGTTGACACACGATACGCTAGTAACGTCACGCCTACACGCCGATCAATTGCTGACACACGATACATTAGTGACGTCACGCCCACATGACGATCACTGATACATCGAGGCGCCGCACGTTGGTGACGTCACGCTTACAAGAAAATCAATGATACACCGCGGAGCCACACTTCGGTGGCACCACACTGACACGACAATCACCGACACACTGAGGTAGAAACATTTTAAACGTGTTTCGCTGTCGAGGCTGTCACTAAGCCCAAAGCCATACGCTGTCGCATCTCTGCGACGACAGTTATTGAGATCACACGCATCTTAGTAGAGTGGCGGTCTCATAATATTTGCTGGGACTCAATTTTGTTTAATTTGTTAGTGTTAATTGTTGTACGTTAATTGTGCAACGTTGTCACCACTGCTGCTTAGACTGTAAAGTCAGTCGGTGCGACCGATGTTATTGGAAGGCCCAGCGGGAGAGACGGATGCACGGTCGATGGCCGGACGCAGCAGAAGATGCTGAGAAACGATTTGCGGAATGCAGCGTTGTAGATGAGGTAGAGAACGATGTTGTAGGATGCGCTGAAGACGGCCAGAGTCAGTTGAACCAAGACGATCAAACTGCCGGCTTCGGAACTGCTGGACTGTCCGGTCATTTTCTTCAGGAATAAAACAAATTTGTCTTCGATTGATATGAGTAACGTTGATTCTAAACAACCTTACGTGCGCAAGCACTCGCCAAAACTCGCTCGCACACATGCACGCACGCTCACACGCACGCACGCACGCACGCAAGCACACACACACACACACACCAGCGTGAACCGTTAAAATAAAACACTTAGTTGCGAATCGAGTGCTACTGTTGATGTGTACGATAACAAAGCTATTGATAACGCTATTTATCGTAGTCGGTGTGCAATGTTTTAAACTATTCACTTTTGCCAACACAAACATCACCACTAAAAAAAATCTAGAAAAAAAGGAATACAACAAAAGATAAACAAGAACTTACAGCGCCGACAAGTAGAACGAAGTATGGCAGCCAGGCGAAGGAGAAGAGAACTGCGATGATGATCAACATCTTTATTATCCTTTTCCGGTTGTGCGACACGAATGATGACGTCAGACCACCTGTCACCTCTTGTCCTTGCCGTATGATGAACGTGACAAGTCGATAGTAGCGACTGAAGATGAAAGCCTGTGGCATCATGTACGATGCGCATAGAATAAAGACACCATTCACCTTGTCAAAGACGTCAGACTTGGACTTGCATAACATATGTGGTGCCACCGCAGTGGTGTTGCCGACATCTTGCGACGTCATCGGCTCGAGGTGGACAGAATAATCGACGAAAGTTGGCGTTGCCACCAGAGCTGACAATATCCATATTCCACCAATGATCTCCAACGCCCTCTTGCGGTGGATGACATGCATTGGACCCAACACGATTGCTCTGAAACAACGACTTTGCTGACGCTTGCCCTCATTTTTACTTCATACTTATTATATTTATTGAAAACGTTATGGAAAATTACATACATGTACAGTAGATTATGCACATCGGGAACATAATCTATGCACCTCCATTTTTTATCGTGGTTTCATTACTACACTATTTTGCGTCGTGCAAAATCATGCATGGGGCGATTAATTTACTACTAGTAACTAGTTAAATTAACGTACTCTTGGATTTGTTTCAAAACAGTGTAAGTTAACTCTGATTTTGAACATTATCTTGCTAAGTTAATTTAATTAATAAATGTATCTAGTTAAGTTAAAGGATAAGTTTTAACCTGATCTACCAATTACCCTGAGATCAACACGAACGACAACACCTACATGTTCTACAAAATATTATTGTATGTATTTTATATATTTGTTTTAGCTTATTCACATTGATTAACCGATGTCATAAATTCGCATGGACCAGTTTGACATACATAACATTATAATAATATACAAGACACTTCTTCAGTATAAATTAATATCTTAATTGTTATGTGCGCCCCCTACCGGTAGCGTTCCTCCGCCAGGGCCACCATGCTGTAGATGGAGCACGTGATGCTGAAGACGGGCAGACAATTGACCAGCTTGCAAAGGATCTTGGCTGAAACAACCAGTTTAAAAGTAATTGGAAATGCTATTCTATTCCATATTATAAAGTTATCATTCTTATTATTATCCGCTAGATGGCAGCATATAGACATAATATTTTATGCTTTCACCTTCACCTTTACTTTCATTCCTTGACCTTCACCTTCATCCCTTGACTTCACCTTCAACCCTTGACCGGGACGGTCAATTCATTCACAGTTGTGTGTGTGTAGCAAGGTCGGTAGGTATTCATGTGTCTGTTTTTGAATATTGCCTATCCAGTTTCTTTATCTGGCGGCCCCGTCGTCTCTTGCCCTCCAAGAGTGCTTTGCAGGATGTTTTTTGCAAAGGTTTTGTGTCGTGTGATGCAGCCAAACCCGGAAAGTCTGCATCGTTTCATTGTTGCCAACAAGGATTCTTGCTTTCTAGATAGGGAGTCTACTTGTTGTCTCATATATTCATTTGCATTGTGTTCGGTATACGAAATGAGTCTTCTGAAGCATTTAATTTCAAATGTGTTTAGCGTCTCTCTGTTTCTGCTGCCAGAGTCCAGCTCTCGTATCCGTAGATACAACGAGTGTTTCTGCTCTTCCAGATGGTGCTAAATCTTGATATAGTAGAGATGATCACTGCATTCCTTATTTTGATTTTATTTGTTGATGTGCCGTATTTGCTTAAGGTGGACCCAAGTTATTTGAAAAAAGTATACTTCCTAAAGGTTCTGACCGTTCATCATGATGTTAATGGGGGTGTTCTGGTTGGCACTGTTGAGAAGTAGTTTGCTTTTCTGAGTTAACTTCCATCCCATCAGCTCTTGTCCTTTTTATAGTCTGGTAGAGAGGCCTGATGACCATCTCTTGGGTAAAACACATGTTAGTCCATCACAAAACAACACGCTTATTGTCGTTTGGTGGTTTGATTCATCCGCCAGGCGGTTGTATGAAAAAATAAATCTAAGTTGCGCGATATATACGTCGATATTTGGTCTTTAGCTTGAATCTGTCACTAGTATGCCAAGGACACAAACATACAATAAACAACATTGGAGGTTATATCGCAAGAAAGATATTGATGAGTTAGTAGAAAAACAGAGGAGGCAACACAATTTATTCCAGAACTGAAATACCTTAGTTACGAAAGGCACATACGATAATGTGTTTTAGAAGGAGATTAAGAGAATATCAAATTTAAATATTTTATGAAATGCAATGGGCATGAAAATAATATTAGAAATATTGTTCTCACTTAGGAAAGATAGAAGGTGTAGACGTCGCGAAGCAAAGTCAGCAAATGAACCGTTTATATTACATATAATAACGTACAAAAAACAGAAGAAGAAAGGACAATAAATGAACGGAACAAGTTGTTTGCATGTTTTCTAAATACTAGCAGCGTGAATAATTTAAACAATAAAATTAATAAAAATGTCAGAAGGGCGGGTTACATATAGATGAAGAATTATTGGACTATTTATAAGCCAATGGCTTCCTTTTCTCTGCCATCGGGATGGTTTGCCTTAGATGAACATCTTGTTCAATCGTTTTAAAATCTGGTGCATTTAATGCATCCGATTAGTGTTTTTCTTATTATTTCGTAGACAATTGTAAGCAGCCATAATGTATATGATCATAACTTTACCATTGAATTGTTATTAACTGCGTCAGACCATGGCGCCCAATTTCTTCTCGTTTGGCTCTTAAAGATCATTGAAAATAATATTGTTTCAGATGATTTTTTTCTTGGCGGGATACTTTGAATTTGGTGCACTGAATTTGGTGCAATGAATGGAAAAAGGTGGAATATTAGTTAGAATAAATATTGTTCTTATAATATATTATATGTATTATGCATAAATAAAGTTACTATATGCATACATTAAGAAATAAGCTTTGTTATAATGTAGTCAGATGCAGTATTTTTGGTGTAAGTTAATCCCGGACTCAGGCAGGAAAATCAGCAGGCGAAAATAGGGTTTGTCTACAGTTCGAGAATATTGTTAGAATAAGTTCCGGTTCCAATTTTAAAGGAACTCCAAAGTTGTACAAAATGCCTGATTTGGCCAGAATTGGTCTAGACGGTTTTTAAATGATTTAGTAGATTTTGCCTGTACAACCGTTTCGGGGAGAGAATTTCAAGGCTCCCATTCCTGATATTTGTGTTTGCTCTATGAGTGAACAATATTAGTGTGTGGCCTATGTTCACTGTCTTGAAAGATGTTTCATCCCATTCTAAAAGTTTACGTGAATATTCATTGTAATATATATACATATTGTGAATCATTTCAAAACTTCAATCATGTCACCTCATAAACGTTAATGAGGGTAGTTTCAGTTTGTTATTCTTTCTGTAAACGATACATTACTCATCCCTGGTAATTTGTTGGTGTCTCTTATTGGGACATTTTATATTGCAATCATGTGTTTTTTCTAAGTGTACCATACTGGTATAACGTAGTCAAGATGCGTTCTTACCATTATTTTATGAAATGGCAAGAACATATCTTTGTCTAGAAATTGGTAAGTTCTGCGAATTGTTTTTGTCGTTTTGTTTGCAACTTGGTTAATGCGTTTTTCAAAGGACAGTTTTGGGTCAATGACAATGACTCCTAAATCCTTCCATTTGCTTTCCAATGTTGTCGATCGGATGTATAGAGGAATTTGGTGTAGGAAAATATTTGATTGCTCCAACGTTATTTTTACCAATAGTCATATGTCTACATTTATCATTTTAGTAACCACTTGTCACTCCCATGCCGTGAGATGTTTAGATCGTGATATGAGGTGTCCTGGTAATGTTTATCTGTAAAAGTTCAAAATATATTGATATCATATGTAAATAAAAATGCATAAACATTTA
The DNA here is from genome assembly GCA_033239005.1 of Lamellibrachia satsuma. Lineage (NCBI taxonomy): Eukaryota > Metazoa > Annelida > Polychaeta > Sabellida > Siboglinidae > Lamellibrachia > Lamellibrachia satsuma. The sequence goes on from BSQZ01000003.1 coordinate 6,666,271, forward strand.
TTAGTTATGGTAAGTCAATTATATATAAGATAAATAGTAGTGGTCCTAAAACTGAATCCCAGAAGTAACTTTTTGCCATTTGGATTCTTCTCCATTCACAGCTACATTTTGTCATCCATCTTTGAGAAATGCTTCAAACAAATTTATTATTTATTTTGTAATGTTGAAGTTTTACAGTTTGCTTATTAATATCTTATGTCGTACGGTGTCAAAGGCGATTTGGAAGTCCATAAATATGACATATGTATGACGTCCAATATCGAGTCTAAAGGTCCAATTATCTAAAAAAATAATGAGTTAGAGGACTGTTGAATGCCCTGATATAACACCACATTGATTTGTGCTGAATAAACCATTTCTCTTCATTCATCCTTTCATTTTCCTTTAGTCAAAGGGCAACATATAAACGTTTTCGTGCTTGGTCGACAACGAAAAAATTGTGTATGATTTTTATCATACTACAAAGTTTTGTAACATACATTAAAGTAAAGGGATGTACAGAAATGACTTTGACTCACGCAGCATAATACGAGCTTGAGGGAGGTATTGACAAAAATAAATATAATGGCTCAATGCAATGTACATGGGTACAATGCATACAATTATGGAATTCACCAGATCAAAACGTTCAAATTGATTATTACTTGGTAGAGAATGCGAAGGGAAATATATGTATTTATGTATTTGACAATATCCATGTGCTCTGAGCTCAGAGTTCCACTTGAACGTCAGCATCAATTCATTATACTAGAAAATATGTCCATCCGACGGATAGGATAACTTGGTAGTTCCTAAGTGACTGTCACTATAATACTTTTAAAAACGCTATCACATACATATCCAGTTATGCCTGGGCATTTGGTGCTGCCAGTCAATTTCCCTGGAAACTGAGAAGTAATATTATCAGTTACACATCAACGTCTATTATGCATAGCCCTTGTTTTACGTAAATCCATGCAATCGAAGAAAAGGAGAACGACGTTGTCTACAAGTGTACGTAATTATTCGAATATCATTGCAGATATGTGTATGTAATAACTACAAACGGTAATTCTATTTATTATATAAAGGGTAATAAAGGAATTTCGAAAAAAAAAGCAAAACTGAGACGACTCTACCGTGAGGGCGTAGACGAACCCCTGTACGTTTTATAATATATAAACTTACAAACATAATCACGGTGGATTACAACACAATTTCATAGTGCTGAGGCGTACTGTACTAAATTGAAATGTTGTGAATTTACACTAAATAATAAAATTATAGACACATACCCTATTATAATCAATAAGTGACAGTTGCACATATGGATGGTCTGTCTTATTGCTGAGCATAAAGATTAATATCACTGCAACTGAAATTTATCAAATGCACTTGAAGTATTGGCTTACTGTCGTCACTACTGTTCTTGTGTTTGAACGTGATAAGCTTTGATGTACTAATTTTCATAATTATTGTTGCTGTTAATTACGGGCAGTTTTAATTCAGAACTATATCGGTCTGGAGCCGGTTTTTCTATTTCGGTCATTACCGTTAGGTTGAATATTTTTACTTTGGGTCCCTGTGACACACAATATATAACTTACGTTCGAAATACTCATCGGTGTGTGAAACGTCATGAACTTGCTGCGGCAGAACGAAGGAAGTGAGGATCATGTCGCTGACGGCAAGGTTCGACAGAAAGATATTCGTCACCGTTCGCATTCTCTTAATCTGCAGCATGACGACCACAACGCATACGTTGCTGACGAAACTAACAATGAGAAACGTCGAGATGAAAGCTATAAAAGCCGCCTCGCTGTCCGACACACTCATCGTCTCTATCAAAGAGATACGTGTGTTTTTTCCCGCCGAATTCTTACTAGGAGATCTCACTGTATGTCATTCAATAAATGAGACCTTATCAATGCTGCATTTCTTGTGTTCTGTTCCGTCACGAGTACACAGGCGATGTAACCGCAGACAGACGCGGCTCCAGCATTGAAATTATATTAGTTTGCAAACCTGTGTCAGTCACAGATGGTACTGATTGTATGTAATTCCTTAAAGCCCACAGGAGATGTAATCACCAACCACCTTGGGCATTATCATCATCATAATACCATCTTAAGCACCACATTAGCATAATTAATATCATTACTGGCGAATATGATGGCTGTTGGACGAGGGATGTATTGACAACTCAATGCGATGATGTGTTTCAAATTTTTTTCAGTGTCGCTCCTTTTATTCACGTCACATTCAAGCGTATTCCCCATTTATCATAATCATCATCATAGTCATAATCATTGTCATAGTCATCGCCATAGTCATGATCATAACCATAATCATAATCATACGCATAGCAATAGCCATAATGTTGATCTTAATCTTGTTCTTAATATTAATATTAATATTAATATTAAGAACAAGATTAATATTAAGAACAAGATTAATATTAAGAACAAGATTAATATTAATATTAATATTAATATTAAGAACAATATTAATATTAACATTAATATTAATATTAATATTAATATTAAGAACAAGATTAATATTAAGAACAAGATTAATATTAATATTAATATTAAGAACAAGATTAATATTAAGAACAAGATTAATATTAATATTAATATTAAGAACAAGATTAATATTAATATTAATATTAAGAACAAGATTAATATTAATATTAATATTAAGAACAAGATTAATATTAATATTAATATTAAGAACAATATTAATATTAATATTAATATTAATATTACTGGGTCCACTAACAAAATATAAACATTCTGTATTGGGCAATTTACCAACAACCCTTTACATGACATTAAAGTTTTCTCAGACAATTATCTGCGGCTCCTGAAATAGCAGCGACCAGAGAATGTCCACTAGCTATGTCATGTTATGTTTATAACAGACCCATAATCGGAGCCAGAAAAAGTGTAGATGTATAATTTTCATCGACATCCCGATATGATACTTTCATAAAACATATTAACAAAACAAGATAATTGGTTAATACTGTTAATTAATAAAATAATTAATAAAGTTAATTATGCAGTGTAAAATTATTATTACAAGTGTATATCAGGGATGCAATACTCCTATATAGCAAGTGCTATGTCATAACACACTTGCCCCTTGCAAAACACTACGGCGTAGAAAAGTATGCCTAAATATAGACGACAAACAATGGTGGTCATACAATGTAATGTGACGAGCTTATTTTTAATATATTTATGGTCCTTGGTCTAGTCTAAGTAAGAATATATCATACTATATATGGTCAGAAAATACTCTTTGTGCTGTTTGCATTAATTTTTAACAATATGTTGGTATATGGTTTTAGCTCCGACTCAATGTTAGTGTGAACTATAAAAAAATAGGTCCACTACTCACTGCGCATATGTTATGATGAACATAATCAGTTATTATAATGCAAGTGGCAGTAATGTGTATGCACTCATGTTAGATACCAGCAAAGCATTCCACAGGGTCAATTATTGTAAGCTTTTTTACAGTACTTCTAAAACGTAAGGTATCACCCCTGGTATTAAGATTGCTGCTGTATATGTATAATTAACAACAACTTCAAGTAAGATGGGGATCTTCGTCATCCCAGTTTACCGCTTGCAACGGCGTCAAACAGGGAGCAATCTTTCTCCTATTCTCTTCTCCATATACATGGATGGATTGTTTGATAAGTTAGAAAAGAGTGGCGTGTGATGCCACGTGGGCAACCACTATACGATTTGCATCGGATACGCAGATGAATTCACTTCGCGCACACCCACAAGATCTGGGCTCAAGGTTTTAATCGATATATGCGAATACTGTATAATTGTTTTACGGTACTAAGAGTAGATATTTGGTTTCTAGAGGTCGCCCGACAAGAGAACTGTGTTTTTAATGACACCGAGTTGTATAGTACCCACCCAAGATGCTGTACATCTGGGCCATCATATATCCGTTGTTACTAAGGGTAGATTAGGTGCCGATGCCACTGCCAAATACTGGAGAGGGCATAATATGTTCATGGCCGATTTCGGTCATATTAAGACGAATGTAAAATGCAATTTATAAAAAAAATGTGCTGCTCTTATTATGGAGCCCCACTATGGGATCTTCAGTGTAAGAGTGTTTGCACTACTTGCACTGCTTGGCGAAAAACACTTACAAAGTTGTGGAGTCTAGCACCGCTTACACACCATTATATTATAGCATAGCTATCGGATAGTTTGCCATTATTGGTAATCATAAAAAAAATTATTCTTAAAGCTATCAACCACAATTCACCTTTTTAAAACATTGTTGCTAAGCTGTCCGTTGCAAACTCATAGTCAAATTGTAGCGCAAATTACCGTCATATCCTAAATGAATATGATACAATGTATGACGTGTCTGTGTATGATTTTGGCTGTGTGTGGCAGGCTGGTTTGTCTAACGTAACAATATCACTTGTGAACGTTTTATCGGAAATGTTAAACATCAGAAATGTTTTTAAGACATGTAATATTGTTGACTACTATGAAGTCAACTGTATTATTACGGACATTACTGTATTTTAAGGAATGTACAATTGCAATTTTGCGAAAATAAAGATGTTATTATAATGTGCCGAGCTTATTTTTATATCTTTATGGTCCTTGGTCTAGTCGAGGTACGAACACAGGCTCCAGGTGTCTGCGTGGGCATCGGCGACGCAGACATGTTTGAATTCTACGCATTCACCTGATAAATCACCGCAACACTGTTTCTGGGGCTACACCTACCAAGGTAGGCCACAATCCTCACACGTGTATACACACACACACACACACACGCACGCACACACACACACACACACACACACACACACACACACACACACACGTACACACACATGTATCAAGCTCCGTTCAAATGCTTCAGCCGAATGTGTCGTTTTCAAATTGTTCTCGTCGACTTCAAGTGTGTCTGCTGCGCCGAGGCCGATATCTGGAGAAAGTGTTCCACCCTCTATAAATTTGAGGACATTAACTATATCCCTCCACAACCGTTCAATTTGATCATGCATCATGTGTCTCACATGTGTGCTAAAAATTTGATATACAAATATGGAAGTTCTAATGAGTTGTATGTAATGGGGGACTGTTTAGGGCACGAGGACATTCAGGATATGAGTGTATGTGCAATGCAATAGGTGACAGCCGTCACTTTCAAGAGTGCCTTATCATCAACGGGCGCTGCTCTCTCGTACACATCATTTTCGCTTGTACTGTTTCATTATAAATGTTGATGACAACCTGTGTAACGAGTAAACTGCGAAGGCGTTATCTCAGTAGCTATCTTTGCTGCATATACACACTGCAGTATTTTTATACGTTAATGATCAAAAGCTGTCATTTTCCATTCAGTTTTCACCAGATGATACGCAGCGCACCTGAGTTATTGTTCAATTCAAATGCATATCCACAATCACCACACACGCCTTGGTCCACCCAGCAAAGTAAGCACGACAGCTCGCACTCTCACTCACAATCAATAGTTCCATTACAGCTTGCCGGGAGGCAACCGGATTAATCCGCCATTTAATATAGGCTGATGCAGAAACGGGCCATCGGTTCGCCGAAGGAGGCTTCACCTACCCTGGACAATGTCAATAACTATCAGCGTGAGCGCGTAACCACATATCGCCGCGAGCAAATGGGCATTATACAATCATTTACGCAAAGGCACTGCTACTCTATTGGCCGAATCGAAGTCGTGTCCTGAAAACAAGTGCATACAATGCTGCTCCACTGTTGTTTTTGCGTATGATGCGATACTACTAGAAAGCAACCCCAGTTGCGTGTTTTTGCACAGAAGAACATGCAGCCACTGCAAGAGGTTACCATTATTTGAACTACCCAGTCAAGTGTTGGTAGGGCACGAAATGTTCCTACCGTACTTGGAGGTTTACTGTAGATCAAATTACTCGGAATAATCGTAGAAAACACGCATAGTGTTGCTAAAAATTGTATTTACCTGCGAATTCATGTTGTCCCGAGTAACGTAATCTACGTCAAACGTCCACACGTTCAGGTCTTAGGGCAGAAAGAAAAGAACTAGCTAGCACTACTACATGAAAACACTATATTGCAACCACCCCATATCAGAGTCTCTACCCGTTGGTTTACTTAATTATTAGGCAGTTACAGCCGTACGTTTTCGGTCTACGTGTCTGTTGTTCCGTGATTTATAGGAACTGACGTCATGTGTAATTGCCGGTCACATGTTTCGCCCCGAGGTACGAATGCATTATCAGTTATTTCAATGAAGGCTTGCTTAAGTTTTATATGAGATGCAAACTATATATTTCAGAACAATTATAACTTAACATAACAGGAAAAACACAGGTGATTTTACTTATGCGTCTAAAAACGAGTTGACACCCACCATGGTGGAAAACCACTCGTTACATGATCGAAGGCCAACATATCCATTAAAGTGGTATGTGGTGCATGGGGCTCAACCTCAGTCCCATTTGTTTTGGTGGCCAACCTCACACCTCCTACTAATTATTATTAGAGTCCACTTCCTACCACTACCACCAATCCCACTTATTAAGCCAACCTCCAACTTCAGCCTAATTATAAGGAAAAACTTTACACCTCTATCTTCATGACACTAGGCATTAATGGACAAATTCTCAGCTGCCAACGTACGACTGAAACTGCATTACATGTATGTAGATATATATATAAAACTTATAGGATATATGATACGTATTGAGATACTATTGAAGCATGGAACGTATGGCTGAAACTGTATATTAAAGAATGCATCCAACAAGTTACGGAACTATCGACACGCACACTGAAACACATATGCTTGTAACTGTATGATAATTAATAAACAAATGAGTAGAGACTATACGGGGTGGTTGTATTATAATGTGTTTGTTGTAGCGTTGACGGGGTCGTGTTTTACTGAATTAACACTACACATATTACTATGAGGACGCTCGGCGTAGATTACGTTACTCAGAACAGTATGAATTCGTAGATAAATACAATTGTTAGCTCCATGTGTGTTTTCTACGATTGTTCCGAGTTACGTGGTGTACAGCAAATTAATGAATGATAAAATCGTGCAGTGGCTGTCCTTTCTCCTTTGCAATGGCATACAACTCGGCTAGTTTTGTTTTATAGAGCTACATCACTTAAGTGGAACATTATGTTTTTGCACTTGTTTTTCCAGGCCGTGTAGAAAGCCCTGTCTAGTGGAGCTTGCAGGAAACTATTTAATTTCGGCGAATAGAGTAGCAGTGCCATTGTGCAAATAATTGCATAATGTTGACGACAGACTGTCGTCAACATGTAGTATGAGGCAATATAAGCTGAAATGATTTGTACACATTGATACATTAATTATCCGAAAATTGTATAATAATATAAGTAATCACGACTGGTACATACTTATGTCAGCACAGTAAAACAGGCAACTACAAAAACGGTAGCCATACAACTTATTGTAGCTTGTAATATTTGTATATAGTGTTCCTTCCAATATTTGTAAATCGCGATATTTTGCAAACAGTTGCGACACACGATGCATGATAACTGTGAAAGATCTGCGATGAACATCTCTAATATACGAAATTTAGATGAGGTTGGAACACATTCTCCAGAGATAGGGATAGGTGCTTCAGAAACATTTGAATTCGATGACAACGCTCTGAAAACGACACATTCAACTGAAGTATTTGAACGCAGTTTGACATATTTTTGTTTTGAGATCATTCGAGGATAGAGACCTTCCTTTGTAGAGACATAAGTGTAGCTATGATAGATTAGGTGAGTGCGTCGAATTGAAATATGTATGGAGCGCCGTTGCCAACACCTGGAGCCTATGCTTATACCATATCACAGACCATGGTGTAGTGGATGAAGCGCCCAACTTTCGATCGAGAGGAAGATGGTTCGAAATTTGCGTGCCATTGTCGATGAACGAACGTGCTGCAAATAACACGAACAACTTAAACAACACGGATTCTCAGCACCGTTGTGACACCGTCGATGAAAGAACGTGCTGGAAATAACACGAACAACTTAATCAACACAGTGTTTCGGTAGCTTAGTGGCTTAGTACATTTTTATAGTCGTACACTGAGAAGTAGTCGAGAGGACGATGGTTCGATTCCGCCTACCGAAGCCCCGACAATTTCGCTCACCCCACTTTGCCTATGTCTTTCGGAGACCGTAAACAACGATGGTCCTTTTTACCTGGTATCCATGCCAGCAAAAATCAAATATCCCGTACAGAGGGTAAATGTCAATGACTCAAAGACTGGCGGTCTCTTTCTATAAAATACTTATTGTAGCTTCCGTGGACGGAAGTCTGATAAAACGGAGAAGTCCAACAACATGATTTACGATACGTACTAGGAAACGAAAATGGCGAACACGCTTGCAATTACTGACTTGGAAACAAAATATGTCGTGAATAAAAGGAGGAACGACAATAATAAACATGTCACCGCCTCATTTGTTTGTCACTACTTCCGTCGTCCAACAGCCATCATATTCGCCGGTGATGGTAATGATGATAACGATGATGGTCATGATTATGTGCCTGGTGACTAATTGGGCGGTGTATGAGGCGAAACATCTCCAGTTCATTTGTGCTTTAAGGAATTCCTTGAAATCAGTCCTCTTTGTGACTGCTGGATGTAATGCTTTATTTAACCACTCACGTGTGAAAATGGAGGGTCACGTCTAATTACTTCTGCAAAAGACACGTCAACTGTCAAAGAGGCAAGCGTATTAAAAACAGTGGTAGGATGCATGCCTCTGTGAACCATTTGTCTGTACGTATCTTAATTCAATTACTGTCGTAGATACGGATCGATACGACGAGCTCATTACGGACGAGCAGACTTTTCACGTCTTTGGGAGATCACAGCGAATAACACAATGAGGTTGTCAAACAGCGAGGCAGCGTTCCTAGCCTCATCTCGACTTTTCTCGTTTTTTATTTTCCTCAGCAATGTGTGCGTTGTGGTCGCCATTATGAATATCAAGACATTACGAATGGTGACGAATATGTATCTGACAAATCTTACCATCAGTATATATATATATATATATATATATATATATATATATATATATATATATATATATATATATATATATATATATATATATATATATATATATATATATATCAATGCTTAAATACACGCCCAATTTGTCCGTAAAGTGAACAATCGGTTAAATTGCATAACTGTCGTTACCGATGATCACTGCAAACTGGTTAATATTGTTATATTAATTAACTTTGTTATATTAATTGATGTAATGTTAAACAAAAGAACGCGAGCGTCAGCAAAGTCGTTGTTTCAGAGCACTCGTTTTGGATCCTATGCATTTACCGCTAGAGGGCGTTGAAAATCATTGGCGGGATATGGACATTGTCAACTACGGTGGGCAACGACATTCGTTGTCTGCGTCATCTACCACGTCACAAGATATTGGCAATACGGTGACGACATAGTTTTCGTGTATGCCCAAGTGTGAAGATTTTTACAAACCGAACTGTGTCTTTTTCTTTGCATATTTTCAGTCGATACTACCTTCGTGTCACTTTCTTCATAAGGCAAGGGCATCTGGCAAAAGGTATATTACGTCATCAGTTATATCGAACAACCGGAATACGATCGCTAACATGTTGGTCATCATAGCAGTTCTTTTTTATTCGCTTGGCTGACCCTACTTCGTTATTTTTGTTGACGCTGTAAGAATTGTCATTGTCTGTATTAATATGTCTTATTATTGTTATCAATTTACTGTAGCGGTTGAGTATCATTGTATCGGGTACCGCGCTGTTTAATGCTCAACAGGAAGACAGATCATCCACACGTACAAATGTAACTTATTGAATACAGAGTAGATAGGTTTAGTTATAATATTTAGTGCATATTTACAATAGTTCAGCTTAGTCTTTATGCCTCAGTGCTATCAAATCGTATTAAAATCCACCGTAAGTATGTTTATATATTATGCAAGTCCTAGACGCTTTGCATCTCGGGTGTCAAACTTCAGGGGTTCATCTTCCGGGTCGTCTCAGTTTAATGTTTACCATATTCATTCCGCCATTACCCTTTCTACGAACAATCGAAATACATCATGTAGTTATTACATATACCTGTCGGTTAAGCTATTCGAATAATTAGGTAAACTTGTTGACAATGTCTTGCGCCTTTTCTTCCGTTGTCTGAATTGTCGTGACACAATGCAAGGCGCCGCTAGACAATGGTGTGTAACTGCCAATATTACGTCGCTATTTCGAGACTTGACTAGCAGCATCAATTACCAAGGCATAGATGAACATTCATGTAATGACGTTTTCTTAATAGTATTAACGTGACAGTCACTTACGAACTACCAAGTTACCTTTCGGGAAGATGAACCTAAGCTCAGAGCATATGCAAATTGTCAATGATGTTAACTAATAGTGAAATTGCATTTTTTTCCCAATTCAATTAATAGTATTTCCACAAGAACATTGTAGTACATCATAACTACTTAATAGTAGGTTTAACTTAAAATTAAATCGCAATCTATTGTGAAAATGATGAAAGGAGAAGCTTCATCCTAATAAAATGTTTTCCCCATTCACGACAATATTTAAATTATGTAGAACTAGTTACCTAACTTCAATAAACAACTAAGAGAAGAAGACCGCATACATGTTAAAACAAATATATGAAAATTAAAAACATAATAGTGGTTATGATGATTGATTATATACAACCTTTAGTGCAGCGAATTATTATGCTCAGCAATGTCCCTTTGTATATATCTGAAAAGTTATAGTCGATTTGAATGTTTTGATCTGTTGAGTTCCATAATAGCATACCTCGTATACGTGGGCATTTGGCCTTTAATGTTATTTGTGCAAATACCAAATATATGTACTTAAGTTCATATATGCTGCGTGAGTCACCATCATTTTCCTGCCTCCCTTTTCATGTTGTATATTATATAACTGATGTAGTAGGCAGGAAACGGTAAACATACGTTTCTCTATTTCTGATATGTCACAACCGCACAATGAACATAGAGCAAGTAGCACGAACATCTTAAACAACACGGATTATCAGCAGCTGTCGTGGCACCGTCCATGAACGAACGTGCTGCAAATAACACGAACAACTTAATCAACACAGTATTCCGTAGCTTAGTGGCTTAGTACATTTTTATAGACGTACACTGAGAAGTAGTCTTTAATTTTGGGGAGCGGTGGTCTAGTGGATAAAGCGCCCGACTTTCGATCGAGAGGACGATGGATCGATTCCGCCTACCGAAGCCCCGACAATTTCGTTCACCCCACTTTGCCTATGTCTTTCGGAAGAGACCGTTAACGCCGTTGGTCCCTTTTACCTAGTATCTATGTCAACGGAAGTATAAATGTCGATGACCCAAAGATTGGCTGTCTCTTTATATAACCCACTTATTGTAGCTTCCGTGGCCGGAAGTCTGATAAAACGGAGAAGTCCGACAACATGATTTATGATGCGTGCTAGGAAACGAAAATTGCAAACACGCTTGAAATTATTTACTTGGAAGCAAAATATGCCTTGAATAAAAGGAGGAACGACAATAACAAAATAATAAGCGTGTCATCACCTCATTGATTTGTCACTACTTCCGTCGTCCAACAGCCATCATGTTCGCCGGTGAAGGTAATGATGATAACGATAATGGTCATGATAATGTGTCTGGTGACTAATAGGGCTGTGTACGTGGCGAAACATCTCCAGTTCATTTGTGCTTTAAGGAATTACATGAAATCAATCCTCTCTGTGACTACTTGATGTGTTGATTTATTTAGCCAATGAAGTGTGAAATGGAGGGTCACGAATATTTCATTCTACAAAAGACACGTCAACTGTCGAAGAGGTAAGCGTATGAAAAACAGTGATAGGTTGCATGTCTTTGTCAACCATTTGTTTGTATGTATGTTAATCCAATTACTGACGTAGATACGGATTGATACGAAGGGCTCATTACGGACGACCACACTTATGACGTCTTTGGGAGACCACAGCGAATAACACAATGAGGTTTTCAAACAGCGATGTAGCATACATAGCCTTCATCTAAACGTTTCTAATTTTTATTTTCCTCAGCAACGTGTGCGTTGTAGTCGTCATTATGAATATCAAGACATTACGAAGGGTGACGAATATATATCTGGCGAATCTTGCCATCAGTGACATGATAACCGTCTCGCTTATTCTGCCGCTACAATTGCACGACATATCACACACGGACGAATATGACAAATGTTGCCTGTCCAATAGTATTTTGTAGAGTTAAAAACCAGCCAAGATAAAACCCAAAAGGTCATATCCAAAACAGATATGGGGTTAGTGGTTCCGCACCGAAACTTATATAGGTCATGAAACCGACTTCTACCTTCGTGTCACGTTCTTCATAAGGCAATATTTACGAGTATAGTGAATTGATATTTACGTTCCCTAGAAACTGTAAGCTCAGAGCACATGCAAATTGTCGGTGATGTTAATTAATTTAATAGTGAAATTGCATTTTGTTCCCAATTCAATATATGAACATTTAAATAAAAATAATAGTGGTGATGTTGTAAAATTATTGTAAATTCTCTGAAAAGTAACAATAGATTTGAATGTTTTGATCTGGAGAGTTCATAATAGCATACACGTGTACATTGGCCTTTACATTTATTTTTGCAATTGCCAAATACTTAAGTTCGCACATCCTGCGTGAGTCACCAGTTTTTTCTTGATCCCTTTTCATTTGCGTATAAAACCGCTGTAGAATGCAGAAATCCATAAACCGTTGCTGCAACTTTGGAGTCGTCAGCAAAGACGTCACGTTTTCATTTTACCTTTTGGCTAAAAGTTTGTTATATATTTAAGTCATCATATATGCCAGAAGACCAATAATGCATGGAATAGAGGTCATTAGCAGCATGGCTGTACAGGTATTTACAATTATTTGGTCATATTTCCTATGAAACATCTGCAGATACGTACACGATAATGTGTTATTAGCAATTACTTGATGTGGAACTAACGTACTAATATTGATTTGAGAACGACTCTTCTCATCATAGCCGACGTAATACAAGTACAGGCTATGATTTCTACAAGTCGCGACCACGCCGGGTGTCAAGCGACATTGGGAGCGAGCACCTGTTTCTGGGTAAATAGAGAATCACCAGGCCGGTCACTGGTCGGCTAATGCAAGAGCTCATGGCTACTTGCACTACCCAGTCAAGGTTTGGTAACTAGCGCCTTGTCAAGTTCATCGTACTGTAAGGATATCAGATGACAAGGGGTATGACGTGAGCACTTGTGTTGCACAAACGGACGAGGAAAATAAAGATGCTGATCGTCGTCGTTGTTCTCTTCTGCTTCGCCTGACTTCCAAACTTCGTTCTCCTTGTCGGTGCTGTAAGTTCTTGTTTATATGTTATTGTGTTCCTTTTTACAAGATTTATTGAAACGGATGATTGTTGCTTTTAAGACAAAATTGAATAGCTAAAAACTTCACGCGTACAATGGGTTTTAACGTTATCAGTGGCATGGTAATGGTACACGTCAAAAGTAACACTCAATTCACAATTAAGTTCAGTTATTTTATCAGGCTAGTGTGTGTGTGTGTGTGTGTGTGTGTGTGTGTGTGTGTGTGTGTGTGTGTGTGTGTGTGTGTGTGTGTGTGTGTGTGTGTGTGTGTGTGTTTGTGTGTGTGTGTGTGTGTGTGTGTGTGTGTGTGTGTGTGTGTGTGTGTGTGTGTGTGTGTGTGTGTGTGTGTGTGTGTGTGTGTGTGTGTGTGTGTGTTTGTGTGTGTGTGTGTGTGTGTGTGTGTGTGTGTGTGTGTGTGTGTGTGTGTGTGTGTGTGTGTGTGTGTGTGTGTGTGTGTGTGTGTGTCCTACCACCACACTTTGTTGGCCTAACATCAGCCATTTTCAGTTGATAAACCCATCCGTCAGGTAGCGCTAGTGTCGTCGTGATTAAACGAATACCCCGAAATGACACTATATATAGTCTTTGGTATAACTGCGCGATGTATCAGTGATTGTCGTGTCAGGGTAACGTCAATGATGTATGGCGTATCAGCAATTGACATATCCATCACGTGACGTTTGGCTAGCGACCGCAACATGTCCGTCAAACTATCAACAAACATATCCGCAAATGTAAAGCTGCCAGACATTCCGCTGTTTTTTTAACGTATGGCATATGTATGCAGAAGTATGCCCGAAAATCAATGACAAATTTCTGACAAATGTATGATTGTAAACTCACTGGTCTGTAATTCTCCGATTTATTTCTCAAACTCTTTTCAAATTATGGAATGCTTTTATTGCCATTGAAAAGAAACCACCCCGTTTTTTAATGAAAAGTTGAACACTCTTGCATGTAGTATGCCACATTGTTGTACTGTTTCCATTTGTAGTTTTACTTACTTATTATTCTTCATTACCTTTGTTTATTTAGCTACAATCGCTGGAGGTACAAATAACTGCCTTAAATAGTCCGATTTAGCCTCCTGAAATTTAGTATACGGAACTGTAATGAACTAATTTCCTCTGTAGTAAACACCGAATTAAAGAATCCATTTAGGTATTCCGCCATTAAAAAACCTTATGATATTATATTTTCAGCACTGTCTTCTAGTGGTCCAACCTTGTATCTTAAGTTTTATTTGCTCCTGACATATGCACAACTGTTCTGAACTTATTTATGTTACATGTTATTTTGTATAGTTTCTTTTATATGTTATAATTGCAGTCGTGCATGAAGTGTCTCTTTGTAGTTTGTGTAGTCTTCAATCTTTATGTTACGCCTATAAACCCTCCACATAGTTTGGTTGTACGTTTTTATCTTATAGCAACTTTTGACAAATGTTTCTTTCTAGCCCGGTTTCCTTATTTTCCAAGGGCCAAATTGTTCAATGATACTCTCAGTTTCATTTCTTACAATGTTCCGACATTCACCAGCTGGTTTATTCCTCAGCATGTTATTCCCATCTAAGTTTGCTAAGTATTTATCCTATTTTTATATTTACCTTTGTGGCAGTTTCTCCTGTATTTCTTGTTATTTTTTGTACTTTATGATTTTACCTTGATGCCAAAAATGTATTTGATCATGATCACTGTTACGGTTCGTGATTCATGTATGTTGACATTGTCCACTAATTAATGTTGTGAAGATAAATCTAGATATAGCACATTCTCTCCTCTGGTAGTTTCTAGCACGTGTCGATAAAAAACTATCCTGTATTAAAAGATTGTTGTCTTGATGGATAAAGAGGAGAGCAACAACGGCTGGTGAGATTATGTACTACGCACTCATATAATAAATACTTATTCATTATAATGAATCAATATTGGCTCTATGATTTTCTGGCAATTATTCGGTCATCTTTCGGAAGTATTATATGCGGGTACCTTCGTTGATGTGTCAGTAACGGTTATTCGATCAGGAACTAGCGTAGTAATATCGACCTTAGACGCATCTAGTCATCTAGGCCCTCGAAACGCAAGTAGAATTTGAGGTATAATTATGTATAAGCGTAATGATGCCGGATATCTTGGAGTTCCATGATTACGTTGGCGCACCTGAGATCATATCGTGAATCCGGTGCGTTGATGTCACTATTTAATATGCAGCTTGCGAATAGCTTAAGTAATATCCGCAGTAGATTTAATACAAAATGCTTATTTCTGTTCAAAGCTTCGACATAATTGACTTTTGTCTTTGTACGTAATAAGATTCAAATTAGTGGATATCCAAAATAGCAAACACTGTTCAGATTTCCATCCTCTTGCTGATCACACGACAAAGTTAAAACATTTCACCAATGGAGGAAATGTGTGAGTTTTCAGCGTTTCCACTTTGACTTCAAGTGATGTTTGACCAAATATAGAATTTTAATAGCTAGTTTGTTGTAGTAGATATTAGGAAGGTGTGATTCTTTCTAAAATGTGTTTAAGATGAGAAAAGCAAAACAATCGAATAGAAGAAAGATTTTTAAATGTTTTGATTTTTTTATAATCACTAGATTGATCTATTGGCTAGCCCAAATTTTTGACGTATGTTATTTACAATAACACATCGCATTTCTTCTCAGCGGCGGGGAGACCGGGGCTCGTCTTAACAATAACATCATATTTCATGATTGCCGTTTGAATTACTTCCATATATAAACTGTCCGGGGAAATATTACAAATTCCCCAAACAACATGTAATTCACAACACATGATGACATTAAACGTATTTAAAACAATGTTAAATGGCTTGTACAACAGCTAGATCATATATTTACGATTATAGTACCAAAGGAAGAACAACAGAGGACAAGGTTTGTGCCCAAAAACTCTTAATATATAGACTAGCAAATGTTTTACACATTACCGGTTTTTCGATCAAATGGTACCGCTTCTGACCTTTCAACGCATCCACTTGATAAAGGTATACACTTCATCGTCTGGTTCATTCCAGCGTCAACGCGGCTTATCTGGGAAGAATTCAGCTACGATGCAATTACAAGGAGAATATTATTCCATCATAAATCCGCCTTTTTTGTATCTGACTGAATTTTAACAAAGTTGGGTGAAAACCTTTTTTATAGCTTCGAAATTGCAGCGAGAGGGTTCTCGATTGAGAATCGAACGTTCTAACTGATACGCAATCGGGTTCCATACCTTACTCAATTTTCACAAGAAATTGTGATTGAATTTGAAATTAAACACACAGTACTGAGTATGTTCTTGAGGAAATAATGTATATACACTCGATCAATAACATACACTTGTTGGGGCACTTTGGATCCGTGATGTCTTATAGGGGACACATGTGATTCTTGTTTCGAGGAGATAGCCGACAAGATAATGTACTTCCGGCCCTAAAGTTGTGGACACCTTAAAACGTTAAATGTTCATAACAAAATCAACTATTGGTATTAATATTATCACATTTTAATGCTACTTGTTTTAGTAAATAATATAAGTAAATGTGTTATGTTATGTGTGAAATGCGATAGCGGGCAGCGTGTCGTTGGGGGCCTGAAGTAAGCATTTATGGGTAACTATGCGAAAATTTGGCTTTAAACAACATGGCTGCAAACGGGATTAGCGTGCCCTATTGTCTTTTTTGTTCAAGCCTTCCCTTCATAAACATCCGTGACCCTCAATATAAGGATATATTAATCACACACGTTCATTGTATTGTTTCATGCTGCCATCTAGCGAATAAGAAGGCAATAGCCTGCTTCATAGGCTGCCCTCTAGCGGATCCCGGAACTTTGCATTAATCCTCGGCGTGTGCGTGTGCGTGTGCGTGTTCGTGTTCGTGTGCGTGTGCGTGTGCGTGTGCGTGTGTGTGTGCGTGTGCGTGTGTGTGTGTAATTGCCAACATGCTTTGGAAGTCATGACACATTCAGAGAATGAGCTATGACAGATTGACAAAGAGATGACGAAAACCAAAAAGAGGTCGAAAGTGAAGACTAAGGCCACAATTACGGTGGATGGACTGTGTGAAGAGAAACATGGAAAGGCAGGTGTGAACAGCAAAAAAACGAAAACAGTGATTTGATTGACAGCGATAGTGGCGCGCAAGAAACACCGACCACCGTGTCAGAGTTTACACCCCAGCGTTTATTACAACACCATACATTTGGCAGACGGGCACAATAAATCATGAACTCTATGCGCTCAATCGAAACTAAAACTTACCAATACAATGGAGACATGACTGGTAATACAAATCAATAAGTTCATCCTAGAACCACTCCCTTCACTGTATTCCATCTCCCACGAAAGGCTTGGACGAAGTTGAAATGCCTCTAATTGAACTGGCCGCATTAAAACTTCCTATTGTTTACGTTTGTGCAGAAGCCATGCAAGCTATACAGATTAACCAGATATTTTGCCCCATCAACTTGCAGTATGCTACATTTA
Organism: Lamellibrachia satsuma; assembly: GCA_033239005.1. Lineage (NCBI taxonomy): Eukaryota > Metazoa > Annelida > Polychaeta > Sabellida > Siboglinidae > Lamellibrachia > Lamellibrachia satsuma. Next base: position 6,684,232 of record BSQZ01000003.1, read on the forward strand.
ATCCACTTTTTTGAGTGCCGAATTACTAATATTTCTTGGAATATATTGACGTAGAACGTATGCTATTGTTTTGTGGGAATGGAAACATGTGACGTAGAACTGTTACGTGCAATCCTCACTGAGCGCCGACTCTAGTTATTAGAAAAGGGAAAGGTGCGCCAATAAATTCCCATTTCGAGTTTTATTATCGACAAGGGTGGTGACAGTTATGTGTAGGACTACAGACGGACTTACACTAAAGCGGAAGTTCTGCGTGAATGTAATGACATGGTGATTAGCGAATATGTATTTTACTGTTCTGCCTTACTGATGGTTGCAGAATACGAATCACTTTCGCTTATTCAGTGTGGGGGAATGCACGTGACGGTTGCAAATACCATATATATATATATATATATATATATATATATATATATATATATATATATATATATATATATTTGTTTGTAGACAGTTGGTCATTATATATATATATATATATATATATATATATATATACATATATACAATGCTGAATAAGCTAATGTGAGCCCTTGACCAGCTGCTAATTATGTGAGTATATTTGAGTAGTTAAAATGAAACGCTATTATCTTACATTTTGAAAGAGACTTGTTTGAAATTATTATAATAAAGTGTTATTGTTTTGTTACATATGCCTAATGTTTTATTTACACAATGTTCTGCAAATTCGCAGGCTTTTTTGGATCATGCGAATTCAATAGATAGAACACAGTTAGCAAGTATAAAATTGTCAAAATTAAATGAAAACCTAAATCATTCAGATATTTAATTATATAATAATAAAGTGTTGTTTTGAAAAAAAACAGCCTTATTCAATGTAACAAGGTGAAAACAACATTAACCTGACACGATCTAAATTATTTGGTGGCGCCGTCCAAACGGCAGGCACAGGCCACCAACATTTAGTATGCTAGAAATGTAGCACCTGGGTTGACTTTGTCAAGTCCGAATGGGAGAAATCCTGGGTTGAGGTTCAGGCGGATAGTAAGTTGTGAGTGTAGGGGATGTGCGAAAATTAAAGGACTAGAGGTGAAGTTAGTACAACTAAGGCAGCTCGTTGTGACACTGGTAGGAATGGAAGAGGTGGGTTATGCCAGTGGTTCCGGTGGGGGGGGGCAGTGGATAACAAAGTGGTGTGACTGGATGGAAGGAGAGAGAACGGAATGATAAAGACGTAAGAAAACCCGGGCGGAAGGAAACAAGTGGAAAGGGTGCAGCAGTGTTTGCTGACGAACTATCAGCAGCAGTCGACAGTGGCATGGGAAGCATAACAAATATGTGTGGTAGCAGACAGTGTTTAAAGTAGACGCGCAGGGGGTTACTTAGTAGCGCCTCAAACAGGACAAGAGGCCACTAGTACAAACCAGTACCACAATGTCCAGGACACATTGAAACTGGTTATATATGGGTGTGCTTAAACGCAAGGAGAATAGTAAATAAGAAAAAAAAACAAATAAACAGTATTGTATAAGGAATTCACCCTTACGTCATTGGTATTACCTAATCATGGGCCAACAAAGATGTATCAGATGCTGAATTTGAACTGACAGGTTACGTAATGTTTAGGAGAGATCGAATAGGAAGAAAGGTGGGGGAGTTATTTTATATATTATATAATCTATTCCGGATTACGAAATAAAATTAAAAAGTGAAATAGAATGCGATAAAGTTTCATGATATATTTCTATGAATTCAAATAGGCATTAGTGAAGTAAAATATTCATATTTTCCAAGCGTGTAGTCTGTAAACTAGTTATATCGATGTGTAGTGAAAAACAACAGGCCAACACTTCAGTGAAGTAAATATAATAACAAGTTATTTCGTTGCCTTGAACATAGGAAAATAGCGTATTTACAATTATTGAAGATGAAACATTTTCTGTTTTACATTTTTAAATGATTAACACATTTAAACATCAAAAGAGGATGAAACCTAGTGGAAACCATGAATATATTTACGCAAGTTGAAAGCCCAAGTGCTTATGAAATATTGCTTTAAAATTTGAATATTCATCTTTTTATATTTACTAATAACTTCCTTTTGTTATGTTAATTACTCCATCGCTTGTTCCGCATACAAAACAATGTATACACTTTGGCTCCTCAGCTATCATTTGATATATTACACACAACAGTTCATCTGGTTTTGTTAATTAAGTTTACTTTACTATTTAATTAGTCGTGTTATATTAATTAATGTTTTGCACCGTCTACAAAATGCTATACACATTTATTTGCTGAGCTACTCAGCTTTCATTTGATATACTACACAATATGATCACTATAGCATAGTGCATGTTGTCATCTTAATTATTTAATTAATTAATTTTGTTCCTTTAATTGAAAAAATAATTCCTTCTACAACTTATACCATGGCTACAGCCATATCAACATATAAAACAAAATATTTGAAATTGTAATTGACATCCCCATTGAAATTGTCATTGACATCCCCATTGAAGTTGTCATTGACATCCCCATTGAAATTGTCATTGACATCCCCATTGAACATGTCATTGACATCCCCATTGAAATTGTCATTGACATCCCCATTGAAATTGTCATTGACATCCCCATTGAAATTGTCATTGACATCCCCATTGAAATTGTCATTGACATCCCCATTGAAATTGTCATTGACATCCCCATTGAAATTGGTGGTTAATGAAGATATGTGATATGTTGCTGCCAGTTAGTTGCATATACGCCTAATCAGTCAGGTATAGGATGCAAAAAATAATCTCCTAAATGCCTTGACACTTCACGCGCTACTGCTGCATTGTACTTAATAACCGATCTACGCCAACATTTCATCAACAGGTTTTGACAGTGCTGCAACCTAAACATGTTTGATCTTTTCTGCCAGTTACATTAGAAACTGGGACTAAACACTCAGGCATATAATGTCAACACGATTGTGATTGTTACGGATCTGATGCGACAGAGCGAGGAAGGTGCACCCCACGTGACAGGGCATTTTGACTTGGGCGCGTAATTAGCTTCCATTTCGGGTGCTTGCCGTAAAGATGCAGCGATGTCACATTCGCAATTAACTATTTCGGTATGTCAGGTAATGAATATCATTTGGACATTCCAATTGACAGTATCAATGTCACCACCAAAATAACTACGTGTCTTCCAATCCGATTTCTTTGATAATTAGCCTAATTTAACCTTACAATTCAACGAATGAAATTCAATATAGCTTATTTTAGCCTATATGAGTAAAGCCATTATTAACTTATTTAAATATTTACTCAGCAGACTAATCGTCCCATGCATATTTAAAAAATAATTTGTAGCAGTTGGAAGTGCAATGAAAACGTTTCGGTTGTTGACAGTGTGTGGCGAGCTTCAGCAAAATCATTATTTCACAGCAATCAATATACCGCCAGAGGACGCTGGAGTTCACTGACGGAAAATATGGACATTGTCAACCCTGGTGTCCACGCCGACATCCGTTGTCTACGCCGTCTACCTCGTGCCCATGACGTCACAAAATATTCCTGTAGAAATGACCGACAGTCCAGCACCGTGCAAGCGACCAGCGGGTTCACCTTGTTTCAGCCGGCTCTGACCATCTTCTGCACGTCCTACAACATAATTATCTGCCTGATTTACAAAACTCTTGAACTGTTAGTGTTCTTTTACTTGGAATCTATGCAAGGGGAATTAAAATATCCAATATCCAACACAGGTAATAAATGTCGAGGACTCACAATGGTATATATATAACTGGTCCCGACTCTCTACTCCTACAATAGCATGTGAACTGGTCCCGACTCTCTACTCCTACAACAGCATGTGAACTGGTCCCGACTCTCTACTCCTACAATAGCATGTGAACTGATCCCGACTCTATACTCCTACAATAGCATGTGAACTGGTCCCGACTCTCTACTCCTAAAATAGCATGTGAACTGGTCCCGACTCTCTACTCTTACAATAGCATGTGAACTGATCCCGACTCTCTACTCCTACAATAACATGTGAACTGGTCCGGACTCTCTACTCCTACAATAGCACGTGAACTGGTCCCGACTCTCTACTCCTACAATAGCATGTTAACTGGTCCCGACTCTCTACTCCTACAATAACATGTGAACTGGTCCCGACTCTCTACTCCTACAATAACATGTGAACTGGTCCCGAGTCTCTACTCCTACAGTAACATGTGAACTGGTCCCGACTGTCTACTCCTACAATAGCACGTGAACTGGTCCCGACTCTCTACTCATACAATAGACTGTGAGAAAGATTGATATGATGAATGTCTTTGTCAACCAGTTGTGTTTAACTTTATCTTAGACCAATTTGTCTCGTAGATACAGACGGCCACATTACGGGTGAACTTATTATAGCTTCCCTGCCCGGATATCTGACCAAATGTAAAAGTCCAACATGTTTTGTGATACGTACAAGGAAAAGTAAACGGTGAACACGCTTGAAATGGTTGACTTGGAAACAAAATGTGCCGCGAATAAAAGGGGAAAAACACATACAAAATAATAAACACGCAACCGCATTGATTTGCCGGCCATTCCCTCGTCCAACAACCATTATATATTCCGGTTGTGGCAATTATGATAAAGATGATGGTCACGATTATGTAGTTGGTCATTCCAACGAGGGAATATATGGCCATGCATCTCCTGTTAATTTGTGCATTGTGGAATTACATACAATCAGTCCCATATATGGCGTACTTTATGTAATCTTTTATGTAGCCACTTATTCGTGAAATGGAGGGTCACGACTGTCTTCTCCTGCAGCAAACACGAGTCAAGCGTATAACAAACAGTCATAGGAAACATGCATTTGTCAGCCAGTTGTCTTTTTCTATTTTAGTCCAAATACTGTCGTAGATACAGACGGATACAACGGAACCATTACGGACAAACAAACATGTATTTGGGAGATCATAACGAATGACATAATGAGTTTGTCAGACAGAGACGTTGCATTCATAGCCTTCATCTCGACGTTTATCATTCTTAGTTTCCTCAGCAACGTGTGCGTGGTTGTCGTCATGATGAAGATCAAGAAGATGCGAACGGTGACGAACATGTTTCTGACGAACCTTGCCGTCAGCGACATGATACTCGTCTCACTCGTTCTGCCGCTACAAGTGAACGATATATCACACTCGGACGAAAATGACGAATGTAAGTTGCATGTTGCTTGTTCAATGTTGTTGTGTAGAGTCAAAGGGCCACCAAAATAAAAAGCAAAATAACCAAAAACGAAACAGTTATAGAGTAAACTGTTCCACGCAGAAACCGACACAGATTATTTCACCTGGTCGAAGGTAATAAAACATGTATCAATACATAAATACCAGTTCAACGTTTAGTTACATTTTGCTTCGTATATTCCACGTGAGGCGCCATCGTTGTTTGTCCTTTTTCTTTCATATATGTTGTCAAGCTGTTCTAGAAGTTGGGAACACCGAACATTGTTGCAACAGCTTCTACTTTGTCGATCAAGTGCGGCCACATTTTCATTTTGTTCGTTGCTTAAATGTTTGATCAGTATTTAAGCCAGCATTCTGCTGGTACATAATATTTTCTTAGACAATGCTTGATCACAAAATCCGTGTGATGCAGTGCGGATAGTTTTGCACCATGCGGCCCCTGGTAAATGTGCTAGAGATCTAGGAGAAGGAATCATATGATGAAAACCCGGTTAGGTGGGGACCGATATTAATTGCAGACAACTCATATCGAACAAGGGAACATCCGAATACTTATTTGTGCCTAGCTACTGCGTAATATCTGCCAATTTGGTCTAGAGATAATGACGAAGACGGAAAAACAAGATGGGAAAGTCGAAGTTTGTGAACATAACTGGATGAGAAGAATTGGAAAGAGTGTACAGAAAAAGAATGGAGGAGCTAAGAGAAGAGGTTGGTGTGAAAGAGAGTTTCAGGAGGAAGCTGATGATGAGTCAGTAAATGTGGGTTGGACACGTAGGAAACTGGAAAGGATGGAAGGAGAACGGTTGATGAAGATTGCGGGTGTTATCATTACGGAGGGCAGAAGCAGACGAGGAAGACCGATACAGATATAGGACGACTGCGTGAAGAGAAATGTGCTGGGAGTGGGATGGGAGTGAATAAACAGAGCGAAGGATGGGGAGTGGAAGCGGGTGGTGGAATCTGCACAGAAACGGGATCATTGAAAGAAAACAAAAAGTGACTAACACATTACTAAAATGCTAATAGATGACTGAGATTGGAGAATTGCGTGAAGATAAATTTGGCGGGAGTGGGAGGGGAGAATGAGGGCAAGGGATGAGGGAGGGGTGGAGACGGCAATGAAACGGGACCAGTAAAGAAGAAGGAGGGAAAAAATCGACGACCGGTATCGGTGCCAGTCTCAACTCGGAGCTCAGGGGTAAAGAGGAGAGCGAAAACCACTAGTGAGGTTAGGTAACATTAGTTTAATAAATGAATCTAGGCTCTTTGATTATGTCCAATCATCAGGTCAACTCTTAGATGTGTCATGTGCGGATACATTAAATATATGCGTTATTAACGATTATTTCATAAGGATAATATCCTAATTTGATAATATCGATTTTATAACGAGTCTTGTGAATTGCCTATATTTCCGTCATTGCGAGGGGGTTCCTGGGTAGTAACTTAAGGACACGCTGGGTACCGGCTTAGGGACACGCTGAGTAGTGGCTTAGGGACACGCTGGGTAGTGGCTTAGGGACACGCTGGGTAGTAGCTTAGGGACACGCTGGATAGTGTCTTAAAACGACATGTTCAACTGATTTACGTAGCGTTGATGTCCAAATATGCAGTGTGTGAATTGTTAAATAATACCTGCAGTAGATTTAATAAGAGGAATAATTTTCAAAATTGCTACATCTGGATAGACTCAAAATAATTGACATCCAAAAAGGAAGACACTGATCACATGACACAATTAAGAAATGTCGCGAAGGAAGAAATGTGTGAGGTTTCAGCGTTTCATTTATGACTTCAATTTATGCATTAACAAACATAAACTATTTTAATAGGGTGTCTGAAGATTTAAAAAAATATACAAACCATTGCTAAAATGAGTTAGCATGTTGTAATGAATACAAGGGACGTTTGATTATTTGCAAATTGGAATTAAAATTAGGTTGGCCTGTAAGAAATATTGACTGTACCAATTTTTACGTACGTGTTTATATGCAATAGCACATTGCTTTTGCTCACAGAAGTTGGGGAGACCGGGGCTAGTTTAAAAAACAGCATATTGCAGGACTGCCTTTCGAATTGTTTGTCATGGGAAATATTACAACTTACCCAAGCACTATCTCACTTACAACATATGATTACAGTAAAACATAAATCACTGTCAAATGACCTACGTCGGCAAATCGAAATTGTCAAAGCTTTTTGAAACGACATTTATAGGATTATCGATTGAGAGTCCGACGTTCTAAAGAATGCACGACCGAGCCCCATCGCAGTATTAAACATCTGCTTTCTCCATGTTTACAAGAAATGATAACTGGGTTTTCAACTGAACAACGCATATTGTATGTTTAGAGTACTACAATCTTCTTGACAACATAACAGGTGTACACTTGATCAAGAAAAACATTCGCCGCCCATTCTTTTGGTCATTTCCTGTTGTTGTTGTTGTTTTTGTTAAATATCCCCTGTTTTGCGAAAATGAGACGAATAATTTAGTTGTGTGTTCCGGAAGAAAATACCACAGTTAAACGTAATAGCCGCCAATTTACCTAATAATGTGAGAAATGAACATCAACCAGTGACATTTACTGTTGGAAAGCAGATCCCTTTAATATGGATTTTTCATAAGGTTATTATGTATTGTCGGGATACCATCGCTCTGATTATATGTTATTATTATTGTTATTGATACTATTATTATTATTGTTATTATTAATAGTGTTATATATATATATATATATATATATATATATATATATATATATATATATATATATATATATATATATATATATATATATATATTATTGTTTATTTTAATATTATTATTGTTATTATTGTTATTGTGTTGTTCTTACATATTATATTTTTACGATGTTGGTGGTGGTGATGGTTCTAATGACGGTGTTGTTGTTGCAGTTCGTTGTTGTGACGGTGAATATGGTGATTGCAGTGTTTGTTGACATTGGTGTTGTCGTCGTCGCCATCATCGTTTTATATGACATAGTAGTCATCGAATGTGTCCACCTATTGCAGTTAGGCCCCGTAAAT